>JAPZEB010000015.1:3817984-3845708 GCA_029783705.1 Chaetodon striatus | reverse complement strand
GGGTGCTCCTTTCCTTTTTCCACTCTAAAATTGTACAAAACAAAAATAATACCTTCAGCTTGCTTAAAATGTTGCAAACCGTGTGCCATTTTTAACTTCATGTCTTTTAGAGATCAGTTTATCCTCTGCTCGCTTAAATATTCACAGTAAAAGAAAGTTTGACCTGGGGTGCTCAAACTTTTGCACGCCAGTTTACAAATGTCACATGGCGGAAGTGTACTCTGACATGGAAAAATATGACTTATCATTGTCAACTGCCGCAACTTTCCAACCTTCCAATCACCGCAACTTTATCACAAATTTGATCAAAAATCATTCGCTCTCATGTGTTTTATCATGTGCTTATCCCTTTAATCATCTTATGACCCCTAACATTTTTCTAGGGACCCTTTGATGGACCCACTGAAGAAACCACTGTCATGATTTAAAGTAATATGCATCATTTGATCTTTTAAAACTGTAACTTAACATGCAGTGAAAAAGAATGGGTCCACTTTATCATTATGGTAGACTAATATGTGTATTAATAGTTTGGGACTTTAGATTGCTTCTAAAAAGTGTCACAGATTTACTGTATTTCAAATGACTGTTTCCCTCCTTCTTCCCCTGCCAAGATTTGAATAGCGTTTGGCGGCAGATTTTGTGTATTGAGGTCTATTATTATGTAACAACTTGGGGCTGGTCCCCGGACAGCCTCTTTGCATGCAGGGCGGGACCCTGAGCTGTCTCCCTCCGCAACATTTCGCGCTGTGGCTCAGGTAATATTAGCGCCACTGGTGTTGTCCCCTCCTCCCTCCTCGGCCTCCCAGCTGTCTGTTTCAACCGCACAGCTAATTACAGCCAGCCGCAGAGACAAAGCCCGGGTGATTGGGTTAAAGGTATTAATAGTGGGTTTCTATGTGCGGGGTTTTAGTACTTGACGCTGGTATCTCTGTGGGAGAAGGAGCAGGAGGGAAGCCAAACTTCTCAGCTGAAAGTCAAAGATCGTCTATAAAGGCGATGAGTCACTCGTTTGAAAAACAAAATCGGTGCTCAGACGTCATGAGTAGTGTATAGTATGGCAGTTAAAAATAATTCCCATTTGATGGTATTTAGAGTACATGTACTGTTTTCAGCTGCATAAAAGTTGGTTAGCAATAAGTATTGATATGACCCAACTAATGTTAAACTGTTAGTGGCTTGTTAAATTTCCTCAGCTGTCTTCGGCCGTGCCCAGGGGCGTCACAGTGGGGCTGATTCCCCAGGGCCCCAATGGGAGGGGGCTCCTTGAAAAGCCTGGAATGAAAGGTTGGTTTGTGTTTGCTTTTTAAAACCAAATTAAGTACTCACTGCCATGACTAAATTCCAATTGCCTGAATAAATTAGTTTAAAGACTGAAATCTGTATAAGAAATAGTGGAAGCCCTCTAAAGGCCCCTCTCTCTCTTTAAAGTTGCAAAATGAGAGAGAGAGACTGCATATACATAGGGCCTTGAAGTAGGTGCAACGCCCCTGGCTGTGCCAGGTAGTGTAGTGGAGGGTATACGCAGGTATACTCACCTCTTCTGGCTGTTTACAGTATACCCAACTATCAGCGAAAATGCTATTGAAATGTATTGGAGATTATACCCAATTCCTCCTCTGTAACCTACCCATCTATAGTAAATCCGCCTCATCAACATCCTCTACACCAGTGGCTGCCAGCTGGTCCAGCCATGGGGTCTAGATATCTCCTTAGTCATCAGTTCAATGTCTACAGAGTTTAATACATTCAGTGCATACTTAGGTTTGGCTATGTGGTTGAGCTAGTTTGCTGTCTCTGTCAAGTAAGCTGTCAGTCACTCACTACATCAAGAAGTGGCACTTTGAAATAAAATCTCTGTGCTGGATATTCACTGCACTTTGAAATAATGTCCGTTTTTTACAAACTTGACACGTTTGCGAATCACTTGTGGTCTGTTTAGATTGGATCTACGGCCCACTTTTGGACTGGGACACACCAGCTGGGAAACCACTGCTCTACACCACTGGCTGTGCTTTTCTGTACCTCCCCAGAAAGCAGAACACACTGGACGTTGATTTTACATCTATTCATTTTTAAATTGTACAGGGAAAGTGCTGAGTAAAGTTTTTTTAAAGACAAAATTGCATCAAGCTCCATTTCTTCCTGACAGACTTCTATAATGCCCACAATATTGTAAATTATTCTCTCTCGGATAAATTTTGGCTTTTGGTATTGGGATCTTCTTTGTTTTATGCGACTTGTTAGCAAATAGACCACCTAAAAGTGTTTATGACACAACTTTCCCCGCCACCACTCCTTGTGGTGTTTGAGAAAATAGTTGCGGAGTGAGACCTCGCTTTGTTTTACACTCCCTCAGGCTCGGACATAGCGCGCCGGTTGCCCCGCCAACATAACTCTGGGAGGCGTGGCCAACATCCACGCCCATTGGTAGAAGCCGAGGCGCGCACCCGTGCACGACAACGCTGACTGGCTAGAGATGCGTGACGCACCCGTCCACCCGCGCGCTGATTGGCTGGAGTGAGCCAGATGCCTGAGAGCGCCAGAAAACAAGCTTGAGCGGGTGATGCTGGAGTCCTCTCAGGGCAGTGCAGAGTTTTCCGCTACTCGGACAGGAGTCTCAGGACTTGAGGGACTCGCTGAGGAGGACTGCCCGCTTATTTTGAAGAGGGAAATTAGCTGCTATGTTAGTCTGAAGAAACTGCGCCCTGACAAGCCTCTAAAGCCGGACACAGAGCCACATTGGAAGAGTTCATTCATTCAGTAGTGGAGGAAGGTAAGGAGTGACGTTTTCCCTCCAGCGGTTTCCTTCTTGCTATAACACTATAGTTATGGTATGCTCGCCAGCTGAGCTAGTAATGTTAGCTTCGTAGCTAATTAACGCTAAATTAGCCTTCGTGACCATAAATAAGTCACTTATATAGTCACTCCCTTTGAAAGGCTCTGCCACACCTAAAACGTAGGAAGTAGTTTGAGTGAATTGGCCCTTTACTAAGTTGCGAATGTGATGGCTACATTCAATGTTACATTGAATCAACGTAATTAATGAACGTCATGTAATAAAACATCCAGCTCCCAACTTGCTACATCAGCTGCAGTTCAGAGGGTCATATTAGCAATAAACCAAACTTAATTGATGGTACTAATAGCTAGGTTATAGCCGTTAGCCTGCTAAGAGCTAATTAGCAGATGTTATTTGCGCCAAATTCAGCTGACCACTCGTCTTTACTTTTCTGTAAAGGCTGGTTTTCCCTGAACCTAAACATTCCCCTCGCTTAGATATAAGTCAAATAACCTCTTTCTGATTTTTTATGACGTCTTAGGAGTGCCATTTTTCCCAGATGGAAGTTGAATGTCTCGCACTGAAAGACCTCACAAGTCCCAGGAAAAGTCTCAGGGTGGAGCAGGAGGAGGAGGATGGGGGCCAAAGTGAACAAAAGGTAAGGGTAAGGTGGCCTTGATCTCTTGGGTGTGGTATAAACAGAGTGGCAGGTTTGATTATGATGCAGTTGAAGGAGAGCTTCAGAATCAGGCTGATCGGAGACAGATGTCTGGAGTAATGTGGTGGCATCTTAGCCGTCAGATAAGGTTATGAGAGCCAGGGTATGATTTGGATTTAAAACAGCTAGGGTCCTTGAGAGAAAGTTGGAAGGTAGTAGATTAGAGAACAAACATCAAATAAACACCTTGAAGTGTCTACAAGTCAGTGATTAGCTTGGAAGTACTTGATTTCTTATTCAAAGCAGCAGCACTCAAATTCATTAGCTTCATTAGGTAACATTCAACCTAGATACAATTCCTAAATCAACCCCCTTGATGAAGATTTGTGTTTATACAGCTGCAGGTGAAGGATTTAAACAGACTTGCATGTCCTAATGGTGCTTCAGAATGTCACCTTTTGCTCTAAAATTGTCGGATTTGGATATTCTCCCTGTATAAGCAAATGTTTGAAGCCTTAAACACAATTGCGTCCTTCTCAGGAAAACATCTGCACAGAGTGGAGAAGATCCACGCCAGCCAAATCTGCTGACTCCACCTTTCCAGCTTTGCTAATGACCAGAAAAGGTGCCCCCCCTGACTTGGCTCACATCACCCCCATCAAACACACAGCCCTGGCCGAACCCTGGACGCCCACAGCCAATCTGAAGATGCTGATTAGTGCTGCGAGCCCAGACATTCGGGACAGAGAGATGAAAAAAATGCTGTTTAGACCCAGAGAGAATGAGAAGGACAAGCCAGCGAGTCCAGATACTGTGGTGGAGGATACAGAGGTGGAGGACTCATGTCAGGTATGTGAAATGGGAGATTTTGGAGCTAAGAGCGAAACTATATCATCAAAAAATACATGGTTGTCAAACAGTCTCGACAATAGTCAAAAAGGCATTTAATAAGTTTTGGAGCCTAAAATTATTCGTTGTCAACGGGGGAGAAATCAGTTAGATTGCAGTTATTGTTTGTTAGTTTAATTAGAGAAATGCCCTCAGAGAAACATGAAATTTCCAGTCTTAAAAGTCCAGGGAGTAAACACATTTCTGCCTTACTTTATTCACATAAGCAGCTGAGCTCTCAAGATTGTGAGCTTTTGAAATCATAAATACAATCACTCAGTTTTGCCTAACAGATAAAGTCATATTGTATATAAAGTGGCAGCTAGAGCCTGAAGTCGCTGAGCTTTTGTGATACGATTATTTCTTAAAGCCGACATGAAGGTTTTTCCCGCCTTATCAGGATTGCAGGATTTAATTCTTTTCCAAAATATGTGCCCTTGTAGAAATTACAGAAACGCATATCATGGCTCTGAACTGAGATGTGTGTTAATGTGTATGCTACATAACCCACCCGTTGATGTCAGATTCTCTTAATTAGTGGTAAAACACAAGATGGAGGAATGTTTATCATTTATCTACTTATGCGTTTGTCTGTCCAGTTTGAAGCTGTGGAGGAGGAGGATGACACAGACAAAAAGCCAAGCAGGAAGCAGAAGAGCCTGGGTCTGTTGTGCCAGAAGTTCCTGGCCCTCTACCCTGATTACCCACCGCCACACAGCCCCATCTGGATCTCTCTGGATGAGGTGGCGTCCAGTCTTGGTAAGAGCCAGTAACAGGGGGGAGAAAGAGTTTGGACTTGTCCCAGCCACTGCCTGTGCTGTTGTTGTTAACACCTCGTGGGAGGGAGATGATAATGGCAGCGGCTAATGTCCGTTTAATGAGCATTATAAAGTTTTTATGTTATTGCTGTTGGATTTAGGCATAGTTGCTATGGATACTTGTTTTTCATATGCAGAGTATTTTGCTCCGTATTTAATGGACGGTTGCTGAGCTGCAAGGCTCTTTAGTTTTATTACTTTAGTTCATTTTAATCACAACACCGACCATTTGGTGAGTTTTTATTCAGATGTGAGCATATATTATCGAAGAACGAGTGGGTAATTTCTGTGCTCTTGCACTCAATTTTTCAGGAGTGGAGCGGAGGCGGATCTACGACATCGTCAACGTGCTGGAGTCTCTCATGATTGTCGGTCGGATAGCCAAGAACAGCTACACCTGGTATGGTCGTCTGCGGCTGGAGGCCACGCTGGAGGATCTGCAGAGGAGGGGTCGGCAGCAGGGCTACCACCTGCAGGTAGATCTGGCCACTGAGGAGAGGGAGGCTGGACCGGGGCGTGAGGACGAAGGAGCAGAAGGAGACGCTGGCAACGGTAATGAACTGAGAAACAAGACTTAGAATGGAAAACAAGAAACCATCTTCTACCCTTTTCACTAGCTTGAATTTCCTCTTTCCTTCTCCTGGCACCTTGTGCATGCTTTATGGTGCTGATACAGGAGCTGCAGTTTATTGTTGCACTTATTGTATAAACCATCTGTTTAATGCCGCACATCTAAAAATGTGAGTGTAGATTTCATCTCAGGAGCACCTTCCATCAAATTAACTCTAAACGATCTAAACCCACAGGAATGAATACAAGCCTGGTTTCCATAGTGACTCTCATACATGTACACACATATGCACACAGCTTCTCATTAAGAGGGTGTGTGTGTGTGTTGAGTTGGCGTGTTGCTGGATAATAATAGCGCTCGTGGCAAAGAGGCAGTTAACAAAGGTACATGATGTCCACTGAGTGGTTCATGTCTGCTTGGTTTGTTGTGGCTGGTTGGATGTGATGACCTCAGTAATATTGATACATAATAGCTGTCATCGCAGCTGTGCAACACAACAACAAACACCTACAGCGGAAATGGTGGTATCAAGGCATCCACTGCACATTTTATCTCATGCTTTATGATCAGGTCATCTTTCATTGCTGATTTCATTCACTGATAAATAAGGTCATCTTATCTTTTATTATGTAGAGTCCTGGGCAACTGGCAACAGGAAAGACAAATCTCTGCGCATCATGAGCCAGAAGTTTGTCATGCTGTTCCTGGTGTCCAAAACTCAGACGGTGACTCTGGACGCAGCAGCGAAGATCCTCATCGAGGAGAGTCAGGACTCGTCAAGTCACAGCAAGTACAAAAGTAAGAAAGTGCTAAACAATATGTCCTGCAATACAAATACTGTATCTTTTGTGTAATCAAAACTAAACCTCATCCCCGTATCTTCAGCTAAGGTGCGGCGACTGTATGACATCGCAAATGTGCTGACAAGCCTGGGGCTCATAAAGAAGGTCCATGTGCGTGAGGAGAGAGGCAGGAAGCCAGCCTTCAAGTGGCTTGGCCCTGTTGAATTCAAAAACTCTGGAAATGCTGGTAAGAATTTAAGACAAGCTTTTGACAGTGATTAAAGGAACAGTTCCGATTTTTTGAAATACACTGACTATGGATAAGTGCTTCATACAAACTCACTTAAAAAGAAAATCAGACCTATCCCTTTAACATGCATCAGTGTCATCTGTACAGTGTTTTGGATAAAATCAAATGTTAGATTCATTTATAACTGCTTTTTTTGTTACTGCTGTCAAGCTAACTCAGCCATTATCCATCTCACCATCATCAGCTGTAGAACATACTGTGAATCTGGCGGCTGCTGCTCTGCCTGAGGCCACACAGCCAACGGCAGGCCAGGACCTCAGAAGAGCCAAGATGGCACGGCATGCCTCTTTCAACATCACGCCAACCTCTGTGGCCGTACAGCGGCTGGTCAACTCTGCACCCAGCAGTCCACGACGAGACCTTGCAGGTAAGACATTTTTTTGTCCATGTCACCGTTTAGTCAGTCAAACAGAATAGTTTATGACATTAGAGCATTTTCATATTCTTGTGTGATAATTGTTTTCTCCTGCAGGTCTGCCAAACCAGCCTGTGGATTATTCCAAAAAGACAAGCAACAATGCAGTGTGTCGACTGCAGTTTGGAAACAGCACTGAGTGAGTTAATACTAACACACAAACTCAGATACTCAACCCACTCTGTAATCACCCTTGCATTCTCTTGGTTTAGATTCATCTGCAGTCATCTACCACCGATTTACTGCCAAACTGTTTACTGCACACAGTTGCTCTTTTCGCTAACCTTTGCCAGTCTATCAGTATTGCTGAGGAGACTCCACATCAGCTGCCTTTAACAAGGGTAAAGGGTCCTATAGCTGTTAGAAGATAAAGTAATTATATTTTCAACGGTTCAGACTGAAGCTACACTATTACATCTAAATGGATAAAGTGAGTTTTTACTGTCACAGTAGGCATTAAAGCTATTTACAGTGACCTACTTATAAGATGCAAAGACTCCCTGTTCACTGAAGGGGTTTTTAATCTCGCTCTTCCATACATAATATTTCATAATCACTGCCAGTGTTTGCGTTGGCTGATGTGTTTGTAGCTTTAGGCTACATGCAAGCTGTGGATATGAATAGTTTTTGTCTCCTGTGTGCATGTATGCGTTGGCTCCATAGAAACAGTACACAGTAGTTGGTGTTATTTCAATGGTTGGCCTGCTTGTGGCCAAACCACAGCTGCCCCAAGACTGTGGCTGTTAAGTGTTTTTGGAGGAGGGGAGATAATAGGGCTCAGAAGTGTGTGTTGAAAAGGAATATTTTAGACACGACACGGGGTAAAAATGCACCAGAGGCAGTGGTAGCCCACAGGATAAGAGCTGGAGGTTCAGCTAGGAGGTGGCCAGTTAGGGGGGGACTAGAGCCTGCAGGCCCCATCAGGTTCAACTAAGAATTAAAGCTTTAATTCTAATGAATAATCATGTCTTAATCCTTTGTTTCCTCATAGTAACCGTCCCAGCAGCAGCAGCAGCAGCCCATTGGCTCCATCCTCCACCCATCCCACCCTACTGGCACCATCCCTCCACCCAGAGCACCTCTTTGCACCTTCCTCCTCTCCCCACTGCTTGGCCTACCTGCCCAGTCTGTCCCAGCCCTCAGTGGTCATGCTGTACAGGGCGCCAGACAAGCCCGAGCAGATGCCTGAAGGTCAGAGATCGCCGCAGTTGGAGTCTGAGGAGGGGAGGAAAAGAAGGAGGGAAGAAAGGGAAGACGAGGGGGCAGTGGTGAAGAAGAAGGGAATGTCTGGGTTAGAGGAATGTGAAAAGGTGAGGTGTTGTTTGATGCTTTTACTTATATGTTGAAATTTTCTGTATTCTGATCTTGGTTCTGTGCAGTTTTGTGCCCACAGTCACAAGATCCTGTTAGTATTTCTGGAGAGCAGACCATTAAATTGAAAATATGAAATACTACATGCTCACTGACGAGGATAACTCCTGCCTGGTGTAATTAAAGACTTTATGTATTAGTAATGTATGGGGTATTTGATAATTGGAAACCCTTGTCATTAATCAGGCCATACTAACCCAGTAATTGGAAAAGCCCTATTTTTCACAGTAAGATTGTCTTTTAGAAGGTAGATTGGGAGAGAAGACTTTAAATGCTGCACTTCTGCGTCAAGAATATTACTGTGCAGAAGTTAACTATGTTATTAGAAGTGAAGGGTGTTAATCAGTGAGCTTTAAGTTGAACGTTATAATATAAAATGTTCATTCAAGATGGACAGTAGACGAAGAATAGTGCCATGCATCTGGGTGACATGGATACAGTAAAAAAAAGGTTGGTTCCACTATAACAAATGTCCATCAGCCAGTCCAGGTGAATTTATCTAAAGTTTGTTTTCCCTCCAGGTGAGAGCTGAACCTCAAAGGGAAGCAGCAGAATGTTCACAAATGGATAACAGAGGGATCTCCCCCAATCACGCAGCAGGCCTCACCAGAGAGCGGGTGCTCGATGAGAGTCAAGGTGGCAGCAGCAGCAGTGAGCCCGCCCAACCATCACACTACCTCTACGTACCCAACAATGCAGGTACATACACAGCTTTGTGAAAACTCTCTACATGCAAGAATGTAGAAACATTATCTTGATGTTTAAGAGAAGTGGAAAATGGTGCAAGTTTCTGGGTTTATGATGTTTCTGGGTTTATGATGTAGTGATGCTTGGTTGAAACAGACTCGCAGTAGAAGTGATGGCAAAATGGGAAATTTTCGAAGCATGTATTCTTTCTTCCCATTCCCATGTTTAACATGAAGATTGTAAGTTTAAAAAACACACATATGCACGCGGCTAAACTAACTGATTTTAATCTTACAAAGCATTTATAACACTTATCTAATCCATTAATTATTTTATCTATGAAGAAAAACAACAAGCACTGATTGACTCTTTTCAGAACAGGAGTTAATTTCGGAGGTTTTGGAAGCTCCAAGAAGCAAACAACAGTGTTGTGGGAGATAGAAATCACATTATTAAAACTTATTAAGAGACTGCTTGTGCCAATAAGTTCCTACAGGCATGAAAATCCCAGAAGGACTGGAGTTTATTTGGAAAGTGTAAACAGTATTAGCATTAGTAACCTTTGGGGAAATTACTGAAGAAAATGTACCCAATTCATAAATTTTACCCCTTAAACCTTTAGAAGTACAAGAATAAGAATAAATTGGATATAATTTTGTGAACTGAAAAGCATTACTGGTTTTTGTTGGATTTAGGGCTGTGCGATATGTCCTCTAATGATATTGCAATATTTTTAGGCTATATCACGATACACAATATATATCGATACTTTGAAACTTCCGCTAAATGGCTGTAGACTACTAAACTACTAATTAACTAGTTACAATAAAGAAAATAATGTACTGTTACAGTGTAATTAAATAAAATACTGTCATAGTATAGTTAAATAAAGAACTGTTACATTTAAATTAAGTACTGTTATGATACAGTTAAATAATGTACTGTTACAATAAGGTTAAATAAAGTACAGTTAAATTAAAGTTAAATAAAGTACAGTTACAATAAAGTTAAATGAAGTACAGTTACAATAAAGTTCAATAAAGTATTGTTACAATTAAGTTAAGTAATGTTCTGTCACAATAAAGTTAAATAAAGTACGGTTACATTAAAGTTAAATAAAGTATTATTACAACAAAGTAAAATAAAGTACTGTTACGATACAGTTAAAGTACTGTTATAACTAAGTTAAATAAAGTAGGTGTAAACAAAGAATGGTGTGACAGTTAAATAAGACACCAGTGTGTAATTGTGACTGAGGTCTTGCTTGATTTCTGTCTCCTAATCTCAATACGGTCCAGGTTACTCCTACTTCCTAACAAGTTGCTGATCACTGTCAGCGTAATCCATGAAAAAGCCCTTACCATGTTTTCCTGCTCTCCAGGTCTCAATAGCTTCAACTTCCTCCTCTCTGCCGGCCAGCCACCAGCCGGTCTAGCACTTCCCCCCAGCAGCGTTCCCACCCTGGCACTGCCCTACGTCCTGGTGCCCTCTGCAGCCCTCTCCCACTACCCCCTGGTGGCCAGCGGTCTACAGCAGCAAAGCTCCGATGCCCATAACAAACTGAGCTTCAGCCTGCCTGCTGTGATGTCACCTGCTCACTTCATGGTGGGGGCGGCGCCGTATGGCCTGGCAGCTGCCGCGCCAGAGATCAGCAGGTCCCCAGTTCCATCGCCGTCCACTCCAGAACAGAGCGGGCTGTATGGGTCGGCGGCAGGCACTCCACATTCTCCCTTGGGACCGCGTCATACTGTCAGCATCAACACACAAGAACCACTGGTAAGGACTATTGTAGCTCTCCCCACACGTACACACATCTCTGCTCTAAAAACGCATTAACTCCAACATCATTTGCCGCCATAATGATACATGACCTTTCTGGTACCAGGCACTTGCAAAATGCCACGACGCAGCTTGACATGAGTGCTGCATCTGTTTTGTGAAGGTTTCCCCTCATTTACTCGTTTAGACAGTTACTCATTTAGCAGTTCAAGATGATTAATCTCAGAGTTGTTGAATAGGGATTAATGTTCTTGTCTGCAAAGCCTAACGCAGGCTGCCTGCATTGCTCTGCTCAGACAGAGTGGGTTTTAGATGACCTGCTGAGGCGCCGGATGGATGGCTAATTAATGCAGCATTAGAAACAATGTGATGGGTCAATGGCCGTGTTGTAATGAGGCATAAATCAGGGGTGTCCTCTCGTTCCCCCCACTTTTACTTTGAATATGGGCAGAGTGGTGCTTTCATAAAACGTCCAGGCGTTAATACTAGAAAGTTCTCTGGTTTGTCCATAGAGAGGTGCTTTTTTTTAAACTGCAAGGTGAAGATAGGTCGATTGCCGATGTTTGGCCGATAAATCGGTACGTGCATACAATTAATTATCAAGACTGAAAATAATATTAGTTGCAGCCCTGAATCCTAGCTGTTTACTGATGCCTTACTTATCAGCAAGCACACTTTTTTACAAACTTAGGTTAGGTTAGAAAAATAGCTTGTTAGCGGCTGTGATGAAATATACAAAAAATAATAGTGATTTAGGGCTGTTCTTGTAGGTCTGCTTTCACTGTAAACATTGTTTTCTAGTTATCTAACTGCTTTTTAAAATCACCCTGCAGAGACTTTATATATTCTTGAGTTTATTGGAATTATCTTTTTCTTTCCTTCTATATAAATTTACAGTATTTTTAATGTAGTTTGGTGATTAAGTTGTGAGCAGGGGCCAAGTTTGTCATTTGAAGAGAGAAGCTCCAACTTTTGAGATAAGTAGTAGTAGTCAGCCGTTGGACCTTTAAGTCATCTCTAAAGAGCTTTTTAACATTGACAGTTTTGTTACATCTGACAGTCTTTGAACGCATCTCCAAAGAAACCCCACAGTACGTGACATTAATGTAACTAACTGGAGCAGGTTGTGTTGTAAATGTTCCCCCATCTGACATCACCCTCTACCTTCACAGACTCCACATACTCCAAAGGAAACCACACCATCTGCCTCTAAGGCTTTCTTCCAGACCCCAGGCACGCTGGGAAGTGTAGTCAGTGCTGCGCCCGCTGCCCGAAAGAGAGGCTCTGCACAGAGGAGACTGGACGTCGGCCACCCACCAACCAGTTAGACATGTGAGGAGACGGAATAGGTGCCAACATGCTGTTTTAACACTCAGGTGTTGATCCTTTAAGTGGAAAATGTGGTTTCAAACTATTGGTGCTTTGTTGTTTTTTATCAATTATTAAATTAAAGGTTTCTTTACAAAACCCAAGAATACAAATTTTAGTTTGTTAAAAATTAAATTAACTTCCCTAAAATACAAAACATGTTTAAGAAAGCAGCGATCTGAAGACTGCTAATAATTAGTTTTTGACAAATGGTGACTTCCATTGTTTGTTTGCGATGGTAACAGTTCAAATGTGCCTCTTGGTTCAATTATGGGACACAAGTTTTCAGAGTGAGTGAGTGAAGCTGTATTGCCAATGTAACAGTGCCCTCCTGTGGTGGGAGTCGGCCGCTGCTGTATTTTATATTTCATCCTTAATTTTCCCTCCCAGATGTAATCACGCTACCTAATTCCCCATCACTTGTGTATTAAAGCCCAATTGCTATTTATATTTTAGCCAATATATGTTGATTACAGGGACTGTAATTGAACATTAACATTTTAGCACTAAGTATCTGACAGAATGTCTGTCTAATTTTCGACTGATTGTCGTTTGTCGGCCCCTTCAGGTTTTGTTTCATTACCAAGGTATAATAGGAAATCTATTAGCTGCTGATCACCAGTTTACACGGTCAGTAGCGGACAATCCTCTCTTGGCTCATTTCAGAAATTACTGTGAGGAGAAAATCACTAAAGCCTTAAATGTTTACAGCCAGCCAAGAATCTCAAGGAACAGTTTTTGGACTTCTTGATGCAGATGTATTCTTTACTCATCAGGAAGACTAATGTTACTGGTGCTGTGTTTGTTTTCACTCAGTATCTGCAACCATAGTGCTTAATGGTTAAACACCAACCCTTTAGCTCTGTTACTGAACGACTGAAGGACAATGTGACAACGCTCTCAGGTACTTGAATACTTGTGACTTTACTAGAAATGGAAATTTGAAGAGATATCAGAGTACTGTAAAGATATTTTTTTATCCTTAATTTATCCAGGGAGACTCCCAGTATGACCACAACTTACTTTTGGCTGGTGCAGTTGGGGGTTAAGTGCCTTACTGAAAAGGCACGTTGCCAAGAGAAGAGAGTTGTTGCCTTAGTGCTGATTTTCTCAGGTTGTCTAGAGATTTGTATCAACAGTCCTCTAGTCATAAGCCCACTAACTTGCCTCCAGACAACTCAGCCAAAATACTGGTGCTTTGTATGGGAATCATTTAGGAGAGCTCAGCTATGTCACACCAAAGGGTGCACAACTCATCCACTCTGTCTGACTAGTGGATGTGTCTTCATTAATGTACAGTTTTATGTCAGTAATTATTTTTGTACATTGTATTCATAGTGTCATTCATACTTTCACGTGCAGAATGTTAAATGCTGCTTGACTGTGTTTGAAATATTGATTATTGCACTGCTAGTTTTAGTAGTCGTGTCCTCTCATTTAACTTTACAAAACCTGGAGCTCTTCCTTCACTGTAGCTCTGCTCTCTGTAGTTACAAGCCAGACTGGCTCTCCTTTGTATGACTTTCACAACCTTTCATTAAAATGTATGTCACTGACCAGCTTTGTCTGTGTGTGCTTTAAACTTAGGAATTTGTCGCTGTATTTTCAGATATTTTTTCACCAAATGTTTACTAATATAACCCTGGTTTTGGGCGATAAAATAGCCTCCCTGTTTTAGCTTGAGCAGAAATTAAAAAATAAAATAAATTGTGCTCTGTAGTTTTACTCTACAGTGGAAAAAAAAAATTAAAATAGCAATCCAAATATTGACAGAATTACAGATGGCTTCAGTTTACCAATTTACAAATTTACAGATGCCACCAATAATTCAGAGTCCAATTCAAAATGGCCTAGCAGATGGAAGCAAGCCATGCTAATGTGGTCAGATGACACTCTTCATCTGTAACACAATTCCTGTTTGCTGCAAAGTCAGTACAGTGTTGTACACATTAAACATTAAAATGGAACTGACGATCTGCATTATTACAATAATTATTCACTGCGCAAATGTCGGAGTTAAAAATTTTTTTAAAAAAGCACAGAGGTGGTTAAAATTCAAATTATGCAGTGAACGCATCGGTACGCTGAGGTTAAGTTCTTATTCATAATAAATGAAATTCCACTGGGGAGAAGCACAATCAATACATCAAGTGTGATCTCAGGGTCAGATCAGGCTGATTGAGTCACACTTAAAAACACACACACCATCTGTGTGAGGACGTAAACATCTAATCTAAGCTTTTATATCAGCACTAAAACTGAGCTGAGGGAGCTGCCAATAGATGTGTTTGGCCCCTGCCAGGCATTTATGACACTAAACCTCAGCAGATGGGACAATTAACTTTATATGGACCGATAGTTTAGCCAAGTATCTGCTGTGGCCAAAAACCACTTCAATGAAAACACACTGTTCCCGAGGCAAACCAGAACAATTTCACTCTCAGACACTTCCAAATACACACCACTACCACCGCTATTCCCACCACTGTGATACTGGACTGTTTTTTACTACTGCACGACTATATAGAGCGAAGCTATTACGCTTGTTCTACTCTTACTCCTACTGCCACTACACCAAAACTACTACTAAGTTCTACTACACCACTATTGCAAGTTCCTCTACTACTACACCACCAATCATTCTACAACTACACCAGTAACTATTGCACGTTCTATTATACCACCAACCATTGCATGTTCTGCACTACTACACTACTCACTAGTGCGAGTTTGACTACCACACCACTGACTAGTTCTACTACACCACCAACTATTGCAAGTTCTACAACTACACCATTTCAAGTTCTACTACTACTATGCACTGTTGCTACTTCTGATATGACTACACCACTAAGTTCTTCAACTTCTTCAACTTCTTCTTCTTCTTCTTCAACTTCTTCTTCTTCTTCACCACTAACTATTGCAAGTTTTACTACACCACTATTACAAGTTCTACAACTACACAACTAACTATTGCAATTCCTACTATTACTGCTACATCACTCACTACTGCAAGTTCAAATGAAGCTCAGCATAAGTTCAATCAGGAAGACTTTCTTTCTGCTCATCCATTC
Organism: Chaetodon striatus; assembly: GCA_029783705.1. Lineage (NCBI taxonomy): Eukaryota > Metazoa > Chordata > Actinopteri > Chaetodontiformes > Chaetodontidae > Chaetodon > Chaetodon striatus. The sequence goes on along the minus strand of JAPZEB010000015.1, from coordinate 3,830,205 downwards.
ACAATTCTCTCCATCCCACTCTCACTACTTCCTCTAATCAGCTGACTATGGGTGTTCACTCTTCTAGTTATCCAATCAAGCCAAGATCTCTCTCAGCCAATCAGGATGCCACTGCAAAATTTTTAAATCTGCTCTCTCCTCTGCTGCCGTCAGCCGTCATTTTAGGCAGAACTGTTGCACCTGTAGTCCAGAGTCCAGGACAAGCTCAGCAAAGGCTCGTTCCTCTATTCATCCAGATCCTCAGCACTTCCACGTCTTCCTGTCATCTCATCTTTACCACCTTTACCACCACCAGTGTCTAGACCCTCATCACCTCCCTTAAATCATAACATCCCTATGGGGTCTAATCGCCAGACTTTCCACATTTTTATTCTTATTACTATAAAAAAAAAAAAAGAGTCTCTCCTGGTTGAACACCACTACTATACACTATTGCTAGTTCTACTACTCCCACACCACTAACTAACAAGTTCTGCAACTATAACACTAACTATTGCAAGGTCCACTACTAGCTACTACACCACTAACTTTAAAATTCTACTACTTCTACACCACTGCCATTACTACTTCTGCAGTTACCACTGCGAACATGTCCATGCTACCACTAGCTAGAGCTCTTAGTAAGCCTGCTAGTTAAACTAACTTGCCACCACTTATGGCTGCTACCACTTGTACAATTACTGAGAGAACTACTAAAACAGTGCTTGTACTACCACAGTAACTGACTCATGGATTTGGTCTCTAGGTCAAAAATAGCTCATATTATGGTAGATATTTAGGCTAAAACTGAAAATTTCCTAAAGGGTGAACGCTTACAATCATGGCTTCAACATTACTGAATGACTATGCAACACACTCCCCCTGAATTACAGTGATTTAAGAAACAGTTTGACATTTTGGAAAATGCATTTATTGCTTTCTTGCTGAGAGTTTGATTATTTTAAATGTTACTAAGACATTTACTCTAGATATTATATCAGCAATACAGTGTCTGCTGGGTGTGCCACTAATACAGTGAGCAGAAATTGTCCTGTGAGCTCAGGAGTGTTATATCCCCCTCAAAATGAATGCAACATATTCATTCATTTTACAGGCCCGGCTTACTTCTGAAACACTATACATGTGGTCATAAATCTCCAAATGGTGTCAGTGGATGTTTCCTGAGGGCCCAGAGTGATTTAAAAGGATATTTTTATTTCACCAGAAGGCTTGAGAGCATGTCAGAATGTCTCTAGTTACAACTTACATCAAATGACTGCAAAATACTTGTCTAGTTTGAGTACAAAGTCTATGAGACAGTGAATGAGAGTTAAAACTCATGCTTAAAGTCCCTGTCTTTTCTTTACAAAGGGGCTATATGTGTATTTAGATGGGGGAAACATGACATGACATGACATTTTTACACAATGCACAGATGCTCACATCTGAAAAACATGTAATTTTGTGTACCCACTATCCCTTAAAGGTACCATAGTCCCTTAAATTATTGTTTTATAAGAGCAACCACCTTTGTTTTCCCTCTAGCTGTTAACACTTTTTTTCCATTCATTTAACCGCAGCTCTACTTTGGGATTTCCTCACCTCAAGCCTTGGTGTCCATATAAGGACCAGAGGAGCTGCAGCTCTACCTGATTCAAACAGTTTTATTTTATTACTGCTTAGTTTCTGCCCCCAGAAATTCTTTCTGAATTACACTATTAGGCCCGAGTGCATTGCCAAGTCTGTAGTTGCCTTTAAACAAAATGCTTTTGCAAGAATTCCTTTACATCTGCATTAGATATTAACAGTGTTTCTATGTATTCAATATATTATTAGAGATACAATTATATTTTGCAAATCATGTTTTGAAGGTGTGTGTTTACCTCTGTTTCTGTACTGCAGTCATCTTGGATCTAATCTAATCAATTTAAGAGACCCCTGTAAAAATAGCCTGTGATTTTTCATTTGCAATTAGGAGTAAAAGTGAATTGACTTTTCTTTTATCTTGCACTTAAGTCAAAGTTTTGCTTTAGGAATTTGTCCCATTTGCTTTACTGGGCTTTGTTATTTACAAAAAATTGACTAGTTTCTCCACAGACCATAATCCCAATAGCTGTTTTCACTTGCATTTTAAAATTTCTCCTTTTGCTCAAAGCAGCTCTCACTGTGATTCTGTTCAGTCTCCAGCCTTTAGAAATGGCTTTGTCGCCCTTTCTAAACTGAAAAACAACATATTCCTTTCCCACTTTCTTTGGAATTTCTTTTGGTAAAGGCATGGTTTCATTGTAGGAACTTTGTGGTGATGGCTTCACTGTTGGGAAAAGGTTCGATGAGGTTCAGATTCGGCAGGGCTGGCTGCAATCAAGCCCGGCTGTGTGCAATCAGATGAAAGCAATTAACAATCAGTCAGGGTAATTGGCTGATGTTGGATGGGGTAAGACCATTTTCACATAAGTGAGATAAAAATATTCCCTTTGTCTGATCCACATTTTGCCAATATATCCATTGCCAGTCATTGTGAAAAATATACTATGGAGAAACATGTTTTCACAGCACTGCATCTGCACATATGGCTTCAATTTATGTCCAAATATAACCATATCATATATATTTTCCAGCTATTCATTCAGATCATGGTCTGATCTTTCATCACGGCAGTTGGCCTTGTCATCATCCATTTTGAATAGAATAACGCTGCAACTGGCAGTCACTGGTCTGAAGAAGCTGTGTCAGATTATTGCTTGAAGATGATTTAATATTCCTCTATCAAGTGCTCTGTTGTTATGGACCTTTTAAAAACAAATAGCATGACTAAAAAATAATGAAGCTGAGGTTTGTTGGTGACAGTGCAGGCCTCTGTCTGTTTTCCCTCACTGCACATATTATTTTAAGAGTGGGGGACTTGAATCAAACACATATGTTGGTTTAACTGAAAACCAGATTCACTGTGTCTCTGTGTACATTAAAGTCTTTAATTAGACGTAAATAAGCCTATACCCTCCTTAAAGGGGGTAATTTTATGGTTAAACCTTTCAATTAAGTTTAATTAATCATGCTATTCTGTTCCCACTGTCGCCATGTACTGTAGTTCCACTGTGGTGAGACTTGTAGTGATATCATGAGAGAGGTCATGAAGGTCATAGGTTTCAAAGACTTTTTGTTATGTTGTGCTGAATCATGCTTGCTGTGGCTCTATAACAGTGTCAGCTTAAAGCTTTAAAATGTTTTTTTTTCTTTACCAATATACACAATTTGATATCAAAGTGTTTTGTAATCTCTAATTAGGTGCTGTATGGGCAGCTGGGTCCAATCTGGCATCAGAAGCAGAAGAGAACTGCAGAAAATGAAAGCCTTCAGGAATGATGTTGTGTATGTATTTATGTTTGCATTATCATATATGTTGTAGAACTAGGCTTGTGGTAATTATGCACCACAACTGTTTTTTTTCTCGTGTAATTTCCACTGTAAATCACTGAGTTGTCTGTCTTTATCCTTTGGATCACAGATGTCAGCCATGCTGTATGTTAGAAGTCATTATCAGGATGTGGCTTGTGGTGGCTTTGAACAGGGCTGCACTGGTCAGCGTTGTCTCTATGTAACAGACTACACTGTTGCATTGACACATTGACCCCTCTTTTTGGCTTTTCTCTGAGCCTCATTTTCCCTATTTGCAAGGCAGACACGAACAAGTCACCATCTGTTACACTATGTGTCCAGCAGGGAGCAGAATAACTGCAAGTTTGGACAGACTGACACAGCAGTGATGTTTGAAGCATTCACAGTACACAAAGGCATATACATGCATATATAGATACACATCCAAAAAAGCAAAGTGTAAATCCAGCTGGGCTGTTATTTGAGTCTACTGTACATCATTTTCTGAAATCCTGACAGAAGGCCAAGTTCCTTTTTTCCTGCAAAGTTTTATTCACATTTAACACCAGACAGCTGCACTCTCTCAATGCCACACAATCAGGGATCCTGCACTCAGTGACGAATCTTCCTATAGGCAACATAGGCAGCAACCTAGGGTGCCGCCCTCTCTGACACTCAAAAAAAATCAAACATAAGGAAATTAGGTGGAGTGTCTGTAGAGAGCCTTGGAGTAAGAGAAAATGAAAAGCTAAAAGCCATCTGAAGTGCAGTACAAAAGCAAGATGAACACAGCTCCTTAACTCCCGCAGTGACAGATCCATTCACACAGCCATCAAAAGGTGTGTTCTCCAGCGTCCTTCAGTTTGGAGCAGAGTAATCTAGACTGGCCTGCCAAAACTCTATAGTGCTCTAAAGGCAATCCTCATAAAAGCTTTCATAACATTTAAAGTCAGAGCCATTGGCCCAAACACATAGGGCATGTCCTTTCATGTATAATACACCATATCTTTATCATAGGTTTCTGTTACCTCTATAATTATTTAGTTTAAGAGGCGATGGTGCACTCATTTCTTTTAGATCATGCAAAGTGGTACATCTTGTGAAACCAGACAGCTTAAGGCATCCATTAGTAGCTTGTTGGGATGGAGTTAGGTTAAATTTTGGCAAGGGAACAACTGATGTGGCCATTTTCATAGGGGTCCACTGAACTCTCCCCTCAAGATGTCTGAATGAAAATGGGGTCTATGGGTACCTACGAGTCCCCCCCTAAACTTGAGAAGGCTTGTTTTGTGTAATTGTTTTGTTCCTTACAATCCTATATTCCTTCAAATTAAAACTCTTTATTTGTAACTTTAAGGAAAAGGACAACCAGCCTATTGAAGAACAATGAATCACCTAACATGTACAGATACATAAAACCTGCATGGCAGCAGGTATCATCAGAAAATTGAAATGTTGGATGTGATCCATATAAAACAAAGGAAAGTGATTATTTTCCCCAAACTTGACTGCTTTGTGTGGTGTGGACATGATCGTTATTACAAATTACCTCGTCCTCCAGACCTCCTAACATTACTGACATTACACAGTGAGCTGATGAAAGCGTACAAGAGTTTAGTGGACTATAACTAAACTGAAACTCCACAGCTGAAACAACTGCCATCTTGTTTTGGTCAGAGTGGGTAAATGTGCTTGAGTACAGCTGTCTTTTATATTTCAGCTCTGTACATGGATGCACTGTTGTCAGGCTACAGTTACAAGCTAACATTAAGAAACTATTTTCTAGCTACTAGGTTAACTGTTCCCAGAGGTCTAATGAAATGCTGTTAAAAACCTGGGTCACGTCTAAAAACAAGAAGTTATTGCCTTAACATTTATGTTGGAAGTTAGTTAACTCCACTTCTCCACACCAAAGTTGGAGGTTTATGATCCACACTTGCCATATCTGGACAGCACACAGATGTATGACATCATATGCAAAGAAGCTGTTCCTGAAATTCAGTTATGGCTTTTGGTTTTGGCGTGCCACCTCAGGATTTTCAATGGCCCCATCTGGCCACCCCTCTGCAAAATTTCTAGGGGAGCCACTGGTAGACAGATAAATAATTCAACATTCCTCACATGATCTGCCCGTGTACGTCCTTGGGGTGGAAATCATATCAAATGTGGCTTGTCTGTGTGTAATGATGTAATGATCTGTCTTTTATAAGTTTTTAAAAACATCAAAGCTGCCACTGTACATATGCTTTTATTTCGAAATCTATTAAAGGAAAGGGTATTTTAAAATTAGCCAGAAAACAAGGCCGTCTTTTATTATGAGTATGAAACCAAATTGATCTTTTTCCTTGATTTGAGAGTCTAGCCTTTAAAACCCCCTCCAACGTGAGCTGTCCAAGAGCCCATTACGTAAACATGCTGTTTTTCCCAGGCGTATGAAAGTGCAGCAATGATTCATGGTCCTCTGTTTAACGTCATTCATATTTTCTGAAAGCACCTGAAGGCAGCAGTGTTGAGTTCACGCCCCCTCTGTAACCCCTCCTTCCACTGAAACGGTAAATATGTGGAGTATGTGGCACTGCAGCGTCAGTGTAGTAAAGTCTGCTGCCGAGGAGCCGCCGAACTGTCCGGATACACAGAGAACACAGCTGGAGCCTTTTCACATCCAGACCTTATACCTGATTTTAAAAAACTACGCTAAGGTAACTTTTTAAATTTAAATGCCAACATATTTTGTTTAAATGCTGTAGATTTCAGACTGCTTTGCTGACAAACACTTTGACACTTTTAATTAACGTTACTGGATATATTTTAGGAGTCAATGTAAGTTAGTGTTTCTTATAACGTTGCGTTGTATAACTAACTAGCTAAATTACCGTAGCTGCATAAGTATTAAGTGAATTATTTTACTTAAGCGGTACCTAACAATTTGTCTCAGTAATGGTAACAATTTTGATAAACTCTTGTTTTTGGTATTTGTAGCTGAGAAATAAAGTTGAACAGTTAGCTGCTAATGCAAATTGCAGTTATGCTAAACAGTATCGTAATTCTTAGTTTTTCATTAGCTAAGGTTAGCTAGTTAAAAGCTAAATTATCAGGCTAACAAGTCAAACAATACGTTACTTTAAAACTAAAGGCTAACGCTCGCAAAAAAAATACATGCTAAACTATTTGAATTATATTTACGGTGTTATATATGGTTAGTAATAACAGGTTAACACTGCTTTCTGTTTTTAATTGAAATTTTATATATAAATATGAAATATACATTAACGTTAGCTGATAATACACTTTTGTGAGAGCAAAAACTCACTTTACCCACTGGCATTTTATACAGCTAACGACATAACTGAATTTAACCCTATCTAAATTAAGTCAGATTCAAACAGTCAAAGACACTGACACAGTTAAATGGCTGCTAATTACATTCAGCTGATAAACTTGGTCCAGCTGTTACTGTTGGTTCAATGTGGTTTCAAAGGTCAGAGCGGTTACACTGCGTATTGACAGTAGTTTGTTGCCAGGACAAAAATTGAACTTCAATAACAAAATCTTCATTTAAGAGTTCATTTAATGGCAGTCATGTGTTCCAGAGTTACTGAAAGTTTCAGTTATTCACCCTTACTTAAAGAGTTTAGCAATAATAAAATTTCATTAGTCTTGGTTCAGTGGAACATTTTAGTGTCCAGCAATGATCTCAGAGCTGTTTCAGATTCTTCTCTGGGTACTAACACTGAATACTGAAGGATATTTGGTTAGTTTGAAGACAATGAATATTTCCACAAATATTGGTCTTTGCCAACGTCAACCTAATAACTTTTTGGAAAATCATAATCATCTCTGTCCTTAATGAAAAGGACCAATTCGAATAATAATGCAATAATGACTAATTATAAAGTTTGTCATGCAATTTTGACAAAATATCATTCAGAGTCTCAAAACATGGCCATTCTGTGTAACAGATATATTTATGTAAAAATTAAAAAAAAATACCTATGTTGACACAAACCTATCAAAATTATTTAAATCAATAAGTGAGCAAACTCATTTTAATGCCATTATAAATAAAAATTTGATTCCTTACAAAACCTTTTTATTGAAACATTGATAAAACCTAGTGGTTGTAATGATGTCGCCAAAGTATAAAGAATTACAATCACAATTAACATTATTTTGGATTTGAATTGTGATTCTCAAAATGTGTCTTTTCATATGATATGTAACCGATGTAGCTGTCAATATGCCTCACATGATTTTTTGGATATAAACTGAATTTCACTTTAGTAATCATCTCTGTGAATCATGTTAAAAACATCTAAAAACTGTTATCTTAGCTCAAAAATTATACAATTGCACATAATACATTCCAATGCACAGTAAAAAGGCTAAATTGTATCACACTTTTAATTTTTGTATGCTTAAAAACCCTATTTTTTCTATGAACCTAATGTCATGAAGGAATCAAAGACACATATCTGAATCCCTAACTTTAGTGTAGCTATGACCCCCGAACTCTGTGAAACTTTAGATTGATTGTGGTTTCTCCCAAAGTCCACATCAGCCATCTTGTTGGCCTGTACACTTACACCAACCTTCTCATCACACCCAACCCCTGAGGGAGCTTTAATGGTAATGTTAGTGGTGTTATGATGCCCTGTCATGCTCGGGCCTGTTCTACAGTCTCTAATCCAGCTGGGAGGAGGATTTAGCGACTGACAAGATTAATAGTTTCTACTGCTCTGTGTTTTCTTTTCAATTAATTAAGAGCAACAGTGCTTTTTAATTATAGTCTCCCAAGTATGATATCACAGCAGGTTTGTCAAGCGGTGAAAGAAGAGGAAAGTTCTTAAAATGTCAAATTTGTCTCATATGGAACCTCATCGACGCCCTCGTGTCACATTTTAAAGGGGAGTGAGTCTGTAATTACAGACAGATGCACATGTGAGTCAGGGAGTGACTGGGTGCATCATGTGGGCGCTGTGTGGTTACAACATTGTTTACTTCACGCTCACACTTCTTTGCTGTTTGTGTTTGTGTCTTGCATTCACAGTCCATCAGACAACATAAGGCCTTAGGCACGGCGCCCTGAAACATTCCTCTGGGTATTAGTCTGCCTTGTTGTTTAGGCCCACCTCTTTTGCATTGTTTTTTTTTTTTTTCAGGGCGGCAGTGGTGGCCTGGAGCAGTGGTTTTCAGTTCAGCCATATGCACCTTAGACATGCAGCAATACAGGTTCTCAAAGGCAGATGTAGTTACAGCAATATGGAGCAAGCAACTGAGTGCTTTAAAATTCCAGTGTGTAAAATTTAGGGGGATTTAGTGGCGTCTGGTGGTGAGGATTACAGACTGCAACCAGCTGAAACTTCTCCTGATAAGAATTCCTTCAGTATTCATTGTTGCGGAGGTTTTTACTGGGAGCCAAATTATCCGCAGAGGTCTCTCGCTCTCCATAACAAACAGACCAGGTGATTAAAACGGAAACGAAACACAGAATAAAGCAGTTTCACGTTACATATCAGTGTCTCCCCCATGCTATTTGGCTTGTCACAGAGAGCCCGCTGCCCAGCACCTGCTAATCTGTGCTCACCTTTTCTCTATGATAACTTAAGATCCAGACATGTCGTAGGTTTTTACCAGGAGCTGAATTATCTGCAGAGGTCCGTCCCTCTCCAAAAAAAACAGACCTGGTTATTTAAATCAGTACAAACACTGAATAAAGCAGGTTCTTGTTAAAAAATAGGTGTTTTTCTAACGCAGTTCACTGCAGAGGGGCTGCTAATAATGTTGGCCGATGTGAAAAAGCGAAAACTCTATCTAGAATCAGTGTTGTTTTTTTCCATTCTGGGTTGCTGTGAGACATGCAACATGGTGATCAATGTAAATATAAACCTCTTACTCTGAAGTGATGAAAACACAGCGATTCTTATTTTCAGATGATTAAACACTTAAGAAAACATACTTATACTATATTCCATTTCTGCCAATATATCCCCCTAAATCCTACACACTGGACCTTTAAAATATGACAAGTACTCGCTATATATTTTTATTTATTTATTTATTTTAAGGAAAAGTTATTAAAACAGCAATTAGACCATCATGGGAATGAGCAACATGCTTTATGTGCTTTTGTGCAAAGCATTTACCCTCAGTGGAGCTTATCGGGTACTATGGTAATGGTTACTCACCGTTCCACTCAGCACGACCTCAAAGTGGAAGCGTGTGTGAGAATGAATGAAGAGGGGTGTTGTTGAAAAATAGGTAATTTTATGGTCATCTTTCTTTTGTGAATAAGGCTGGGAAAAGTCCTCTGTAGAACAGGAGCAGACAAGTAACCCTGCCTTAGATTCCTCGGCCTCTCACATCATCTCTCTCTTTCTTCTTAGAACCACAAACAATGCCAAACTGGGGAGGAGGCAACAAGTGTGCAGCGTGCCGTGGGACAGTTTACCATGCTGAGGAAGTGCAGTGTGACGGGAAGTTTTTCCACAAATGCTGTTTTCTTTGCAGTAAGTACAGCTGTAATACCTTGAGATCAAATTTAAAGGACCATAGCAGTGTTTTGCATGTTTTAGCCCAGTGGTTCTCAAACGGTGTGACGTCATGCCAGTCCAGGTGTGCCGTGGGCTTTTGTGATAACCACACATTATTATTGCAGGATTCAACTGGGCCTATACAAAAAGTTACGAATGAATTTTTAATGGACTGTATCAGTATGTTGTGCACACCCATTTCCTAATAAAGAGGCAATCTCTTGCTGAAAATGTAATTTAATTTAATTTAGTTTAAAAAACCTTCACAGGGAGCCTATTTGTCGCAGTTTGCGCATGGGAATTTTAAGTGTGTGACTCATCAAAAGCCCTGATTGGCAGCCAGTGTGAGGGATGATAACATTGTAAAGGAGAAAGCCGTGAGTGGGACAATGGCTCGCAAATTACAACAAAGCACCAGTGAAGACGACCTACCACTGAAAGAAAAAAAAATCCCTGTCAGTAGACAGTATCAGGAAAGCTACCTGTCTTATTATTGTTATGTCTTATGTCGTAAGAGTGTTAACACATGTAATAGAAGCTGTTTGGTGTGCGTGGGCGCTGGTGTAGGGGACGGCGGACAGTGTGACAAGGGGTGACGGCTGCCCAGCTGCAGACTACTGCTCCAGATCAACCAAAAACACAACATCAGTTGTTTTTTATCAACCCTGTGCTGCATTTCCAGGTGTTTGTGCCAGCAAACAGGTTGGTTTTTAAGCCAAAGGGTTAGATGTTATATTGTTTCTGTCTGTACTGCAGTGCTCAGCAACAGAGTTTTTAAAGGTCTGGTGGTCTTACCAGTATAAACCAATCCACATGGACATTTAGCCAAAGCACATGAGATTATACCCATAATGTTGTCTTTTAGGGTGGTTGAATGAGACAGTTTTTGTTGGGAATGACAAAGTGAACCTTTTAGACACACTGATAATTAAGGAAAACAGCAGCCAAAAGCCTGATGTAAAACTGATCTGAACTAGTTTTGCTGAGCGCTGCAGTCCTATCAGAAACAATGTACCATCCAGCCCTGTGGCTGTACACTTCTCAAAGCTGAAGCACAATATTTCCACTCTCAGGTGTGGGGGAATTGAGGTGATAAATCATCCACGTAGAGGGGGAGATGCAATCACGATGCTCCTAAAACAGGACCTTCTCTACATTCATACATGGGGCAGTTTGGTCCCTAAAGACCTTAATGAGGAGTCTGATATTAGACTGTTTTTGTCATTCTGCCATGTCTCTCACATTAACTTTGCCTGCGCAGCATTACGTATTTAGATTCTTTCCGTGTTTGCAAACTGGTGTTATCAACTTTTTAAAGGTTGGATAAACAGATAGAGGCGCCTCTAACAGATATTATTGCCAAAGTAACCCAGGCTTAATAGACATTTATACACTAACTACTTGGGATACATGATGATATGTATATTTCTATATAAGTGTATATTTATCGTGCACCTTTTATTTCTATGTGTGGCCTGACTGTGTGTATATGTGCTTTTACTGTAATGTATTCTGCTGCTGGTGACCCATAATTTGCAGCAATTGTGGCATGTCATATGTGTGTATTTAACCACAGAACTTTATGAGACACTTAATGTGCGTGGGATTCACAATTTGTATGTGCTGGTATCTTCCTCTTCTGTTTAGCCCTGTTTAGCCCTGGTATGATATTTGGGTACTATATGTATATGTTTTAACTTTTATTACTCTTTACTCTGGGTATTTAAGATGCCGACTTTCTGTTGTTTGGCCGGAAAACGTTACATGTCACACTGCATTAAAATCTCTCAAAATGGAAACTGCTGGGTGTAAGGATTGGTTATCTACTTTGCCAGATGTTTTTTTTTTTTTTCAGCAACCCATCACTACATTTTCAGCTGTGTTCATACCACCAAACGTGTTTTTTTTGTTTTTTGTTTTTTTTTGTTTGTTTGTTTTTTAGCAACCTAATGCTGAATTTCCAGCGGATATTCTCTGACCACATGTGTGTTTTTTTTTTTTAGCAACCCATTGCTACATTTTCGCAGTGATTGTGCCAACAGATGTGTGTGTTTTTCAGAGACCCGTAGCTGTGTCTCCAGTGGCTTTTGTGCCCCCAAATGTATGTGTATTTTGTTTTAGCGACCCATCGCTACATTTCCAGCGGATATTGTGTGTACAAACATATTTTTGTAGCAACCAGTAGCTGCAGTGTAGCAACTTTTATGCCACCAAATGTGTTTTTCTAGTGACCCATCACTACATTTCCAGCAGCTTTTATATAACCAAATGTGTGTGTGTTTTTTTTTGGGAGCCATAGCTTTGTCTCAAGTGGCTTTTGTGCCACCAAACATGTGT
>JAPZEB010000015.1:3785661-3800104 GCA_029783705.1 Chaetodon striatus | reverse complement strand
GCCTGTCACTCAAGCTACTCCGCTCTTAAGGATGCATAACTTTGGGCCTTAATAAAATGTAAACACGTGACTTTTATAAAGAATTAACTCCTTTAACAATTGTTATGAAGGGGGGTATTAGCAACAGAGACCAAAACTGTTTTGCACCAGGATGTACACATATTTATTTCTGCGTAAACATTTTAACATGGGGGTCTATGGGAATTGACTTGCTTCTGGAGCCAGCCTCTAGTGGCCATCGGATGAACTGCAGTTTTTTTTTTCTGCATTAGCCTTATATTTTAGCCTCGGCGGTTTGCAGCTTGTGTCTCACCTGTGCAACAAAAACACAGAGTCTTATAAATATTAATCTTAAATCAGCTAGCATGCTGTTTACGTGCTTCCGTGAGGCGTTTGGAGCCTATCAATCAAGCATTTATGCAGGTCAAGAATTTCTCCAACATGTTTTTCTGTTGTTTACCAGAGCCAGAATGAATTAAGAGCAGCACCCTCAGTCAGGACATGTGCTGCTTCTTAAAATGGAATATGGAGCTGATAAAACACAATAAAAAGCCACAACTCTCAGTCGGGCTATTTGTTTATAAGTGCATGTGTTGTTGACATCCTCATAAATTTCGTTGTGTTGCTGACATACCGACACAGTTCCCCACCCAGGGACAGTGGTGGTCAAACTTAGCGATGCAGCGGTTGCACACAGCGCAGTGTTTGGACCTGATGGGTTTCCGTATCTGAAAAGAAACAGTCATACAAGCAACCAAAAATGGTTTTATATTACTATTGTTTTCCTCTGTATATATCATGATTTAAAAGAGGAGTCAGAATTTACCAAGCAGGTACTGCAGAATATGCTCAGATCCAGGCTGCCTGTCTCTGCCAGCTCCACAATTGTCTGGAGGAAGGAAACAAGAAACAAAAGCAGGATTTTAAAAAAGCGGACAGAGACATGACAGAAAAATGAATGAACAACTGAGAAATTCATCTCGCCAAGGTCTATTTGGCAACGAAACAAAAGACCTACTGACAGCTGAGGCTGGGATTTCCAGCTGAACGATTACACTGGAAGCTTGGCTGATTCACGGTGAACAAAAGCTAACTGTGATTTACAGTTTCATTCAGTCATTGGTTTATTGTGATTTTAAGGCAAACTACTTTTCATTAGTGGTTTGGTTTTCATCCACTCTGCACAAATAAGATTTTTAAGTGTTTTTATCAGTTTGCTGTAACAGCATTACATCACTGTGCAAATAAACTAAAGATACAAACATGAGAGGAAAACAAGAGGTGGAAAGGGATCCTCTGCAGGGAGAGGAAAGCTTTGAAGCCTTTGATCCAGTGGTGAGTCCTGTGCTAACAATGCAGGGTAAATTTAGCTTTTCATCAATCACTGGGCCTGGTACAAAGCAGAGCCTCTGTTGTCCCCCATTAGAGTGTGATAATGAGGGACAGAGAGACAGAGAGGCCAGAGGATCAGCCGCTGAGCAGCCCTGATCTCTCCAGTGAATTCAAAGCAGCTTTCTGCCGTGAACTGGAATTTTCAGAGCTGAAGGAACATCACACGTGATGTCAGAATACAACGTGTAAAAAGAGTTAACATTAAAGCTAATGATCAGAATACCTGTATTCACTACATCAACATTGACCCTTCATATGGTGAAATACAACAAAATAAAGAAAAAAAGGAATTGAAACATTTCTCTTAAACAATGTTCCTGCTGTTAGTTTCTTTTCTGTAACTTTACCTTTTTCTTCTGTTCCTCTGACGCTTTGATAATGCCTGGATCAGACTTCCAGGATTTGCCAAAGTTGTAGAACAGAGCCAGGGTGTTTATCAGGAAGGGCACATGGACAGTGGCAAAGGGGAGATGTGCAGCGAGGTTAAGGAAGATGTTGGACAAACAGCGTCTCCAGCCAAAAACATGTTTTATAAGATCACAGTGAGCCTGATCTTTGACCTTTGACCACTAAATTCTCATCAGTTCATTCTGGAGTCCAAGCAAACGTTTGTACCAAATTTGAGGAGATTTTCTCAAGGACTTCTTGAGATATTGTGTTCACAAGAATGAGACGCACGAAAGGTCACAGTGACCTTTTACCACCTAATTGTAATCAGTTCACCTTTGAGTTCAAGTGGAAGAGTGCGCCAAACTTTAAAAGATTTCCCCCAAGGCCTTCTTGAGATATTGTGTTCACAAGAATGAGACAGACGCAAGGTCATGATGAACTTGACCTTTGATCACCAAATTCTAGTCAGTTTGTTGATGACTCACTGTTGATGTTTGTGCCAAATTTGAAAAAAAAATTCCCTTGAGGTTTTCTTGAGATATAGCATTCACAAGAATGAGACGGATGCAAGGTCACAGTGACCTTGACCTTTGACTACCAAACTCAAATCAGTTCATCCTTGAGTCCAAGTGGGCATTTGTGCCAAATTAAAAAAAAAAAAAAATCCCTCAAGGTAGTCTTGAGATATCCTACTCACAAGAGTGAGACACATGAAGTCACAGCGACCTTGACCTATGACTACTAAAAATGACCACCACATTTTTGCTAAATTCGAAGAAAATCTGTCATGCATTCTTGAGATATTGCATTCATGAGAATGGAATTGACGGATGGACGGATAACCCAAAAATATAATGCCTTCAGCCACGGCTATCGCTGGTGCAGAGGCCTATAAAAAGAACAAGGCTCAACTTGTAGCCAACAGCTAACTAACTGAATCCATGGCAACATTATACTTCCTGTTTACAGCCCCCAAAGCAGATTCTGAAAACCCCTGCTTTAACATTAAGACTTAAAGCCTGGCTCTGTCCAAAGGCAACAAGTATGTTTTATGTAATTTAAAAATAACTCACTCTCACAGGTCCTTTTCTATTTTACCAAAGCAGTTTCTCATTAATATGAGCAGGTAAACTACTTTACTGTGAACATTTAATCATAGATATCCACTTGATGACAACCACAAATGACATAAGACAGACAAACAGCATGTTATTGTTGTTGTTTGTTTGCACTGGCCTCAATGTCAGTATTGTGCAAGACAAACACTTGGCCTGTCATACTGTTCTGGAAACACTTGTCAATAAAACCATTTCAGATGTCAACTTGAGTCAGTGTCTTACTTCATAGTAACATAACTAACAAACAGACTGTGACGCAAAGAGCAGCTCTGTCTCATCTCGACTCACCCAGTCAGGGAGAGATCTGTCTGTCACCACAGCTCATCATGACTTCAATTCATTGAGCACATACAATGTAGACCATACACCAGTCCTGCTCTCACAGAGTATGTGTCTAACATCTTTGTTACACAACTAACAGCACAAACAGACTGGTTATGTGACACTATTTTAGTAAATTAGTATTAGCATTGTGTAAATGTTAGGTTAACAAAAGAGTGTGCATGCTCACATGACTAGTCTGATACTTGTACCAAAACAGCTATGGTGTAGGTATGTAATTCTATTTCATCACATGATATAGACACATCATTCCTAACCACATAAACAAATAAGCTGCAGGTTCTACAGTCTTTTGTCCAACTATGGAGAGACAGGAGTGTATTCTGTGACATCTGTGGGCAGAGAAAGTGAAGACTGTGACTGATTAGTAGCAGAGTCTGTCATGCAGGTGTGCATGAGTCAGCTGAATCCCACAGGAATACAGCCAAGTGACACAGAGAGGCCCAGACTGAAATGTGATACACTAATGTGTGACCGAAACTTTTGGAGTAAAATGCAATTTTGCAAAACAACTATGATATAATCATCACTGTAGATCAGACTCTAAAACAACACAGACGAGGAATATTCTGTTTCAACTGTGGCATAACATGAAAATAAGTAAACTGCAAGAGTTTCAACAGAAAGCATGCTCAACATACGTTACAGTAGCCACACAAATGGCTGCACAGAGGTGGCTTTGCAACCTCTTTGCGGATAGAGTATAGTATCACATGTGCCTTTTGCATCTTCATACCCTTTCAAGAAAAGATTCATGTGGCAGCTGGCAGACCACACAGCCTCCACTTGCAGCAGACATACTAGGCTTGAAATGAAACACCTGCGCTGCTACTATTATAAGTTTAATACATGCCAAAAATATATATGAGAGCTAGCTGATTCTCACAGGTTTACACAATGTGAAATAGTGTCTACCAAGTGTATTCAGAGAGAGTACAACCATGCTAGAGACTCTGAGGCTGTATTTAGGCACAGTGGTGGTTTGAGCTTAATGCTAACATGCTCACAATGACAATGCTATCATGCAGATGTGTAAACATGTAAACATTCAATTATTAGCAGTGCACACAAAGTACAACTGAGGCTGATGGAAATACTAGTTTTGCAGGTATTTAGTTAAAACAAAGTATTGGACAAACTGAATATCAGACCTGATGATAATTTGAGAGGAACAGCTATAACAAAGTTAGTTGGGCAAACAAAACAGTGACAATCCATCCTGTTGGTGATATTTCAGTCTGGACCAAAGTGATGGATGACAGACTGACAAACACTACCATCCCTAGAGCCATGCCACTGGTGTGTCTGAAAAACGGTCCTGTCTCATGTATTTGCTGGACATCCACTCCTAAATCACAACTACTCCTACTAATCCATCAAAAACTTTTTATTTTAACATCTCTACCCAAACTGGATCACGCTCTAAATCAAAGGTTCTCGATCCAGGGTCCCACAGCGTCTGAAACATTAAATTTGAGGACTTTTCAACAGCTTTAAAGGGCCGGTTCCCTCAGATTCAAGGACCCAACACGGCATGGTTAGACACTCGGATCAAGATTGAGAGTAGCAGTCTTCACAGATGCTCACGAACGCTGTAACATGGCAGACAATATCAAAAGCACGTCCATCTCTATTCTTGCACAAATTATATAAATTCAAGCACCTTCAATTACCCATGTCTATTTAAGTCTATTTTCAAAAACTTCCAAGGCTTTGATTCACCCCTCAAAATGCACAAAGTGTCGAGGATTTCAAGGACCCATAGGAACCCTGTCAATCTTTTCAGCCAAGGACCCCTGAATATACCAGGGATATATACCTCATGTTGTATGTCTTTTGGAATAATTTGACATAGCTTTGAGAATCACTGCTCTAAATCACAGGGTATAGTTATCGTGGGTGTAAATCATGGATACAGTTAGAGGGATCAATTTCTTCTCTTTGCCTGACTTGTAGGGAAGAGGTGTAACATCTCATTTTATTTCATACTTCAAGCTTTGATTCAAACTTAACTCTCAGATCTGTAACGTCACACACTTAATGTGAACACTAGCCACAGAAAGATGACACTAAAATCCTCTGAAGCATTAACAAGGGTTTGTGTCCCTAAAGGTCTTTGGGGAACGTAGTTACTCATAGCTAAGAGGGCCACACCATAAGCATAGAAAGCCCCAACAGCAACCTTGTTGGTGAGGACGAGCCGATAGCTGTTGTGGTCATCCCTCTGGCACAGTTATGACTTCACTGATAAGCACTTTAGCACCGAGAGAGACTGAGGCCTCTACAAGCCCTGACAGACCACATGAAGCCATTGATCTTCATAAGTATCTCCATAAAGAACTGGCTGTTGACATTATCCCTTACAGAATAGCCTAATAAGTAAAACACTCCTCACTGGTCTACTAACTCAAGGACCAGTTGAGATGCAGAGATTATGCCAGTGATCAATGAAGCTCCTCAGATAAATGGGTTTCGATGCTTCCTCGGGGAGACATGGTCATCACCTTCTGTTAGCACCCATTAATCTTTTGAAAGGCTGAGTGGAGAGGTGTATCTGACAACAGCTGACAGCAGAAGCAGAGCAAGAGGGTCACAGACAGATTTATCAGTGTGGTATTTCAGACTCAAAATGACATGCAGACATAAAGTAGGATAGTGAAATAAAGGCATGCAGTACAGTACAAACTCCAGGGCATCATTCACTCTGTTATTTTAAGACATTCACCTGCTGGAAATGCATTTATGAACAACGCCTACTGAGGAAAATATGATCCGAGTCTGGGAAAGACAAAAAAAGTACTGTCACACAACTCCACCCTCGTCATTTGATCTGATTTCAACCACAGGCCTGAGGAGGATAATGAGCTCACAATGGCAGAAAGTGGGTCAGAACTGGCAGATAAAAAGTTTCAACCTGGAAGGTGGAACAAAGGTGTGCAAGATACTGGGCTGTGTAATAACACCGTCCAACAGAGACGGGTGAAACAAAACAACAATCATGAAATGTCTCCCTCAGATCTGAGCAGATAATCAGGCCAGGATGCTTGAAACCAGATGTTGGAATCCTTTAGCCTGTGACCCAAATGAAACATTATACTTTCATCCTCACATCCAAATTCAATAGATGTAAAACTGCAGGCTCGTATAAAATGAGGAACTCAACCAGCAACCCATGCTGGGCCTCAGTCCTCTTAAGGGTCACAGAGAGCAAACTGAAGCCTCACCTGACAGACTGAAATACACAAAGGAAGACATTAGAGGAGGAGAGTTCACACAGAATAAGGTGTTCTGGCGATTAGCTCCAGGGTGCTGCAGCAGTGTGGGAGTGTCACTTTTTAAATGGCCCAGTTGCAGGGGAGTGGAGGTTGGAGACAAACCATTGAGAGCCAATCTAACAATCTCTGTGACTGAGTATTTGTCTTTGTTAAGTTTGTTTATGCTGTCTTAAAAGATCTGTAGAACTCATTTTCATTACTGTAGTATCTTTTCTGCCAGACATATAAATAAACAAAGCGAGTGCCCTCCTTTGTGGAATAGGAGACACAAGCTGTAAATACATGGTGTTTTTTGTACTCACTATAATATACAACAATTGGAAGAGGCAGGATTTCTGCAAACTGCAGGCATCTTTCAGTCTGATCACCAGCCACCACAGTGTGACGTCGGGTTGCATTCCTCCATAAGCTGATTTTGTTACAACTTTTCAAGGAACGCTGCTGTGTTTCTTCTTTTTTTTGGCATCCTTGAAACCCCCACTGTCGCAGCCTTGACACACTACCTACATTTAAATGAATGGGAAAACTAGCATTTTTGCCACAGTGCCTGATTTGGTGTGAATGCAGCCTTAAAGGCATCATTATGGTTCAAATCAGGGGTTTCTTCTTCCCTCATAGCCCTCTGACGTCAGAGTCAAGGGAACTGTGTCCCACAATTTTTGTATATTTCCAAAACCAACAACCTAACCCAACAACAATCTGAGCTACTCCCTCTCAAAACCAGAAACCAGAGAAGTAAGTCTCACACTTTGACGTCATCAGGTATAAAGTCTGGGGCTGCTCCATAGACAATGAATGGGAGCCTGGTTTTGTGGATCAACAGAATGTTTTCTTTTTTTTAATACCCAAACCATCTTTATCTACTGTAGTGTTCTCAGTTATGAAACAGAAAATGTACCCATATACTCAGAACATTCCCCTGGGTGCTCTCAGTGTCATCTATATCATCTTTCACCATCCATTGTCTATGGAGCAGCTCCAGACTTTATACCCATATGACATCACAAATTTAAGTTTCAGCACTCTGGTTTTTTGGTTTGGGAGACAATTGTTTATGTTTACTAATACTGACAAAAGGGATAACATGTATGAATTTTGAAAATTGGTGTAGTTCCCCTTATAATGAATTTCCAGAGGGTAAAAAAGCTTATTATTGTGTCTCCAGTCACTACTTATGTTTAATAGAGTGGAAATCACTTACAGTAATCCAAGTTTCAGTGATCAACAGCTTACATGGATCAAAAATCTTAAGACAGAATCTATATAAATACAAATTCTATTTAAATAATTAGCTTATAGTAATCACTTCGTCCACTTACAGTGAGCACATTTAAATCACGACTGGAAAAAGAAAGTCATTTTTGCTCAATGAAAAATAAATTCTCCTCGAAGCCTTTGACAAACTGCCAGTAACAAGCCCACAACATGCAACAGTGACACCTGCTAGTATCCCTCTAGCTACCTTGTGTAATCTACTCATACAACAAGTAACAGTCATGGCTACTCGTGATCGAGACAGAAAGCAAATGTACATGGGGAAAGCACCTGTGGTTAAGGCCGCTCTTGTTAAGTGGATTGATAATGCCTGGTTGTGTAATGCTTCCATGTACTGCACCTTATTACGTCATATTCATGTATTAAATATACACATGGCAATTAGATGGTAATCTGCATGAGAAAGGAAAAAAAATAGTTACAAATAATCATCAGCTTATGGTAATCAATTTGACCCAGACAGACATGAACACTACAAGACATTATTATGAGTTGGATGAAAACACAGTCGGCTTTTCACCCTGCCTTCAATTATGACTGTTTGAAACAGCTAAAACCAGACGACATGTTGCACAAACGCATCTATTTTGACCATAACTCGACCTCAACTATGGTAGCCATCAGCTTATTCTGCTTGTTGGTAGCAGCGTCAACAGTCTCACTCATACATTAGCTTTGAATTTATTGTTAACCTCTAGTTAAAACAGGCACCAGATCATCCAGTCCAACTGAGCTCCTGATTTGCAATTCCCTTGATTTACATAAATAAATGCGATTAGAAAAAGTATCTGTATGCAATAACTGTTTACCTGAATGAGAGAGTGTCCACAGTTTGCCACTGACAGCCAATGTCTGTAATGCTGCAGGAGAAAAGCCTAACTCCCCGAGCTGTAGGGAACGTGACACAGCATGTCTTTCAAATGAAAGGCAGGCAAATAACACCATTACTGGAAAGAGATTCATGGCAGATACACAGGCTTAATGACAGCCTCGATAGCTGGAGGGTGAAAGAGAAACCTGAAAGGAGTCGTTTTTCACAAGGAAATATCTCCACACAAGAAAGAACCTGCCTGTAGTCAAAGGGGCAACTTTTGATCCATGTACGAACAAACATTTACCAGGCTACAGGATGTAACGTCACCTAGCCGCTGCTCTTTGAAGATGAAAGCACACGTGAAAACCCGGCTAAGGGAGCAGGTCAAGAGCAGGGTGTCATTGCAGTAGATTCCTTCCATCAAATTTATGTCAAGTTGACACGCCATACAACCATGAAAAACATGTTCAAAACACATCCATAGTAGCATTTTTAATAACTGGAAAGACCTAAGAGCACAGTTTTCTTTTTCAATAAGCTTAGGTCAAAGACATCTTATGCTCCCTTCCCATTAGCCAAGCAGTGAGGCATTAAATTAAATGCCTTCCACAAACGAGAACTCCCCTCTCACCTCCGGCAATTAGGAGCTTCCGAACAGCAAGGCAATTCTTCTATGAACAAAAAAAAAAACACGTGAAAGCAGCAGCGCTGAGGCCAACAGAAACTTTTTGGAGTCACTCCGCTGGGTTTCAACCAGCAGCTGTTACACACTGAATTCCCTCTTCGCAATTCCAACGCAGCAACAGAGACTGGAAACTAAGCAGCATGTTCATTGATACGCATTCTACAGTTTTACTTAAATATCCATCATAATGGGACCTTAGGGCTTGTGGCACTGCATGCCTGCATTTGTTTAACATAATTTCCATCAACCCCTTCTGCTCTTCACATTAACCTTCCTCCTTTCCTGCGTCTCCTGCAACTTTATCTCACATTCCAGCCGGCTAACACAAGGATTGTTCTCCTCTTCCACCACAAAGCATCACAGGCAGCAGAAAGCAGTAAAAATCTATTTTACAAGTCCATATTTTATTGAGATCCTCCCTGCTTGGAGATCACTCATGGTTGCCAAATTCTGAAATTGGCCTAACAGATTCATAAAGCTCTTGGCTTATGTTGAACGACTTGTGCAATTGTTAACAAGCCAAGAATAAATAGCCCATTTCAACCAGCATGTGACACAACTGCAAGGCTTTGGATTGACGTCTTTTTTCCAGACAGTGTGAGCCAGGTCTTGAAGCTCTGGTATGCTTCACACACAAGTGCATGAATGAGATTAAAATAGGAGGACAGAGGAGCTCAAATATCACTTATCACATCTACTGAAAAGAGCTACAGAGAACTGAACTATAACTTAACTCATGTCCTAATGCTGCATTAAATGTAGGGGAATGGGACAACAGTCATTGTTCAGTGAAATCCTCAGCATTACTTGGGATTTAGAGACCATTATTAAATATCTGAAAGGTTGGTGCTTGAGCCCAGAAACAGTCCAAAACACTCAATCCTTTACCTCTCAAACACTGAAAGTCCCTCTGAACAAGACTACTCAAGTATCAGCTAAATGCCAAAACTGTAAAGGATTTGATTCAACAAGATTCATCCATCACAGACTGAAGCGCAGCATTTGCCAACATGGAAATTAGGAACGCAATTACTTAAGGTTTAGACTGGAAAACCTTTCTCATTAAAATGGGACTGTGATCAACTTCCAGTCATCCCGATTTTGTTTTCTCTTGTTTATGCAGATACATTGTGGATCGGCCACTGCTGCAAAGTTATACTTTTAAGTATTTTAACTGAGATCATCCCATAAAACACTGTTGCTGTCTTTTTGTTTTTTAAAGGAATTGTTTAACATTTTGGAAATACACTTATTTGGCCAGAAGCAGTGACCTCCTGAAGTGTCCGCTGGTTGCCTGGCAACTGCAAGAAACAGCTGAACACATTTCCTGTAGATACACAACTTGCCATTTTTTATACAGATTTAACAAACAGGATATAATTTGTTAATTAGTGAGCTTTAAAAGTAGATTTTCTTACATTTGGACAGAGCCAGGTAGCTGTCTGACTTGGTTTCAGCCTTTATGCTAAGCTAATGATCGGGTTTCCTACACAGATATGACAGAGCTATCATTCTCCTCATCTACCTCAGCAAAAACAAAAAAAGGAATTTCCCAAAATGTCAAAACTAATGACAGAAAAGGATATCGTTCCAGAACCAGTAGAACCAGGTGGCGTACATCCAGAACTTGGTGGCCAGATAGATTCCCAGAGGGAGAGCGCTGTGCATGGAGTGGTCGAAGAAAGCCCTGCAGAGAGAGGAGAGTCGGAGGGACGGAGGTATCAGCAGTGTTTTTAAATTATTATTTTTCTTTTTTTTTAAATAAAATTTGCCATTGTCCTACTTCTGCATTGCACTTCCTGTCAGTCCAACAGTGTTAGCACAAAGACATCTGCTTCACCCTGACCCCTTCATACCTGACACGGCCTGGCAATAACACTTACTGTTGGTACAACTTGTGGCTTCTTTCTGTAGCTCTGGTCAAATCATATGTAGTCAGACACTGCTGTGCTCATAACTTATGTGTTCGATATATCAAGACACTCTTCCTGCAGATGTGAAACTGCTCACTGTAGCACATATGGATTGATGCAAACCTGAGACTTTGAGACAGCAGTAATAATAAACCAAGCCATGACCTGATGACACACTACAGTTGGACTCGCCAGGACTCAATAATTACGATTGTTTTTTTGCCGACTAAGTATTCCAAGAATGTCAGTAAACATGAAGCTAACATATTGGGCAATGTGTGTTATTGTAGTCACAGAGCTAACAGTAGTGACAGGCACAACAAACTATAACAGCGGGACCAGATGGCAGTGCTAATGGGGCTTAAGTGAGTATTTGTCACTGCATGGTGTGGTATGTTGGAAATTATATGTGTGTTTGCACGCGAGACTATGTGCAAGAACAGTTTATGTGCTGGTGCCACAGAGACTGTGTGTATTCAATGGTGTAAGAAGTAATGCAGATTTAATTTTTGAAGTTGGATAAAAGCATGTCAGAGTTGACAACGATGCAACTTTATCTCTCCCTTAATAAACACAACTAACTTATGTACTGAGATAATAAAGGACCAGAAAAAAGTGTCATTTATGTAACTGAGACGTACTTGGAGAGGAACTGCACGGTGACCCAGACGCCGGCGTACATGAGGCCTTTGATCAGCCAGGAGTCAATGTCCAGGTCAGCGATGAAACCAACTAGCCAGATGACCAAGAAGGGTGTTCCCAGCATCACCTTCTGCCTGAACTCCTGCAAAAGGAGAGGAAGGAGATGGATGAGGAGACAGGATAAATCAGGAAGGTAGTAGGAGGTAGGTAGGAGAAAAGACGTAATAGAAATGGTGAAAGAGAAGGCATGGAGAGAAGGTGGATTGGTTGGGGAAAAAGTTGAAAGAAAGAACAAACACAGGGGGAGACAGAGAAAGAAACAGATGTAAGTTGGACAAGAGATGAAACAAGGCGGAAAAATGGAAAACACAGATGAGATTTGCAAGACAGAAGGAGTCCTAGTTCACATTTTATAGCTATGGAAAGTTTTAAAATCTGTTGTAAAAGTAAAAATATGTCTTATAATTCACATCAGTAATGAACATGACCATAAACATCAACCTACAGATACAATACACATTTCCAATAGTTTCTATGTGAAGCAAGAGTGCAGCAGTTTGTTTTGAGTATCAGATGAGTTAAGTTAGAAATCACAGCTAAAGATTCATGATTCAAAGATTCACAGTTAAAAAACAAGCACATTTAGCTTGTGTGTTCTTTATTACAATAGAAACTATAAAACAAAGCAGGTGTGATATACAGTGGGGTCTTATATTTTATTTTCACATTATATTATTTTCACATAAACCTGGAAATAATCAGAAACTTTACGGATTCAGAAACATTTAAAAACAAAAGAAAACTTGAGGGATTGACCAACTCAAGTATTTTTATAAGAGGTCAGATTTCGCTGAGTTGTATCCCTTCCATTGAAGCATGTGTTCAAATGACACTCAGCTGGATTTGATTTTCTCATCTGAGGCTCATTCAAGTAACTCAACTTGCATTCAGTGTTCACCTGTTTTAAATATAACTGTGCCTCAAGTTTCCAAGAGATCATGGCTCACTAAGTAGCATTATGATAGTGGGAAACATAGCATCAGAGCTAAGTGAAAGTGTCAGAAGTCAAAGACGGGCTTTCTCTGTGTCAAATCATGGCTAGACTAAAGGTTTCTGAGAAGGCAGTGCACTGAATCGTAGGCAGGTTAGTTTGGCAAGATACTGAACACCACATTAGGGTTCACACACCATATCGGTGTTTGGGTGTGTGTAACCGAGTAGCAGGTGGCACTCTGAATAGCAGCCCAGTTGTGTGAATGTAGCATGTAGTAAAAATGCGTTTAACAAATTCAAGTCTGTTCCATAAACCGCAAAGACAAAAGAAGTTCATGGACTTTCCTCCACTTTCACCTGATCTCCACCCTGGCCTATTAATGTAATGAAAAAAATATAGTTGACAAATGCAAAATAGAAGTATCTTGACTAGTGGTCTCATACTTTCAGACGCCGCTGTAGATATTTAGTTTTTGATGAAGTCAAAATGCCTGGATATAAGGAGTGAAGTGTCCAAACCATGGCAACATGAAATTAGATTTTGTAGTTCATACAAATAAAGCCATTTTTAATTTTGCACTTTGACTTGCAGAGACAATGAGGAAGTTAATCCAAGGAAGTTCAATGTATTCTATGAATCTACAAATGACCTGGGAAGTTCTACTCACAAGAACACTGGGCGTGACACTAGGGATCTGGACTAAAGGTGAGACAAACCTTAGAGTCTCGATTCTACCTGTCTTTTTGTATGGAAAGTTACTGTCTAGTCCTAAAATTTACCTTAATTAACTAATAATATCCCAGCAGACAAGGGGAGAGACAACACCACATTCAAGCAGAGTTAGAATTTGAAGTACAAAATCAACATAAAAACATTCTGACATAGAAACAAACACAGATGAATTTACATTGGTTTACTATGTCCTGGCTGTGGCTGATACATTAGTTTGCTATAACCAAGTCAATATCTAAAGGTCCAGTCCTTTCTTTGATTTCTACAAAAAGTTAAATCAAATTCAAAGCTCGAGTAGAAGAGGTTATTTGTCAGGATATGAATCAGTTACCACCCACTGTGGCCAGACTGGCCACTACAAAAGTCATGTTGTTTGTGTGTTTTCCAAAAGTTGTAAGGTTTAACACAACAGGTAATTTCCGAGTCACCTCCTTCCTGTCAGACTGTCTGATCAGGTTCTTGAAAACTAATAAATGTCCGGACTGAAATGTAATCACATCCCTAGACATGCTGTGACACAGCAGCAGTGCAAAAGTTCAGCGTGGACAGGCTGGTCTGAACACGTATCGGTTTGAACTAAAGACATTCAAACAGGGAGCCACAAAGGTGTGTGTGTGGGGGTTTACTGCATTTGTTACAGGGTTACAGGTGATTCCATTAAATGGATTCCGAAATTTTAGCAGTAGCCCATAATTCACATTGATTGATGCCTGCCTGACCTTCTCTTTTGATGTGTAATTTAATGTATTTGAACATGTTTGTGTGTGTGTGTGTGTGTGTGTGTGTGTGTGCGTACCTTGTCCATCTTCAGTCTCTTCAGGTAGGATGGGCTGTTGTAGCCTTTGGCCTGCCGTGCTTCCTGTAAGTGATT
>JAPZEB010000015.1:3744504-3772807 GCA_029783705.1 Chaetodon striatus | reverse complement strand
TTACAGACTCTACAACAAGTCAAGCAGTATAATCAAGTCTCATTTATCCAGTAATATGCTCAGTACATATACCAGTAAAACTTACTATTTAAAACACTTCTGTGTAAAAAGTCTCACGCAAGGACAAGTAGCGCGCCAGGGCAAGCGCGTGCGTTTGAACAACAAACAATGGAATGCACAAGCAGAGTTCAAACGCACACCCTTGTCCAGGTGTGCTACTCATATTACAGTTGTAAACAGATGTTGTGACATAGCTTTGCTGTTGTTAAACCCAGCCCCCCTTTTAGCCCAATTCATCAAGACTTATCTCCGCATTTGGATTCTTCGTTCACCTTAGAGGGATGCAAGAAGAACAAAATTCTGTTTTTGAAATTTGAAATGATAATTTTGTAATATATTTGCTACTTGGGCTGCAACGAATACCTAGTTATATTAGTGATCAAGTTTTTTTTTTTTTGGAATAAATAAATTAATCTTTTGGCCTGTAAAATGTCACAAAATCACAAACTAGCTGGGTCAGTGCTTCATTATATAACAACTAGAGTTTTCTCTTTTGTTTTCATTCCTTTTCCTCTGGACTATCTGAAAAGGCTGTAATATGCAGCTGTTACAACAGAGGTTAGAGTTCATCCAGTCCACGCTCTGTCAGGATTTCCTTCTTTTGCTTTTTCGAAAAGAAATGACCTGAGAAGCCGCCTCAGCCAAGTGGGAAATAGCCCTGTCTTGACAGATGCATGGAGACTGGGCACAGCCAGAAACACACTTCTGCCAACACTGTGTTTCCTGCTGATGACTGGTGACATGGAGCAACAGGAGGGGTCTCCCTCTGCATGTGCCTCTCTGTCACAATCACACACGTGCACACGCATAGCCTTCCACTCTTTCAGTCACCCCACACAGCTACAAAAACAAAGTCCAGACAAGGGAAAGACAGTGTGTGTGCAAATGTGTGTGCTCAAGAGGAGAAAATGAGGCAAGAGGTAACTAAAGAAGATGGCTAATGAAAGTGTTTAAATGGAGGGGAAAAAGTGTGTGTGCATGAATAAGCCTCACAGAAGGCAAAAATAAAGACATCTCTCTTTATGATATTTTTGTTGCATTAACCCCAGAGTCAAAGTTATATCGTGTGTTTTACAGTAAAATAACATCAGGAAGAATCTTTAAATGATTTGAAGTTCAGCAGAATTTGGGCAAACACAAAGTTAAATTTGGGTCTTTGAAAACATCTGTAGGAGCAGGACTACGGATAAACACCTGCTCTCAGATGGACCGCGGCGTCCTGCAGGAGAGAGAACCAAAAGAGGGAAAACAAAAGGAAAAGAGGGAAGCAGGTTTTTTTTATGAGTGAACCTGCAGGACTTCCAGCCAAGGCAAAAAGAAAACATGAAGAGCTATTTTTGACCTGAGTCAAGCTGACGAATGGCCACAGACTTTCCAATTCCCTGTGACTTTGTTCCTTATGAGTTCTATTGTTTGGCACTGACACGGGGCAGAAAAAAAGCAACACACAGCCGTTGCTGCAGGACACTTGGGCTCACCAGTTGCTGCAAGGTCGAAGCGAGCCCTGCCAATTTGCTCGCATGCAACTTCAAGCGCATTCAGAGGAGCTCAGTGTGCGAGGAGCGGCTTTGTACCCTGGAAGAAAAACGTCGTCTGAAGAGAGACTTGTCAGGATCAGTGAAGGGACGGAACCTTTTTTCCTCTCTTTCCTCTTCAGCCTTTTGTTGTCTGGAGGGGAATTCGAGACGTTGCGTTGAAGAGGAGGCTGCGAGAACTTTTTTTTAACATCATATCATGCTTGAAAATCTCAGGGGCTGTCATCACAGCACTTTTAAAATCTCTTTTTAAACTAAGCATTAATAGCTCCCTCCCTTCTACTGCAGCCCCGTTTGAGCCGGGCGCCTATTAGCTTCCCTAATTACCAGGGAGCTTCCAAGGAAGAAAAGGGGGGTGCTCTGCAGATGGGACCCAGGGGTGAGGGATGGTGTGATCAGGTTACAAGATCCCAGTGGCTGACAACATTATTTATGACCCATTCCTAATGGATTTAGAGTGACAGCAGTTTCAGTCTACTGGCAGGGTCAAAGGCAGAGACAACAGAGAGCTAATGCTCATGAAGGTGACAGACAGCTTTGTAACTGACCCCTCTCAGTTCGGGGGGGGATGTCAATGGGTGTGTGTGTGTGTGTATGAAACAGGGGGCTGAAAATTAGAAAAAAAGGTGAACAAGAAGGAAGAAGGGTTAGGGGAGACAGTGCAGGGAAACTTTTCTTCTCTCCGAGGAGCGAGAGTGACGGAGAGAGATGTGTCTGGGACGAGACAGCGAGCGTTTTTCCAGTCTATTTGCCCTGCGTCTAGACCCAGAGTCAACGGGACAGGCCCAATAAAAAGGCAGAGCAGAGACAGGGTTAGACAGAGTCCAAAAATACTGATGAAAGGCTGCACTGTGGAGTAGCTGAGGACACTGGACTCCAGTGATAGCCATCAAGAAAACTCGCCTGTCCTCAATATATCTTCCAAACACTCACCACGAGCACTGTATCTGATTCTCTCACTAAAGCTTCAGATGAAGTCGTGAAGGTTTATTTAAATGTGGGATTTTTTTGTGACAAAACTATTTTGGTACCTTGCAGAGGTGTAACCAAGTCATAGTTTTGCAAGTCCCAAGTAAGACTTGAGTCTTAGCACTGAAGTCCCAAGTTAAGACAGGCAAGTCTCAAGTCAAGTCCAAAGTCAAGAAATGCATGTCCTCAGTCAACCCAAGTCAAAATTGAAAAGTCCCAAGTCAAGTCCCAAGTCAAGACTGGAAAGTCCCAAGTTAAGTCCCAAGTAAAAACCTAAAAGTCCCACGTCCAGTCCCAAGTCAAGATGGGCAAGTTCCAAGAGTATAAAGTCCAAAGTCAAGTCTTAAGTCAAGTATGGCAATTCCCAGGTCAAGGCAGGCAAGTCCCGAGTCGAGACCCAAGTCAAGACTGAAAAGTCCCAAGTTAAGTCCCAAGTCAAGACTGGAAAGTCATAAGTCATTGGTGTCAAAGTCCAAGTCAGTTTTGACAATACCAGTATAAAGTCATCAAATTCATGGCTTGAGGCTGACTCAAGTCCAAGTCATGTGATTCAAGTCCACACCTCTGGTACCTCGTGGTAGCTAAAAGAGAACAGGAGACCTCTGTGGTAACATGCATCTTTCAGTCTTTGGAGGTGGACTTGAGCGCTAACGCTACAGTACAGTAAACAATCCCCCTCTCTTCCATTAGCTTCCATTAAATAGGGCAATTAGAAGTCTTAAGCAGCACAGAGAACAAACTCTACACTTTCCTGATTCCTTTCCAACGGATAAATACATAAATTAAACATCAAATTTGGGGGCTGAGGATCAAAGTATACTGTAAGAGTGTTTGATGTAGGCACAGATTGAATATGCATATTGAAAAGGAAGTGTATGTTTTCTGATGCTGATTAATGTACATGGAGTTTTGGCCTGGCGTTTGATAATCAGAGTCCAATGATCAAAAGGACGGTTGGACTGTAACTTTCTGTGCTGTTGAAAGGCATGACCACGGGCCTCCTTTTTCCTGGAGATCAGGAAGTTGAGTAAGGCACTAAACTGCAAGGGTTAGGGGTTCAATTCCTACTAAGGCATGTTAGAAATGTATGCATTTATTACATTATGAAGAAACTCAGAGAACAACCTCACAACTCTGGTGATTTTCATGTCAGGTCAAAAGAGGGATTATATGCTTTCTTCAGGGTTGAGAAATGACTCCACCCTCCATCCAGAGCTTAAAAAAACTATTTCCACTGGTTAAACTCAAAAAAGCATTGTCATCAAGGCTCTGAAAGGCTAACAGTGTAATGAAGAGAAAAATTACAAGCACACACCTGCCAGGTCACCTGTCTTCTGACTCAGAGTCAGCACAGTTACACTCAGTCCCTGCGCTAAACACTGATTGATTTGCTTTGCCTTATTTAGCTGAAAAACCTCCCCAAGAGGTGCAGAGCTCCGACCAGACACCAACTAAGCAATCTGGCTTCACGCTCCCAGAGCACACTGCAGCACACGCCAGCACACACTGTGTGCAGAGCCCAGGGGTTTGGCGTCGCTGTAGATCGATTGTTTGCCCAGCAGAGAGAGCAAATTATAAAAAATGACTGCATGTGTTTTGGTGTGGATGTAAAAATGGCTGTGGAAGTGTGGATGTAAGAGTGTGTGTCCTGCACTTTCACTGCTTTATTGAAGTTTTTTCTCTGATCTTTCTTAAGCTGTTTTCTCATATAAACTCTGGAATCAGGTCTGGACATTGTTTGGACTTGCTCTATCACTTATGTAGGACACAATAGGAGATTGTCTGTATCAGACGTAGCACCGATTGGAAATACTTTGGTTTAAGCAAGGGTTGGTGCCTGGGTAGAGGGTACAGGAAGTGGGAAATGACGCAGAAAGGCCACTGCTAAAATTGCAGTGCTTTGTTTACATACAGCTGGTTTGTAATTTCGTCATAAACACCAAAGTCTGACAATTTTGTTGATGGCCCTTACTGACAGAAGATTCCAGGTCTTGTTGTCTCTTCAGTAAGACATTTTTGTGGTGTCTTTGTGTAAAAGGCCGTACTTCATCACCCTTAGACATGCTTAGAGTGGCCTTCTGGCAGTTCTGGAAAATGCCAGTTGGGGTGGCCCACCTTGAGGACCGCAAGGCCAGGACCAGCTACATGAGAAAAAAAAACTGTAGGAAGAAAAGTCCTGTCGACCATGTCCCAGTTGATTTTGGAACACCTGATCTGATAAGGGGTTGCACCTTCCCAAAATTGTCAAAAGCTTTCCTATACGTCACTGACAGTTGTCACCTTCTCCACAACCCTTCAAGTGGTTGAAAAAGTGGAATGAAAAAGCAAAAAGCTGGAGCGAAAAGGTCAGAGAAAAAAGAAAATAAAATCTGGAGCCTGATGCAGGAAAATGTTTTTAAGATAAGATATTAAAAAAAATAACACTACCATCTGATGCCAGTGCCACGCAAAATCCTGCTTGCTGCAGCAGTGATAAGAGTCGGCAAGCATCAAATACAGAGGAGGACGAAAGAGTAATGTAATCTGGACAGACCAGCAGCACCAGGCCGATTCCAACGGAGAACATGGGCCGAAGAGGAGGCCACCGCTAAAGATGAACGGCATGACAACCTCCCGGCAGGTGATACTACTGCTGCTGCGCTTTTAACCACAGCTTTACTTTGAAAGCGTGAAATACTGTATGTTTTACGCTGTCCATTTCAACCGATGTCATCATCACGCTACATCTATTATAAAACTAACTGCAATTGATTCAGACATTTGCATTCTCACATAGAGCTCCTTCGGGCAATGGTCAGAGTTGCAGAGCATATGTGAAAGCGGCTTTACATTAAAAACAATTTGAAAGAGTGCAAAATTCACAGTACACAGCAGATTTTGTAGTGTATGCAGAGGAAATCTATAAAAGCCTCATCTGTATATTGCACACAGGCACACGCAGTTAATTTGTCTGGCAAAGCCACTGTAGAGAGGTTTTTCAACATCGATATGCAGCGTAAAGCCTTAACAAACATAAGACCTCGGGGGCAGAAACAAAATCCGTCCCAGAAAAGACAAGACCTTGAATCGTGTGGGTAAAGTCAACTTTTCCAGCAGAGTGTATTTCTATGCTGCTAGCAAAGCCATTAGAGAAGCATTCGGTCCGACACGTTTCCACTCTAAAACAGCCTTTTTTTTGTTTATCAAACATTAGCGAGAGGCATGAAACAGTTCAGATTTCAAATGTGGGTGGCAGATGGAGATGAGAGATGAAGAGTCAAAAGTACGGCGGAGACAATGGATGAAAGCCTTTGCTTCCTGCAACTCATTTAAAGTTTGGAGATTTTTAGTGTATGGATGCACACAGTGGCCTGATGTGGGGAAAACAGCACTGGCGCCATACCAATCTCCAAAGAAAAAAGGGTGAATTGTTTGCTCGGATATTTCAAGGTCTTGGTCAAACAAGAACTTGCAGGTTGAACTGCTGCACTAATAAAAACTTCATGACTTCATACTTGACTTGGACTTGCCCCAGCATACACACTAGCTGTAAACATACATGCACATGTTCACCAGCAATATCAAAATCAAATCTGCAATCTAAATTTTACAACAGCCCACACAAGCAAAATGTACGTAGAAGAATGATGGAGGGATGAGAGGGGGACAGACAGAAAGAGAGATAAGGACAGGAAGCAATGAATCCTTTATCAACACTCATCTTCCTGGCCAGATAGAGCAGAGGAGAGATGGCGATAGCGAGTGTTAAATATCCAGTCAAGTGCTGCTGCCTGCAGTGAATAACAAGCAGGTGATCCAGCCGCATCTGCAGCCTCGCTGGAACGAGAATAATGCGGACGCAACCAATAAGTGGCTGTTCTGAAGTAATAACCTGTCTCTTAAAGTAGCCTGCAGTTTAGCAGATAAAGTGTACTATTGAGAAGTGCTCCAGGAGTAAAAAATCATTATCTCAACTTCATTATTCAGCGAAGTGAGAAATATCCAGCTGGTGCAAGCGATATGATTTAGTCTACTTTGAAGCAAAGTTGCTCACTAGTGTTTTAATTCCACAGAAACGTTCAAATAAAGACAGTATTGAGAAGACAAGAAAGAATCTCTTTATCAGCTCAACCTGTGGTGTTGCAACATATTGTCTTTTTGATAAAGACGGCTGCTTTGATATGAGGACTGACCTTTTCGTTGTAGTCTCAACAGCAAAGCCAATCACCATGTTCTGTTGTCAGCTAAAAACTCTTCAAGAAATACCTCACATCAGTGTTTATTTTCTTGGATCAGGGGCTTCATTGATTGTCTCAGACCAAAAGGAACTGCAGGAGACTGGATTAGCCTTTCAGTGCTTTTCACAGGCATGTTCTCAAGTGGGCTGAGCTATGGATTACTTTCACAATTGGTTTCTGAATAGGTTTTATTCATTCAGATTCTTGTCACATCTAGATTCTACATTTTTTTTTAATGTACAACTCATAGCCCAGATACTTGTTGACTTGGATTTTGTGAAGCCAGCAATCACACCATCTACGCCTCCGCCTGTGTTTCACTGATTGGTCCATCTTCCAGCTGTCAGGCTCAAGGGTCCTTTAGCCTGCCGAGCCACAATGAATCCCACAGATAGGAATAAGTGTGCACACATTCAAACAGTCTCTCCACAAAGCCATCTATAGTATTACACTCAGTTGTACACAACATACTTTCTCATGTGCACGTACCTGGCCAGTGACTGTGTAAGGTCGATTGCTTAATGCTGCAAAAATTGTTGGATGCAGACCCCCCCATTGGATCTTTTTCATGGTAGACATTTTGACTTGTCATAACAGGATGAAGTACAGGTGAAACAAATTCTGTTAACCATGGCTCCGTTCCATTAGTGTCCCCGTAAACTATGACAGTAAGCCAGCTTACTCCATACCAGGACCATAGAACTGACTGGTTGTCAATATTAATAATGTCTGCTGTACAAAAAGTCTACTATGATGTCAGAAAGGTGAGGAAGGAGATGGTTCTAGACACTGTTTAGCTCTCTTTTTCTGCAGCAGACTGATGCCTTAAAATGACTGTTAGCTAATCTTGAGTCTGTCTCATAAGCAAACAAAAAATCAGAATATAACACTTTGGAACCTTTATTATTGTATTATATTATTTCAGTTGATACTGTGCTTAAAAGAATGTATTCTTTAAAAAAATGCGTTGAATCAAATGACTATATTCGAACATTCAACACACCCCATTCTTGGGGCTGGGCAGTAATCGAGCTTCGGAGCACTGATTGGTATCTGGGGTAAGGAAAAATGTAATGAAGCCACCATGTGCAGTCTGCTGTCTGCACTGTATATAATGGGCACTTAAAAAGGGCTTTTCCATTGGCACTTTTGGCCGCGCTGAGTCAAACCATGCCACGTTGATTTGTGTTTCCATTACCAGTTTAAATGAGCCAAATTGTGCCGAGCAGAGCCCAAGATGTGCCATCTCCAGAGTCGGGCCAACAGTGCTCCTGACTACCTCCAAGCGGGTTGCATTGACGTCAGATGGGCGTCAACACTCAGTGACAATTCGGCAACGTGTTTAAAAAGCCTTCGCTGCTATTGCAAGACATAGCATCACACACAGCTTCATCATTTGAACTGCGTCAGAAAAAACAAAGAGAAAAGAGAATGGCAAGAGCTTGGTACGTGGATGATACCCAAGCTATGTTTGCTGTTTGGAGTGAGAACATTGTGCAGGATGACTTGGCAGGCACAACAAGAAATGAGAAGGTCTTGTGAGACATTGTGAGCAAGATGAATGAGATGGGCATCTAGCGTAGATTCTTGCAGTGCAGAGAGACAATTTAAAAACTCCAACAATAGTACAAGAAGTTGTTGACCACAACAACACAAGCAATACGGATACATTCTGTTGGTTCACAAGCACAAGCTGTCATCAGTTAAAGACACACCTTGAAACGAGTAGCCCTGTTGTGTGGAGATGCAAAATCCCTGCCATGCTGGACTGTTGCGCCAAGTCAAACCAAGTCAATTCAGCACATGTGCACAGAAAAGTGCTAAAAGACTACTTGGTAAAAAACACCACACAGAGGATGGGGGGAAACGGGGCAGGGGCAGGTCAGTGGGTGATGTTTGCCCAAAGATCCACTAGGGCAAACATAATAAATGCGATTCATGTGATACAAGCACTAAGCACCAACAACTGGGAAAAGTGAAAAAGATGAAAAAAGATGCAGTCAAATATAATGATTGCTGTACTTTGGTGGCACACAGTGGGGACTGAGCAAAGCGATGGACAACATGTTCTGAAAATATACTGTAGCTTTATATCCATGGTGTTGCAAAATGCTGCGAAACCCTCTTTGATCTTGTTCCATTACAGGAGCTACTCCATCTCCCCCCCTCTCTGCTCTTACAGTAACATCCAAAGCTGGCTGTTAATATTCTCCCTCTCACCTCCCTTATCTCACCCGTCTCCTACTTCTTCTTCTGCCTTGGCTTCTCCTCCAATTTCTCTCCCATTTTCACCTTCCTCCTCATACTTTCTCACACATTCATCTTCCGTTACCATTACATCTTCCTCTGCCTTCTCTTTTTTCCCTCCTCCTCTTCTTCTTCCACCAGACGAGTGATCACAAAGCCATGCGTGTACCCTGGTGGGATACAGAGGTAAGGAGGAAGGGAGGAAGGGAGGGAGAGAAGTCTAGTCTCGCCTATGAGACAGAGGGAGATGATGAGAGAATCAGGTGCTTTGTCTGGATGACATAATGTGACTGAATAAGCAAAGTTTCACAGCTGGGCTCTGGTCAAAACTGCTATATATGATTGTCTGCCTGTCTTTGCCCCTTTTTCTTGTCACACTGTTTTCTTGTCTTCCTATCATTTTCTGTTAGAACTTCATTTAATAATCACAGTCTCTTTTTCCTTTTACAATCACCTCTCGCTCTTCACTTCCTCCTTTATGTCTCCATTCAGGCTAACGTGAATAAATACCAGATTCCGATAGGGAGGTCTGTTTTAGACAGCTCAGAGAATAACAGCTCAACAAGAGGCAACAAGGGAGATCCCAGGGTGTGTTTCTGATTTACCTCCCCAATATAACGAGGCCGCCCCAGAGGCCAGGCGAGCGACGCTTCTGGGAACAGATAGCAATTCACTTCATTCACGGATGGATTCTCGATCGAGACCCCGAGCTCCCCGAGCTGCAGCTGCAGATTTGACATATAAATATACAGTATAACTTATGCCATTTCTTGGAGGCTGTAATCCAAAGTGCTTTTCAGTATGGAAGGTGGGGATCCAGTGGGAATCAAACCCCCGACCCTGTAAATCAGCAAGCAGTTTGGATTTCTCAAAATGAAATCCACCCTTTCCATAAACCCCTGGCCTTGCTCAGTTTGTCTAAAAGAGCAAGGAGAAATATAAGAGCTGTTGAGAATAACGTGATAAGAGCAGATATACACTCTGGTCAGGACAGCTGATGTGAGCTAGTACTTACAAAGGTGCTGTAAAACAGTAAAGCACAATTCAGTGTAAAATGCAGATTAGATACAGGTAAAGATGAATAAATTATTTGTAAAAGGTCATGTAAAAGGTAACAAAATCAATCTACCAACACCTAATTTATTTTATCTAAGTAATAACCAAAAATGGAAATGGCACATAGTTTTTTTGGGCCTTGCTTCCACACAGTTTTTTTTTTTTTTTTCTCCCAGAATTCCGAATTCCCCATGCAATTTTTTTGGAATATGCGCATGGGAAAGTACAGATACAAAAACAAGACCAAGAAGAGAATGGCCAGACTGGTTCAAGATGAAAGAAAGGCAACAGTAACTCCAAAAACCACTCGTTACAACCAAGGTCTGCAGAAGACCATCTCTGAACCAACAACACATCGAATCTTGAAGCGGATGGGCTACAGCAGCAGAGGACCACACCGGGTGCCACTCCTGTCAGCTAACAACAGGAAAGTGAGACTACAATTTGCACGGACTCAACAAAACTGAACAATAGAAGATTGGAAAAATGTTGCCTGGTCTGATGAGTCCTGATTTCTACTGTGCCATTCAGATGGTAGGGTCAGAATTTGGCGTAAACAACATGAAAGCATGGATCCATCCTGCCTTGTATCAACAATTCAGGCCGGTGTTGGTGTAGTGGTGTGGGGGATATTTTCTTGGCACACTTTGGGCCCCTTAGTACCACTTGAGCATCGTTTAAATACCACAGCCTGCCTGAGTATTGCTGCTGACCATGTCCATCCCTTTATGACTCCATTTAAGAGCGTTAGTGGTCAATCAATTGCAACAAATCTTTTTTTTTTTTAAATCTAAATAATGGAAAACTGAAATTTTTGGTGCTACTTTACTAGTGCTAGGTGTAAAAATTTGAACTAAAAATACATTCACACAATCTCTTCGGTATCTCCCCAGCAACAGTTCTTGTCTGAGTTACTGTGTGTGGTGTCACAATATCCTGTTTTCACAAACAAATACGTCAAATAACAGAAGCAACGCACAACTGAAGTTTGGTTACCTTGCAGATTTTCAGCCACATAACAAACATCAAGCCAGGCCTCAATATACAGACAGAGATGGGATGTGATAATGTTAGACCTCAAAAACCCCCTCTAAATGACACCGATACATTTGCACCAAAATGTCACAGTAACATAAGTAAAACAAAACTAGCCACATTTACAAGATAAGACAGCTGTATAAAACCTACTTCAGATGATTAGTTATCATTTATCCATCCTATTCTTTTTTATTTTGCTGTTATCCAAAGTTACTGCATTTATTTTAACAGCAAAATAAGCTTCAATCCATAGATCCTAATCACTGCAAAGCATCAATGGTAAGGAGAAAATGTTACTGTGATACTAAAAGGGAGAAATATGCAAAACAGACGCTAAAACCAGGAGAGGAGGGATTTTATTTTAGAGAGTAAATTAGACTGAGGAGGAGGATCAAGGAGGAGGGTGTGACAGATTGGATATGAAGGTGACCATCACGTATTTTTATTCATGTACTTTGCCAGGAGGCGTTTGTACTTTTCACAGCCAAGTTTTGGTCATTTATAAATCCATACAATCTATTTCAACTACCCCATGTGCTATTTAGACTAGTTTAGCTGCCAGAGAAAAGTGAGAGTAACTCAAGTATGATCGTGACTGTGCTGTGCTATTTTCCTACAACAGACTGACAAACAGAGGCCCAGGGAATAAGAGGAACTAAAAGTCTCTTCCCTCATCTGGACATTCAATTGAGGGGAAACTGTTTTCCTGTCTTTCCAGGGACAGGAGGAAGTGGGCCTGGCTCGGGACCCAGCAGCTGTTAAATCACTTTCTCCATCTCAACCTTCCATGGAGATAAACTCTGACCTCTTACCAGTCACAGCAGTCCCCTTCTCTGTTTATCCCCTCCTGCCATCTAAAAAGCTGATGATGGCATTTGTAACAGATAAACGCAGCCTGTGCATTTTTTGCTTCTTAATTATATATCTGCTTAATGGTGATGCATACTGCAAACAGGCAGGTATGAGCAGTGATACTGTCAATTAGACATATTATCTATTTCACGCTAACCATTGATTTTAGGTAGGAATATCATCTGTTTGGTGAGGCAGCAGGCTTGGCTTTTGTCAATGGAGCTGGTCAGTGGGACATATGGCAACAGCTCCTTGGGGGGCTGAGGTCACGTGCCTTGAGCTAAAAATGTTTCACAGCACCATTTATGAAAATGCATTGGTTTATATTAGAATCAACAGCAGAAGCAGGCATAGTCACAACAACAGCAGAACAAGAGTGACCAATTCACAGATTGATATCAACATTCAGGAAAACACACAGCAAAAAAAATCTAATAGATCTTTCACTGCATCTGCAATGACTATTTACTCAGACTAGATTGCATTGTTATTGTGTTGTTCCTCTTGCCGGCTGTTGCCACAGCTCAAACTCAGATCTGATCTGAAATGAGAGCCATTTCCAGGGACTAATTTAATATTCACGGCACAGTTTACATCCATGGATCAGGAGGAAGCAGAGGGGAAACACTGGTTTTATGAGGGACGTAATGGGAATGCTCCAAGGAAACAGAATGCGTGTTTTCCACTCTGTACTACAAGTGAAGTATCATATCAAGTGGCTGAGTGTGTGCCCTGCCTTTATGTGCCTTTTATGTGAGAATACTCATTTGCATTTCTAAATGAGATCCGAAGCTAGGGACATTTTTTCCTAACATTCCTTGAGAGAGGAGATGTTTGCCATCGACATGTTGAACTGGTTAAAAAAAAAGGTGCACGGAGCTTCTGAGTTGGCAGCTAAACTTCTGAGGCTCTAATTCAGGTGCCTCATACATTCAGCCTCACTCTCTCTCACTAGGATCTACCCGATGACCCAGATTCCAAGCAGCACCCTACTGAAAAAAGGGGCAACTTAAAGCGAAGCCTGTATGGGCATAAAGGAAAATAAACTAAATTTATGATGAAGCCACCACAGACATATTCTTTCAATGCGACAGGTAAATGTGCAGCCAGAAGGCCATTTTGTGAAAGCTTCTGTGCAATAATTCAAAGAAGCTGGAGGCACCTTTAAATCCATGGCAGACGATTACTCTTGCAAGATTGGAAAATAAACTTTGGACGAGGCACTAGCACAGTTGTGGTCTTGTATACAAACGGTCAACAATATGCCATATATTGTTTCTCTGATGCACAGTTCAAGTTTTGATTGATAATGGTGTATTTACTGCCACTCCTGCACAACAGGAGTCAACTGCATAAAATAAAACTTTCTCAGCTCCACCATGCTGTGACACTGGGTACATTTTTACCTCTTTGAATCTCTGCTATCATTGCCTGTGTGTGTATGTATATGAGCTGGCAATAACCAGCCAGCTTTCTCTTCCTGTAGTGTTCTATCAGTATGCAATGTCAAGCACTGGCTCAGCCTCCAACACTGAATCCAGACTGACAAAACTACTTGACTAAGTTGATCTGAGGTCTCTCAGACTTCCCACTCAGGTCAAACCGAGACATCCAGACAAACAAACAAAAGGAAGGCATCACTCACAATTCACTGTGTCAGGGGAACCAGGAACAAATGGTAATTATATTTCCAATAATTAGAAGATCCCTTCCTCTAGTAAGTCTGAACTGAAAGTGTCAGAGATAAAAGATCTTCAGCCGTCAGCATCAACAAGGACTACAACTACATCCACACTAATACAGCATTTTAGAACTACTAAAACGGAGACCTTTGAAAACGCATCTGACCCCCTTTTAGTTGGAAAACTTGTGTTTTATTCTGGATGGGTGGACACGGAGCCTTTTGGAAACTATGACGCAGACACCCAAGTTTGCTTCCGGATTGGGTCTTATCAGTCACAGCTTGTCAAATCAAAACATTATTCCTAGGGTCTACATACCTTTTGTGATTTCATTCGACTTGTGAAAACGTACTGTTTTCTCATCGCCATTGCTTTGTCCGGACTTTGGATAATGCTCCCTGTCGGTACCGCTCTAATATGTCTGTGTATTTACTTTGTAAGGAGCTCCAATCTGTTTTCCGCCTCCTTGACGGCAATAAACTCATGTTTCTTTTATTAACAGTTCCACCTTGCTGTTGGTTCAAGCAAGGGAATCTCTGGTCCTACTTTTCAGCATCTCCGTAGTATGTTTGGTAACTAGACAACCAGCCGCAAAGTAGACAATCTGCTTCCTGTTTACAGTGACACATGCAAGCCCAGTGGATGTGAATGGTTACGTGGATGGAGATTATTTCTGAAATGGTGCTAAATTGCCTGTGTTGATGGAGATTGCTTTCGTTTTTAAAATGAAGAGGTATTAGTGTGGTTGTGGCCTAACGGGAAGCTGACTGTGTCAGTCTAAATCTGACTGTTATAGTGTTACAGAGAGGAAGCATTTTTTATCCCTAACACAGAGGAAAACAATGCTGTTTAAATGCAAATACGTGGAGGACAGGGTGTGCACACATTAAAAATCTATTATCTTGTGTAAACTGATCAATAAAGGTATAGGCTCTACATTTCATCCACTTAGGAAAGACTGTTATCTTGAATGACTTAATTGTGTGTGTTTACAGTCCTCAGGACACAATGTGTAAAGCCTTACTAAGGTCTTTTTGGTCAGCCTGGAATAAATCCTGCAGACCATACAGATCTACTACAGAAGATGTGCATGACTGAAGTCTACTTAACATGTTATGCATTTTCAACTAGTGTTTGACTCTCTTTTGACAGACTGCTGTCAGTCTTAAACTGTAGTTCCATGACCCCAACTACCTAATCCAAAAATTACAAGGAATTTTACTGCTTAAGTAGCAAATGCGTGTATGTTTGTGGTTCTTTTTAATCACTACCACTCTCATTCCCCACTTGCTTGTCTCTCTTTGTCTCTCATTATTTTCAGCTAAATCAGGCTGTAGGTTAAATGATATTTGTATGTTAATAATAACATTAGGCTAAATCAAATTATCAACCCTATTTCTAATAGAGACAACCTGTAATTATCCTATACTGGGAGGGGTGTTGCACAACATATGGTGACTGATTCAGATCAACCTTTGTTGGTATACCCCAACTGTTGTGGTTGTAAAGTGGTATCAAGTTTCACTGCAGCATCAAAGGGAGAAAAGGTGCTCATAATCTCAAAAAGAAACAAGGCTCAATCTCTGGTAATAATCAACAGACTTGCTATCAGATAAAGACATGGAGGATAACATAACAAACGACTGTCTTTCTTTGTCTGATTATCCTTCCTTTGTGTAAACCAAACTGACAAAAACACCAAATTAAGATACAGTACGTGCCTTCACAGCTATCTATAAGACTCACTGGATATTAAAGACATGAAACATTTTAACTGCACACACTACAAGGATTAACAGTTGGCCAACAAGACTGCTGAGAAAACAGCAAGCCACCTATCATTGAGCCAAACTCCTGTATGTAACGGAGCTCTTCCTGATGATGAGATTACCTGCAAAGCAAAGATGATTACTGATAACCAGGCTGTGTTCTATGTGCAAAACTGAGCTAAACCTGCCTGTACCCAGAGCCATGCAATTTATGGTGCAATCATGCTCTGTTCGCAGATACAGCACTGTGTGCACATGATGTACAATTACAAAAGAAGTGACCATGCAGCCTCTGATTTGTGTTGAAGATAATGTTTATTACGGCTCATATAAATTCTACCCTCATTTAAGTTTCATGTGACTGTGGTAGCTATATGGGCTCAAATTGGTTTACAACTTCAAGCTAGCCAGGAGAAGGAGTTCCTGTCGGGTTAGCTGGTGTATTAAACTCACAGTGTTAAAATAAATTGTTTTGGATAAATATAATTTTGTATTTCATTGTCCATTTAATACTGTTTTGTTTATCTTGATTCACAAATACGGTTGCAGCGGAACACCTGTTTTAAGGTATATAGTGGTATCAAAGTTGAGGGTTATACTGTGTGCATTTATTGATTTATGATAGTGGGGAAAAAAATTGTAACCCGTCAGAGAATTTCATCTTATTTTTTAAAAGGGGCATTTTTTTTATTTTTTTTTTTACACATACTTCCATTTAAAAAATAGGTTTAAGTTTCTATCATAGTAATATAGTGTTTGTTGAATCACAAAACCCTGCTGTTTTTATCCAAGAGTGAATGGTAAATGTAACTGATAATAATACTTATGATAATATGTCACTGTATAATACCATATACCTTCATATAGTGAAACCGTTATATTTTCTGAGACGGTTATCGTACTGTGAAAATGTCAAACCATTGCAACCCTATTCACGATACTTTTAATTCAAACATAACGAAACATTTACAAAGGTATTAAACGCGATATGACAGAAACAACAAATGCTAAATGCTAAATGCTAAACTGTCAGGTAACGTTACTGACAATTCCAACCAAGTGGAACTGCTGTAGATTAGCTAGCTAAGGATGACTACATAATTTCACACTAAGACACGAACAGAGTTTTCAAGTAAAAAGGGGCCTTTTTTCACCTGTGGCTGTTAATATTAACATAGAATGACCACCGACTGGACACCACAGCTTAATATACCCATACACACTTGACCCCAATTTCCATCACCGCAGCTAACCTATCCCAGCCAGCACTGCCAGTTTAGCTACAAAGCTAACGTCGTATGCCTGTAAGGATTAAGCATTAACGTTACTCTTTCTATTGCAGACTTGAACACGCTGCTTCTAATCTTGTTTACTAGCTACACGGTCGTCCCTACCACGGAAGGCACCACCTAGCTTAACGTTAACATGAACAGGAACATCTGCCCAGCGTTTGCTTGCTATGCAGCAGGAGGAGGGGGCTAGCATTAGCATCGTTAGCACCGTTAGCTGCCTGCCACCCCCCACCGGTGGTTTTGCAGGGGGCATCGGAGTTCCCAGAAAAAGCACGGCAAAATTTCACAGCCACCCACACGCAGACTGGTGTAATATGTTCAGTAAATGTTCATGTGTTCGTGCGAAGGCGTTAAGTCCAAGGACCATACCTCGGGATGGAGAATAGGGACGCAGCCAGCCTCTTTCTCATATTCCTCCATAGCGTCAGCCATCTTGGTGGTGATGTTCGCTGAGCATTGTGGGAAACAAGAGGCTGTGCAGGGGGAAAACAAACAGAGGAGGAGGAGAGAGGAGCTGTCAAATACACTGATGAAGGACAGGCCATATCATACAGAAGGTCACATAATCATATCATAGCCAGTGACCGGGGGTTACTGATATACAAAAAAATACATTTAATAAGAATAAGCACGAGACGAATTACATTTATTTGTGTAGCACCTTTCATACAAGACATGCAGCTCAAAGTGTTTTAGAAAAAGGAACTTACATGCACCATGTGCTGCACGTGAAAATAGACTTAAAGAGAAAATGAAACAGGGATAGAATACTATAATTAATGCAAAATAAGATAGAAAATAAAACCCACTGGATAACAACAGTGACATTACAGGCACATTACAGGAGTGCTTCTCATTAGGAAAATACACATAGCATGTACATTAAAAACTGGGGTAGAATGCCACAATCAAACAATGTAAACTCAGATGAAGAACAGGGCTGCACTATTAATCAACATCACAACATGGC
This sequence comes from Chaetodon striatus, assembly GCA_029783705.1. Lineage (NCBI taxonomy): Eukaryota > Metazoa > Chordata > Actinopteri > Chaetodontiformes > Chaetodontidae > Chaetodon > Chaetodon striatus. Next base: position 3,755,120 of record JAPZEB010000015.1, on the reverse strand, counting down.
CAAGCACAATACACATCGCAGAAGGTGCAGTTATTTGACAAAGGTAGATTTGTCACAACATACCATTATAAATGAAGCATTGCAGTGCTACAGACATGCCCCAGCCTGCAAATCATATTCCAGATGTGATGGAACATGCTCATTTGGCACAGACCCCAGCAGAAATCCCATAAGCATAATTTTTATTTTAATTTTTTCAGTGAAAATGAAATGCAAAAATCACCATCCCCACAAAAGTTACGACCTGTATCGCAATCATAACATCTGTCAATCTGACAGTTGCAATGCGATTTTTTTATATCCCGCAGCACCAATGGAAAATAAAGCCCACTTGCTATTAATAGTAAAAATAATAAAAATAATAAATAATAAATAAATAATAAATAATAAAAATACAGAGAATCCATACAATCAAGTAAAAAAACAGCATTGTAAAAGAAGTGCAGCTGTACATAAGTGCAAAACAAAGAGTTTAAGATCAGAAAAATCATAGCTAGTCAAAAGCTGGAGGAGACAGAGAGAGGACACAAGTTTTTATTATTACTTATTACTTACAGGTGAAGAGAATATGGTAAAGATGTACTCAGGGCATTTGAAGGAGACAGGGTATATGGATGACAGCAGAGAGAGGGGGCTCAGAAGGGGCCTATAGTAAAGTTTTACACCTGGGTTAGTTTGTTAATATGACAAAAGCCCAAGTCAGTTAGATCAGCTCTGCAGTAAACAGTAAAAGTGTTGTCGTAAATCTTGTGTTGTTATATGTATTGTCATATAGGATATCATCAATTTTGAATTACTTCTGCCTTAGGATCATTGCAGGACCATGTTGATATTATTTGTGAGCAAAAGATTTCTTTTTTTTTTGTTTAATTGTTTTTCAAGAACTGATACACTATTTTAAAATGTTGCGCTTCTATTACATTGTTTACAAAGTTCAGATACATGAAGGTGTATTCATTTTTTTTTAAAGAGCATGAACAAGATTTCCTTTGTAGACTCTAAGATTTAGCCTGTGATCAGATATGCAATCTGGTTCCACTAATTTGATTTATAATTTGAGTAATTCAATTTCTGCTATCAACCCATCATCCTCTCAAACATCAACTATTATCAAGTCATTGTGCAGATATTATTTGTTTATTTTTGTTTATTCGTTTGTTTGTTTCAACTCAGGAAAGCTTCAGAGCAACTGCATGAGTTAAATATGCATATTCATAAAGCTACAATACTTGCATGATTATCCAATGTGTACTCATTAAATATGCACACATAGTGAGCTATGTATGTGTACATTGTGACAAATATCGTTCATTTAAAAATAAGCTAAAATCATGGTTAAAAGACAATGAAGTGTGTGGCCATACTCTGTAACTTATCCAAAATCTGAAGTGTGCTTTGCTTTTTTCTTTAACGTGTTTCCTGTGCTCTTAGGAAGTTCCTGTTTTAATGTTGTTGTTTTTTTGTACTTGTCATCAGACCTGCCAAGGGACTACAATAGAAAGGTAGCCAAGTAGGCTAAACTGGCACATTCACAGAGATGTTTAAGGCCCAATGTCCCTGTAATCTCAAACTGTATTAATAAATAAACAAATGACTGTTTTCAGACTGAAGCTGTCTGTAGCAAATACTTTGGGACAGCATTTTATTGTCAGGTTAAAAAAAAACCTCATAAACATTTTGGATGATTACAACAAAACCCTTGGGAAGAAACCCGGACTGAAGTAATTAAACAAAACACTGTAATGCACCATTAATAAATATGTGAACTAAATTATTTATAAGATATATATTGAAAAGATAATATATTCATATTCAGTGTTTACAGTCATGAGGAAACCTCCATAATTACAGTCATGGAGGACTGGGTGACACCTGACATCTCAAGGCCAGAAGCAGCCAATGGAAAGCATGGACAATATTGCAGTTACTTAGTTGTGCCTCTAGATGTCGTCCATGTCCCATTATAGGGTTCTACTATACCTGAACCTCCATCAGCCACTGGGTGTCACTCTTTACCCAACTATGCATATAGCTCCCTGACTGAAGACAACTGTAATAACTGTGTTCAGTTTATAAACCTACTGATAAGTTCAGTGTGCGTCCAATACTACCATAGGAGCCAATAAAAACAATGCCAAGTATGTCTAAAAGAAATTATACTACTTGCCCCCAGGGCACATTAAAGCAAGTTTACCACAATGACTCCAAGAAGCATGCTCGACATGGTGTGTGATGTTATGGCCTGTAATCGTTAATAATTATTTCTAAAACGCAATAACAAAAATAAGAATGGCAAATATGATTTTTTTTTATACTTCGTACTTACTTTATTGTATTTGATATGTAAATTGGATATATGACTGTATTCAAAGAAAGCCACAATGCCCTTCCCCCTGACGTGACATCTACATCACAGCTAGGCATGACGTAACATACATAACTAAATGATCTCTATCAAAAACCGGACTGTCCATTTGGTGTGCGTTTGAAGCGAGAGTGGACTGGAAAGGTCACATGTTCAAGATGCCCTGTCCGGCCAGGCAAATCAGATGATCGCCGAGCAGAAACAAGGGAGGAAGTGTTATTGCGTCAAGTTACCATGTTTTAAATTAGTAAGAGGATATTGAGTGCGTGGCTTTCAAAATAAAGTCAGGGCTATTGCGCTGGTACAAAAAAAACTATATTATGAAAGGAAAATAACTTTATTACACATAATAATTAGCACAAAAGTCATTCAGAGTGTGCTTTACAGAATAATAATAATTTAACAAATAGTAAGAAAATACTTCAATATGAAAATTCAAGAGGGAGCAACATTCAGGTAGCAAGAGTTATGAAAAATAAACAATAAATAACAAACAAACATTAAAATAACAAAAACAATGTTTATCAAAATCTAAAATATGAAAAAGGCATTCATATTAAAAAAGGGTTTTCCTTTACAGTTTAATAAAGATGTGATGGTAGGAGGCCCACGATTTTTAGATATGCATAGACAAAGAATGTCATGCCACATTTAGTTTTACGTTTTTGGTTTCTATGTGTTCAAATTTAGTGTCTCGGTGAGGAGCCAATTTTTGGGGTTGGTCTGTGGATGTTTAAAGGTAGTGGGAAAAAAAACTCTAAATTTTATTTGTATGATTTAAGATTTAAGACTTATGTAGCCTATTTAAAGAGAAACGGCACCTGAATTAAAAATGATAATATTATTATAATAGTTATTTCCACGGCCTGAGAAACTTTAATCAATATTTGTGAACATGCACTACTCTCTCTCAAAGCCAGATCAAAAGTCTCAAACTTGTAATGTCATGAATGAATTTTTGTTTTCTTTTTTTGTTTTAAATCACCAAAGGGGTTTTATTCTATTGTAGTGTTCTCAGCTCTGAAACAGAAGTACCCTGGTTCTCAAAATGTCCCCCTGGATGCTCTCAGTACCCTATTTTTACACAGAGAGCTCTCTATAGGGCTGCTGTGAAGTCCCTTCATAATGCTGCCTTTGCACTTTTATGCAGAGCCAAACAACAGCAGCATCATGCAACAACAGTGTCAGCCTCTAGTGTGACATATAACATATGTGTCGGCAGTGCTTTATAAACCAAAAAAAATGGCGTAATGTGGAAATAACAGTCATTTACTGTCCATGCTATATGGTGGCTAATCCCGTCCTCTGCTTGGAGGGTTAGGAGCTCCCCGACCTAATAGTTTGCACCCTTCATACAGAACACTGAGGCGGCATAACAGAGGTTAATTCCCGCTTTAAAGAGGCAGTGTGAAAGAACATCTAAAGCATCTTTCCAAATTCATTGTCTACGGAGGAGTTCCAGTCTTCCCTATGACATCACAGATTTGAGTTTTACCACTCCAGCTTTTGGATTTTGGAGAGAGTTGTTCATTTCCTCTAATTTTGCTTGTTTGTTTTTGGACTTTCTAAGACCATAGAAATGAAATATATGAATTTTGAAAAGATGTGAGGCTGCCCTTTAAGACCATTATAATAAAATAAAATTAGTCTCGTTTTAAATTCGATTGAATAACAATAAAAAGAATGGAAAATATTATGACTAAAAGCCAGTTATGGTATGAGCAGAAAATGATAACCCCGCTGTCTTTATTTATTCATTTCAGATTTAGTTAGGGCTTTTGTTTTTAGTGGTGGTGGTGCTTTTAGTTTGAAAATTGTAACCGGAAATATTGTGCATTCCGGTTTCTTTGACCTTTGTCCACTCCAGACTCAAACCCGTGACAGAATCATACAGGCGGGCTTGTCGCTACCAAATTGACTGAATATTGGTTGTCAATAGACAGAAGAAAGCATCCCAGTAACTGTGAAATTAATTTTTAACCGTCCAAACTTTAACACTGGACCGACATGACGCCGCTGGGCTGAGGAAGACGCGAGCCATCCCCAGCTGACACAGTGAATGGCTGGTAATAAACATTAAAACGACGTTAGCTAACAGTTAGCAGACAGACAAACGTCCCTGAGGACTGCCTGAAAATCTACAGCCTCCGTTTCCCTTTCGCGAGCCAGTCATACAACCTACTGGGAGACCCCCAACGAAGCAAAGGTAAGTGCCGCCCAAAAAAAAGACAATAATATAAAATGAAGGTTGCCACCACCAGATGCTAATGTTGATTAAACGCAGCTAGCTTAATTGCTAATTCGCTGTGTGAGTCTGTGGCGAGTTGACAGCCGTTGACTCCGCAGTCAAGCAGTGCGTACTATTATGTAATAAACCGGGTTAGCGATAGCTGAAGTAAGTCTAGCAGCTTCTCCATCTCCATACGCTGCCCTTACGTCTTTGAGTCTGTCTAACTCAAACCCCGGCGTGAACAATTCTAGTTACCGTCTTCATGTAGTTACAAGCGTGTAACGTTAGCTTGTTTGCAGTAAGGCAGTCAGGACGCGGTGTGCTATGCAGCAAAGTGGTGAGTGCTTAATTTCACTGCACCGTGTCTCGAAGATTTATGACAGAAGCAGTAGGTTTAAATCTACTTTGCTTTGGTGTTGGTATGTTTCAGGAACAGCTGGCAGTGCTCAAAATGTTGCTGCTGTTGTTACTTTCCCTGCTGTGTACATATTACCCCCTCTGCATCATCCTTAAACATATGATCCTGCTGCAGTGTTGCATGTCTGCAGCCTCCTCGGCCCCGGTGCTCTGTTACCACTTTCACCTGACAGGAGCCAGGAGCAGAAACAGGAGACTGGCCGGCAGCAAGAACTGTTCCTAATTGTGTCAGACAACTGATGCATCCGGCAGATACTGGTCTGTTATCAGATATCTGATCCCAGCATGTCATGGTACCCAGTACCCAGAGTTTTCACGGAACATACTTCCTCCTTTCTACTTATATATTTTTTGCATGATATGTAAATTTATGTAGATTTTAAATGAGGTTAAGCTAATTCTTAAGTTAAAGGCCTCAAATATATACATTTTTACGCGTAATAGCCTAGATAATTGGAATTGAGCGAACTTGACCTCATGTGATTTGAATCAGTGATGAAAGCACCAGTCAGTTTATTCAGTGTACCTGTGCCAACTTAGGCTCTGCAAGTCACATTCTGCATTTCCATGTTTTCCATTCTCTGCTTATTTCCATGTAAATGAAGGGTAATCCCAGACTTTCCATGCCAAACCTTTGCTGAGGTGAGGCTCGCAATTCAGGGTCACAAGAGCGGCTAGCTCATTTGCCAGCCAAATGAAGTTTCCATTCTGTCCTTCTCAAACCACAGAGCTTGTTGCCTGCACACTTTTGTGGCAGACATATATAGTCTAGCTCTAAATTTGAATGCAGAATTCGCTCTGGCATTGTATTAATACTGACATGCAAAGGAAAACAGCAATAGATGAGTTTTATTCGGGTTGTTTGCTCAGTAACCTGAAAAGAAAACTGTAATTATTCTGGGCTTCAGACTACAGTCTAATGCATTGCTTATTGACACACTGCACATTCACCAAAGTGAAGATTTAATGACAGTTCGCCAATTTATAACTTAAAATCTTTAGTTTGCTGAAAAATCCATGACATTCTTTATTTATTGTTACCTTTTAAAAAGCTTTCACGGAAAACTATGGCCGTGGGAAAAAGGGCATGAGTGGAACATTTGTTATTGTGAGATGCTCTATATTAATGAAGCTGATTAATTATGCCAACTAAGTGCTGGGCCAGAGGACTTACTTGTCACAAGAAGTGAGGTTCTTTCTCGCCATTTTACAAGGCCTTGTTTGTCTGCATTAAGCATTTTCAGTGGGTGTTATATTCCTGCTTTACATAAATAATGCTTTGCTACAATACATTATGTAAATTAGGCGCATAAAATTCCAAGCATAGATACATTTTTTGGTTGTGGGGCAGAATACTGTACATCCACATGTACATCTCCACCTGTTTTTACAGAGAAGAAGGGTGGAGTCTTGTATCCATAGTAGCTTTCATTTGTGTATTATTGATTTACGTGTTTGCACATGCATGAGAAATCAGATAATCAGACCCTCCAAGATGTTGCAATGTTGCAGTCTCAGCAGATAATGTAAATTTAACCCACCCCTGTGATTTCCACGCAGCCTTGCAATTTTGTCCAATAAGTGCAACCTTCCTGCAAATTTGACCAATCATCGTGGTTTCACGTCACTCACCAAAGTCACTTTCTTGTTTCTGGTTGTGAAGATGCAGACATGGGTTACACAAATGTCTCACATTTACCAACAAAAATGACTGCTTAAACTGTGCAAGGCAATTTCCTGATGTGTGGGTTTGTTTGTGTGTGATAAAGATAGTTTAGGAATAATTTAGAAAATAGCTTAGGGGGGCAAAATGTGGTGAGCAGGTTTGACTGATTGTCTCATAAATGGTTTGCTGTCCACGGAAGCTATTTGTCAGCATCACCTTGATCTTCTTATATACATCCATCATTTCTAAACCCTCCCTGTACGGAAAGAATAGAGAAAACCCTATCAAGGCAGGCTTTTAATATTTTTTGAGCAAATGGTTTAATTTTTTCATGGTTAGTAGTATTAACATTAAACATCTCAGCAGATCGAGAAAGAATTTTATTTTTAAGTATCATAAAAGACCTATTGTGTAAATATTAAGTGATTTTCTCAACAGAATATTGCTCTCTGGAGAAAAATGAATCACTCAGTTGCACGAAGATGGCATCTGCTGACAAAAGCACATGACTGTGACTCGCAGCAATTTGTCTGTTTGCCACTGTAGCAAAATGTTATGTATATTGGAAACTGGACTGGGACTGCATCTGTTATTAACTCTGTTTCCACACTATGCAGGCGCAGGGTTTGTCAAAGTGATAAATTCCGTATTGTGTGGGATGGGAGCTGTCTGCATTTTGATTTGATCGTTTTGAGTTGTGCTTTCTGACGGTGAATGATTTTGTACAACAGGTCCATGGTGATGTATACACAACCTTTTCATACACACATGTATTTTTGTTGCTCTAAAACATCTTATTTTGATGTTTATAAATCAGTATAGTCATAGCACAGTTAGTGTGTTATCTCAGAGTGTATAAGCTGAAAGCCTTGTGAAATATATTTGCAATTATATTCCTTAATCACAGTTGTGAGTGGTTTCACAGCAGCCACATTATGAAACAATAAAACAACCCCCTTGATCTCAGTCATTTGCAGAGTGAATATTCACCTGTCAGTGAGGCTCAAGTCCCACAACAGCCTCGTCTTTTTCTGCCTCCAGACTGTCACACTATTAGGAGCCATAATAAATGCTGTGTTGCTCATGAAGTTATTGAAATGCCAAGGCCAGTGCATGAGTGGAGCGTAATCTTCCCAGCTGGAACACTCAGGCCACTGGCTGCGGTTTGGCTGATTGGATGCATTTGCCCTGACAAATGCCAGATGTGCTCGAAGTGAGACAGTTGCCTCTTACTTCTTTTTCAGTGTGGATTTATCCAGCAGCAACAACACACAAATCAGTTTACATTCTGGCTTTTCTTTAGCAAGTAGTTCAGCAGCCTTTATTAGCACCTGAGAGAGCGTTAGCTGTGGCTGACCAATGAACACAGCTGGCACCATTTCGTTGTCTCAGCCGTCATTATTCCAAGAAGCTCAGCTACCCTTGGCTCCCGTACATCAAACAAAACTGAGCAAACATGATTTAAAGTGCACCTGTCTCCAGTGATGATGAAAGGGTTTAGTTTAGCGTGGTTTCTTGTGTCGGCCTTGCAGCAGGTCCGCTGTGGAGCAGGATTTGTTATTTGATAAAAGAGCGTGGGCGCATCAAGCCCTTTTATGAGTGTCTGAGTTCATTAACTTCAGTGTCCACCCGCGTCTGGCCCCCAGAGCATAGCTTCAGAGCTAGGGGAACCATATTACTGCCCACCTGAACTACAGCTTCCCCGTGTTTCACAGAGAGATCTGCTGATTTCAAAGCTATGCAGAATGTGTAAGACTCAAGCAGAAAAGGCTGGAGATGCAGTATTGGCTTCCCTGACTCAAACAAATTGAATCTTGTCTTCAATTGTGTGTCTTCAGTCATGTAAAGATTTAAGGATAAAAACCTTTATCTACTGAGTCACTTGAACCACTCCTCTACAGCTAACTTGTGATTGTAGATTGGCTGTTGTTTTGACATGTGTGAGCATTGAGTTTAGCAGTCCCCCTTTAAAATGGAAAACATTAAAATAATCTTATTCATCTTTCATGCCAAATGTGAATGCATATTTTTATTCTACAGTTGTATGAAGAGTATTGGCCTTGAAAGTGGGCTGCCTCCACTATAAAGCCTTGAAGTCTTGTTAGGAGAGTAGAGTTATGTAATACTGAGATTTCAGAGATACACAAAATCAACTTCTCATCCATTCCTCTTAAGATGATTACTGTCATAGCTTTGACATCTGTCAATGCCAGAATGCCATTTAATGTAGATATAGAGGTCTCTGTATTTGGTGTCAAAATATAATTTAGTTGAACTTTGGTTGAAAACATGGCAGAAAATCAGGGCAGTGTGCACCACTATGGCTGTCACAGATAGGGCTGTACCCTACTCAGGATTGTGTCAGTTGAATCAGATTCCGCAATTTAATACGAGTATTGATAGTACGATTCTTTTTTTTCCATATAAAGTTTTAATGTTTGAATGGGCTCAGCGGGAAGTCCAGCGTGACAGCATGTAATACCTATAGTAAACAAGCTAACTGCGCTGCTCCCACTGCCAAAGAATAGCATGAAAGTCAAGAGCACTCACTCTGCAGCAAAATCTGGGGACCAAAATGTCACTAGAAGTACACCACACAGCTCACTGACTAGCAAAAAAACATCGACTGCTCGACTTGAAGCAATCTCAGTCGACTGAGGGCTCCGACTTTTAAGGGGCAGCCCTTATCACAACTGCCCAAGAGAGTGCAGTTGCAGCTGCACTACACAATATAACTACACAGTAACCTTGCTCTGAGAGTTCTTTGCTATCCACAGACTGTAATTAGGGTTGGGCATTAGTACTTTGGACGTCCGTATTTGGTCAGTGTATAGAGTATTTGCTGCCCAACTTTCCTACATGTGAACATAACTTTTCAATCTTTAATTTTTTCACTATTATCTTATTGTGCATCCTTTCCCTGCTGTTGCTGTCTTCATTTATCATATGACTACCGTTGTGAAATTGCGAGCTCAGCACTGGGGACAGTTGGTGAGTCACAGCTAACTAACGTGTTTAACAACAGAGTCAAGCCGTTTTAGTGTTGGTGCGAGTTTGTTGGGTTGTTTGTCAGCTGATGGTGTTGTGTTTGCCCGTGCTAACCAGGCAGAGGTGGAACTGACCATGAGGAGAGTGGCTCTGGAGATGGTCCTGTAGTGCTGCGTCTAACCCATGTAACAGCAGCAACAGAAGGTTTACTGATTTTTTAATTTAAACTTTGAATGTATGGTTTAATGGGGTAATTTAAGCAGTTTGTTAAAAAAATGAATTTCAAATTGCACAAATTTTTCCTTGTTGGCCAATGTACATTCCTATTTTTATTTATTTTTTTTTAACTTAACTGACTTAAAATGCCCATGCTTGATATTGATATGATTCATACCTGGGTCTTACCCTCAAAGAGGAATCTTGCTTTGCTGCATAACTATTATTACAGTCACTAGACTTGCAGAAGACACTACCCCAAAAAACAATTGTGTCTGAGCTCATGAGCTGACTCATGAAAGCCTGGCTAGGGCTGTAGGTGTAGCCTTTGGCCACACCTAGAATTGCATTTAGGACATTTCAGCTGTGCCACAAAATATGTACAAGAGGAGACAGAAAAAAACAAACACCCTTGATATAACATTTGACAGGTGGTGCAAATGATTACCAGTGAAGAATGTTTTTACATGAGACAAAGAAGTTAAAAGACGACAATCTACCTTTGCAGCACTTGTGTTTTTGTGTTCAATGGAAACAAAGGCCTCTGGAGTATGTCTTTTCTTTTGCTTCTTATGTGCTTTTGGCAAAGGTTTTTGAAGTGTTTTTTTGTTGTTGTTTTGGCTTAAAATAAATTCCAGCAGGGACGAAGATAATATAAATGTAGTTTAAAAAAAGAAAAAAAATGTCTCAATGGGTTGTTTTTTTTTTTCTTTTTATTTTTTTTTTTTTTTTTT
>JAPZEB010000015.1:3728519-3744404 GCA_029783705.1 Chaetodon striatus | reverse complement strand
TGTAGCTGACTAATAACTATATACATCCAAACCTATTTTTTTCCCTGGTTATTTTATGCATATATAAAATCCAAAGTATAATCCATTTTAAATAAGCAATTTTCACAGCAGTAGTTCAGTCTACATTTATTTCAAGAGATGGGGGCCTGTATGTCTTCTGTCTGATAATCTGCAGCTGTCTTAAATAAACTTAGTTGCTGCACCTGCTCACCAGCCTATCTGCCACAGGCAAGCACATAGGCCAGTCCAGGCTGATGCTTCACCAGCGGCTTCAAGCTCCACACAACTGTGTAATTCAGTTTAATAGCATGCATCTATTTCTGGAGGGATAATGGCAGAGGGGGATAGAATGTTGATTTTTTTTATTGAGGAGATTATATAAAGGAGAGGCCTCTCTATCTTTCTAAATTTTGAAAATGGCATTTGATAGATTTTTTGACAAGATGTGTGATGCAATGCTCGAGGGATTTTACAAAATGTTACTTTGCTCAGTTGGTTGGAGTTTTGAATAGATGTTTTTAGATGTTTTTTTTTTTTTTAGTGTCAGCCTGTTGTGAATACCAGACTGTTTGCCCCTTCAGGGAGACAACACAGCACAGGTTTTTAGGTCATGGAGGTGCTCTGACTTAATCATGAAGGGCTGTTTTTGCTTAAAAAACTGTGATGCACGGATGCTGTAAGGTGATTTGGATAAAATCATCCATCCAGTTTTCCTTCTGATTTGTCATTTAATTGAGTTCACTCACTCTACGTTAAGTGCTTTTTCTATCAAATGCCCATTCCATGATAAGGTTTCTTATTGTGTGTGCATATTTTGTGTAATTGCTTTAGTGTAGTCTTTCCCCAACATTTTTGAGACACCCACCGTAGCCCTGACCCGCCTGTTCTTCCCTCAGGATCACACTCACAGCTGGGTGCTTTTGTCGGCAGTATGTTTCCCCTTCAGCTGGACCAAAACATACACACACACCACACACACCGTACCTCACTTACAGATGCAAGTGAACAGACTGCTTGAGGAAGGTGGTCTTGATCCTAAAATATAAAAGAAATGCTTGGCTGCATATCCTCATGGCCATAATTTTCCAACACAGTTCCTTCAAAAGTAGCGTTTTTTATGCTGTCGTACTTTGTACATGATAAACATTTATGCACACTGTTGCACTTAGTGCCAGTAAAGAATAAGCTAGTTCACAGCATTAGAAGCTACAACTAGGGCTGGGCACAAGCATCAGAGTCTGATAACACTTCTGTGGTCACAGTGGTGCACCACAATAATGGTTGGTGTAGAAATAGGACATAAGGGAAAAGCTAGGTGAGAATTCATTTTGATGTTTTGTGACACAAGATTGTGCTACCTGTGAGTTTATGATGAGCAGCTTCCTGGTGGCCCAATGAGCCTGATCCACTTAACCAAGACTTTTGAAGACATCACAGTGGGCTCCGATGACTTAAGGCCTTTTCAGACATGATGAGATAACTGTGCTGTGAAACACCTTATTTCCAGTGGCTTTTACTGCACCACAACTTTGTCTTTGCTGCTTTGAGCAAGGTGGTGCAGAACCTCAGCGTGCGTCATGTAGGACAGATCAAGTTGCGTCTGGAAGGCCTTAATATTATCAATCATCATTGTAAAAATGTTCCAGACTGATTAGAAAAATAAACCATAAAATGATGACTTGTTAGATGTAGCCATATCTCATACAAATCCTTCCTGTGCTTTTTCCTATCTCTTTTTACTCTAAACAAAGTCAGGACACACTAATAGTGCTTGAAAGCAATTTGAGAGTAAGCCTTTATCCATCTGAAGATGAAGATAAGGGAATGCAGATGATAAAAATTTAGTTACTGGCTTGTAAAATAAGCTATTATGCCTCCCGAAAGTCTGCTTGTGCATAATAAAAACTTAAAATACTTGATACATAAAAATGTCAGTTATTATTCAGCAGGATACCAGTAGCACAGTGTTTGCAAAAAGGCATAAATTTAACACGAGGGAGATTTAAAAAAAAAAAAAACAAAACAATGAAAAACAATACAATATTTGAAAGATAATCTTCAAGTGTCCTTGAAGAAGTTATTTAAAAGATGTGAGTAAAAGTTAAATCCTTCCAGTAGCTGCATTTTTTGCCCATTAAGATGGAGTGCTGTCTGCCAAGGTAAGGGTTTCCCACTGTACCATTGTGATCTTTCATGTTTGTTAATTGGACTTTTTAGCAAGTCACAAGCTTGATTCCCCGTTAATTGGAAGAGTAGTATCTCCGTTCTGGGTTTCCCCCAGAAAATTGGATAGCAGATGTCAAATATTTTATTAATTTTTATTTCAAATACTTAATCAGAGATGCTCTACAAAATGATGTCTTGTGCCACACAAACAGCTGTAAACACAGCCTTTAAAGGGACAGTTCACCCCAAAATAGAAAAAGTTGTCCTCTTACCTGTAGTGCTATTTATCAGTCTAGATTGTTTTGGTTTGAGCTGAGTGTTGGAGATAGCGGCCACAGAGATGCATGCCTACTCTCCAGCATAACAGAACTAGATGGCACTTTGCTTGGGCTGTTCAAAGTAGGGGTGCAATTATATATCGATCTGGATTGATATATTGATTCAGTGATCAATGATCTAATATTATTAATTCAAAATGAAAACATCAGTACATATCGTCATCTTTAAGATATGCCTTTATGTTGACGTTTCCATGGCACGTCTGTGTCACCAATTCCGCCCAAGCACACCTTCTTCCTAACTATTAAATCATAGCTATCAGGCTAGTGCTAGACAGATAATGATAAGCAGCCAAGAAGAAAAACCCAATGACGTTATTTACTGATACAGTCTTATCGGTTGCAGTTAAATCAAAACAATGGTTGTTGAAAGAATCAATATAACACTGTGTCATAAAGAAACTTGTGATTTACACCCAGGGCTCAAAGTGCCAAAAAATACATTTGATTAACTCAACAGCAGTGTCTCTTTCCAGAGATTATCACCCAGTTACTCAAGATAATCAGCAGACCTTGTTGTGAGCAGTCTCATGTGGGAACTTCTTTTTTTCAACTGAACCTCCTCCACTAACCATTTCACCTTCCAGAAGGAACCATGTATCTACTGCTAGCTCACCTAGCACCACTGAGCTAGCTAACGTTACAGCTCAGGGAGGAGGACCCAATTAATGTTTTACATCTTGCGTTGTCGCAAGCTCGAGCCTTTTATCCATAAGCAGATGCGCACTTTTTTCTGCGTGGTAATATGGATGGGGGGTGTAGTTCGGTAGAAAGAAAATAGTTCCCATGTGAGAATGCTCACAACAAGGTCTATGGAATATCTTGAGTAACTGGGTCATGATTTCACGAAAGAGACATTGCTGATGAGTTTATCACATGTATTTTTGGTGCACCACAAGCCAAGTTCCATCTAGTTTTATTATACTGGAGAGAAGGTAGACCTCTCTGCAGCCGATATATCCAACTCTCGGCAACTCACACCAAAACAATCTAGATAAATAGCGCTAAAGGTAAAGGAAAAAATGTAGTTTTGATTTTGGGGTAAACTGTGCCTTTAAGCTACTCCCTAAAGAGGATGGAGTATCCACTAACATGCTGCCAAGTAGTTAACCTCAGTTGCTGGGTCAGTGTTGCCCTCATGAATTTGGGCTTTTCAGTATCAGCTGTATGGGAGCATGTCTGCAGATGAAACAGCAAATTTAACTGATTCTAACATCTGAAAGGAATGATATCTATCTCCCACTTATTTCAGGTGTTTTAATACTGACTGTGTGTGTGTGTGTGTGTGTGTGTGTATGTGTGTGTGTGAGGACCATATTACAATGAGGTCACATCCAGCAGGGGATGCTTATATGAAAAGCTAAGTCCAGAGTCGTTGCACACACACAGAGGGAGCTCTCACTGCTGCTCTGCCGCCGACACCGGCAGCCCTGCAGCACTAGCCTACATTTCAGAGGAGGAGGAAGAAAAATATGGTGATGTCATTTCGATGTCTCTCTCCCCTCCTCTCTCTCTCGTCCTCTCTCAGAGGCTGTGTGTGAATGTAATGGTGCTTTCTGCTACCCGAGCTGCATGAGGTAGGTCCTTCATTCACCTCCCTGTGCTCTCTTGCACATGTGCATGCTCCATTGGTCCAGCTGTCTCCATGCTTCTGTGTTTAAATGTACCTGCGCTTGATGTGGATAATGTAGTGTGTTATGTTTCTGTATGAATAATCTCTATCTTAAGGTTTTTTGGGTGTTTTAGCGCTGTGTGTGTGTGTGTGTAGGAAAGCTCTGTTCGGGTAACAGATGCTAATACATTGAGGTCACATCACACTCCAGTCTGATGATGTGTCCTGATACTGGGGTAGCCACTGAGAATTTGTCTGGTGGTGTTAGACTGCAGATAGCTGTCGAAATCCCAGGCTGAGATGAGGAGGTGAATCATATTCGTCCAGCTAGTGACAACACTGATCATGTAGGCATGATGATTTCAATCCTGTCTTTCAGCTTGCCCTTTTCCCCCCATGCACTCTTTTCTTAAAAGGTCATTTTCAGGTCACAGGAATATCATCTGCCGCCGTTACCTTTGCACTCTTTACTTCCTTGTGACGTCCGCAGATCCTTTTAAAATGTACAATAAGAACGATCTTTAAGCTGAATGTGCTGACATCTCAGCCTCACATCTTTTCTCTCTTTCCTGTTATGCAAGAGGTATCACACACACACACACAAACCAACACACATTATTTAACTCGGGCTGTGTGCGTCATACACATTTTCACTGTGCAGCTCTGTAGTGGAGCTTTGGCTCTGTTCTCTCTGATTTTCCTCCGTCTCTGTGGAAGGGATTGTTTTGCGCTGTTCGTTATGAGCCAATAGTCGGTTAAAAAGCCGAGCAGCCGCAGTGGTTCTCCTATAAAGGGACTGAACATTCCGAGGTCACCACAGTCTCCTTGACTCCACAGGAGGTCAGAGCTTTTCATCGTCCTCATCAGCATTCCCATCCACATGTCGCTGTGATGGATCCGATAAATGGATGCTAGTGAGCGCTGAGTCACCTTCTTGCATTTAAACGCCTTATACAGTTTTGGTTTGCAAGGTGACACATTAACTGCTGGTGCTACCGCATGCCATTCCTCTACAGTAAAGGATAATATTGTAGGGATATTAGAGACAGAGAAGAGATTTTCTGTCATGTGGGAAATTTTTGCTGTCAGTGATGAAATCACAGCACCACAGGTTTTAACATCAGCAATCAGTAATAACACTTATCATAATTCTGAATTGGTTTTAATTACATGATAACAGCCTTATCTATATAGGTGCACCAGTTGTCTGTGCTAGTGTGCTGCATGTTATGTAGTGGCAAGGCCATGGAAACCGGCTTTAATGGACTGCAGATGGCACATGAGACGATATGACATCGAATTTTTATCAGCTGATGATCAAACTGGCCAGAAGTGTGTACTCTATTATTGAGTATGAGCTGCACTAGAATGAAGTAGAAACGGGTAAATTCAGGTTGGGAAACATTATAAACATGTAAAAAACAAGTCTGGTCATATTCTATATTTTTCTTGTTGAAAAAAACCTAACATATTGTTGGTGTGTCCAGAGCCTGACATGTCTTATTCCTCTGTGCCATAGAACTCCACTGTTGTCTCCAAAATGTTAAAAGCACATTACTGAGCCACACATGTTCCCTAATTATCCTAAGCACACACACTGTGTTCCATAAAGCCTCAAGACCACACGCAACCAATATCCTGCTGCTGGAAATACTAGCTAGAGCACCTAAATAAGTAAATAAATAACTATATAAATAAATATGTGTATTACTCTGCTGCTGTAAATAGTCACCAAGAAATAAACTTTTTAACACCGGCTAAAGTACCCAGCTGTTTAATTAAATTATTTTGTCTTTTAAAAGAAAATGGAAATATATATATATACGTTTTTTTTTTTTTTTTTAAGATATTTTTTGGGGCTTTTTGCCTTCATTTGATAGGACAGATATAGTGTGAAAGGGGGAGAGAGATGGGAGATGACATGCAGCAAAGGGCCATGGGTTGGAATCAAACTGACAGCTGCTGCAGCTAGGACATAGCCTTTGTACGTGGGGTGCCTGCTCTAACAGGTGAGCAAGTGGGCGCCTTGAAAGTATATATTTTTGACCCGGAGGAACCAAAGATTGTAAAAATAATGTACGTAGCTACTATGACGTGGGTGACGTCACAGTCTGTAAATATTTCAGTAAAGTTGGGTATTTTACACGGAGGTCTCTGGGGATTGTCCGGCTTCTGGAGCCAGCCTCTAGTGGCCATTGAAAGAACTGCAGTTTTTGGCACTAAGGTGTTGGCATCATTTTACAACCCCAGAAGTTGCCGCTTGGTAGGAACCAGTGGGATTGGGGCTGACAGCTTAACGTGCTGGGAAAGTTGGAAGGTATTGTGGGACAGATTAACACATTATTGGGTTTTGTAAAAAAAGAAAAAGATAGAATAACACTAGCCTTGTCCTTTAAACTGTTGCCTGTTAGAATGTGTGCAACCTTTGTGGTTATCATTCAGATTCGACTTGGTCAGTTGCAAGTGTTGGCAGAGGTAATATGTTCCCTATAGCTCGATCAATAAAGATCTACTGTATGTACTGGCCTATATTTGTCTATTGGTTATATTGGTGTCAGTGTATGTGTCAGCAGATCAGTAACAAGAATTTGCTTATAAAAAATGTTTGTTATGTGTTGCACATTTATAAAAAAGGCTTTCAGTCATTATATCCTTCTCAGATTTTTTTTTAACTCCCATATATCAGTTTTGGTATTGGCCTTAAAAATCTGCACTGATCGGGCTCAGCATTTTGTACTTGGATTCAGTAATAGCAAACAGTACAAAAGATACATATATGGTCACTGACGCACATGCCATTTTAGGTTCTGAGATTCAGTGGATGAGAATTCATGCCCATCCAGTGCCAACTGGCACAGTGCAAGTCAGGTTTTGGAGGGCCCCCATGACTCTCACAGGGGGTGGGGGAATAACAGTGTTTTAATAGAAAGAAGGGAAATAACTCAAAGACTGTTCTTCACATTTCTGCAAGTAATTTCTGGTGAGCCACCACGAGGCTTCTGGGTGAGTCAGCCTGCTTCATAAGAACTGTTTTTATACCATGTCTGCTTTATTACATGGGTATATGCACTCTTTGGCCAAACCTTCAGGATGTTTCCAGATGCTTTGATGTGGACAGAAATTATGTAAGGGTGTCTTGTATTTATGAGAACAGGATTTGTTCAGGGATGAGATTTAATCTGTGCTACAGGAATGGCTGCCAGATGATATTTACTCGTGCAGTGCTGTAAGATCTGCAAGTCTATTATTTTTCTAAAGTACAGAATGATCTGTAATCGTTCTGTCCTGCGCTGTCTATTTAGATTGAAAGTAATCCTACTCTCTGTGTTTGTTTCTTTGTATTCCTACATGTACAGTATCAGATTTCTACAGATTTTGCACTGACATGAATTTATTTCTATCCTTGTCAGGGGGATGTAAAGTGATTCTTATTCTGGTGAAACACTGCTGGACTCTCTGTGGTCTAGCAAGGCAATCCTCTGCCTCTGCTTACATGGTTGATTAATATTCCTCACTCCCTGACCTACATGGATTAATTCTGTTTAAAGATGTCTCCCCCCCAAGCGCGGCACCAAACTGGGACAGGCGGAAGATTACATTGGACCAAGTGACTTGATGTCCCCTTTCCCCCCTCTCTCTTTGTCTCGTTGTTTGTATTCCCATGGAGAACATTTTTTAAAACATAGTTTGTCCATCAGCCCCTCATTCCTGACAAGCTGACATTTCTAGTACAGCCATGTGTCTCTACAGGAAATTACATTTTGCTGGTTTGGGCAGTTTTATCTTTAAAAAGGTGATCCTCGGTAGATTTCAGAGCTGTTTGTATTTAAGTGTGTGAGTAAGCTCAAAGTGGTGAAGTGATGGTGGTGCTGTGATTAAAATACTATAAGGGATGGACAACTCCCTGGAGAAGTTTTGATAACACTTGGCACTGGGTTATTTTGGCTGGTACCATTAAGGAATGGAGTACAGATACACAGCCTTACAAGTGATTCATGAAATATGATCTAGATCGTCTAATTTAAAGATTGCTAATTAGCAATTGTTAGCCTGTTAACCGCAGATGCTGAAACTAATGTTAACACCTGTCAGCACCTGTTGACCTTAGCATCTAGGTCAAAACATGACTAAGTACAGCCTTACAGAGCCACCAGCAAGACTGTAAATTCTAGTTTAGATAGTTTTCAGCCATTTGCCTTAAGGCAGGGTATACCTATGTGCTATGTGGTTTGTCCTGCTAGTCTTCTCCATAGCTGGTCACGTTCACGCCCCAGTACTTGTCAGTCATCTTGATATGACTTGATAAAACTTAGCCTGAGGCTGAGGTTTGTGGCATCTGTGGGGGCAGCACAGATGTTAAAGATGCAGACAGTCAGCAATTTATTTGCAAAGGATGATATTTATTAAAGGTGTCTGCAGGTCCTTAATAGGCCTTAAATGTTTTAAATTCAGTTCTACAAATAATGGGCTTTAAAAGTCATTGAACAGTCTTAAATGTGAATTTCTAAGGTCCTAATTGCTACGAACAATTTATCTCATTTCATTTATCCATCTTTTTTCCTTTTTTTTGGTCAAAATGAGTTAAGATCTTCTGTGTGAATCTCTTAAATAAGGGTGGGTGGTATGAGCAACATTCACACAAATAGATGAAGTCAACACATAATCTTAGACTCAAAATATTTAATATACATATGTTCATATTTCATAGGAATAAATGCATTTGGCTCATTTAAATGGAACTGAGTGCCCCTCAACTAACCACTGCTGTCTGGAGTAAACAAATGTACAACATCACAGCTTTTCTTTTCATCATCTTGAAAAAGAAGCCTTTGCTGTTAGATTGTTGTTGGAGATTATCCTAAAAGCGTCATCACTTAGCAGCAGCAGAAGCAATAGACCTTGTTCAGAATTATCAGAGTGGATAGCAGTGGCTTCAAGTAGTGGGGATGAAGGAGGGACTGAATCAAAACATAGAAATTAGAATTGTCTGTTGTGGTTTAGTGTTTGAATTTACTACTGAAGTGGGGAAAATATCAGGGACCAACATGGGACATTGTTACTACATCATGCTTTGATTTTATCGTCTGGCATGGTTGCACACCGTATGTCTCACTTAACCACTGGTAATCATTCTCCAAACACTCAGCAGTGACAGCAGTGATGGGCCTCTATAGATGTGCCTCTCTGGCTGTCAGAGAGCTGCCTCGCCTTTTGAGAGCAGGCAGCAACATCACTACAATCAGCTTAGGGTCCTGAAATGATTGCTGTCCTTGCCTGCCCTTGAGCTGCTGAGCTCTACTGTTAATCTAAAAACAATCAAAGTCAGAGTATTTCACTGCTGCAGATTCAAAACAATAGCGACAGACAATCCAAACAAATATTTTCTGCTGCTCTTTTTTTTTTTTTTTTTTTTTCCAAATGGAGCATTTTCTGTATTATGTTTTTATAAACATCCTACATTTAGAGACAAACTTGAATGCATCATATTTTGTGATGTTCGTAATATTTGACAAAGTATTGTTTATCATGTGTAACCCTATGTAAAACAAATTATCCTCAAAATTAGACCAGAATTATGTAGTGTAATTGGACCATAATTGCTGTGAAAGCTAATCAACTTCTATTGAAAACTGCTGAAAGGTTAATATATATATATATATATATATATATATATTAAACAGAAAGTCTTCAAAGAAGAAAGTTGTAAAATATAACAGCTAAGCAGCACCCAGCATCAAGACCTAGAGGGACATGACATTTATAACATTTGAGGGGGTGCAGTTGTACTTGTCATCAGTCTGAACAGAAACCGGTTTGCGTCGGGTATTGTGCTGTTGTCTCATGAATCTACTACTTAGCCATCGTAGCCCTCATCTTTCAAAGTATGCAGCACAAAAAAGGTTTGGTGTATTTTTGTCCAAGTTTCTTGTGGCGCTGATTTCGCCACCAGTTCAGCAAGACTAAGATCCTGTCGATGTGATGACCCTTTTTGTCGTCTTGATACATATTTATTCACACACCCTGTATTTATGCTCCTGTACTGCAGCATAAATTAGAAAATCTATCAACTAAAACCACATTACTCTAAGAGGTTCCCCGCTATCTTCTGGCTCTACGGAGAAACCCCTCAGCCAGTGTTTCCGGCTTTGTTTTGGGGCCACTGCCAAGCCACAAGTTTAGGATTCCCTGTGCGTTTGCCCTCTATCTTTGGCAATGACTCATAGCTCTTAGCTGACAGACTGCTGTGGTACGGTTCAAACAGATTGTTGTGTGCCAGCTTGTGCAAAGGGGCAAAGTGTCAGTAAAGTGTGAAAGTGAAGACAATTGAGCCATAATAGAGTGGATTGTCTGTCAATGGCTTGTTCATTGTTTATCAAGTGAAGCAGAGTTTCAGTTGTGGCCATAATCAGAGCTTCATATGGAAATAAAAAAAGCCTGCATAGGCAATAATTATATGTACAGTAATAGTAATTAGACAATAAAAGGTCAAGAGTCTGGCCACACTAGCCGCTATGTGCACTTAGCTATAGTATTGCTTTGAGCTAAATGCTAACATCAGCATACTGACAAGCTCACAATGACAATGTTTAACAAGTGGAATGTTTACCATTTAGCTGAGATAATTTAGGATGTTACCATGCTAACATTAGCTATTTAGCACTAGGGCGAATGTATGGGCAGAATTCATCCAATGGTTAACATGGATATCTGTGCTAAAATTGAATTGCAACCCACCCAATAGCTGCTGAGACATTCCATTAAAAAACTCAAATGTAAAGTTCCTTTTTATGTCCCAATCAGGGCAGCTGCAAATATAGGGCAACTTTAATACAAGCATGTATTTAGTCATTCAAAAAAATGAAGTGCAGCAGGGGCTGAAGCATACTGTATGTTGAACTGAGACAGTCTCTCTGGGTAAGAGTGTCAACAAAATACCAAAAGCATAAGTCAGTGGTACAGAGCCAACTCTAGACCCAGAGACACTTTATGTATCCTAGAGGGAAATTCAGTTGTGATTGCTACAACTTTAGAGACAATGTATTAGCAGTATATGTTGGCAAAGAATAATACCAAAAAATGTCTACCTGCCTTATACTGCTATAAAACATTCCCTGTAGTCACAGACCATGATTTCTGTGTTATTTTCCCACCTCAGCTGTGT
This sequence comes from Chaetodon striatus, assembly GCA_029783705.1. NCBI lineage: Eukaryota > Metazoa > Chordata > Actinopteri > Chaetodontiformes > Chaetodontidae > Chaetodon > Chaetodon striatus. Next base: position 3,733,126 of record JAPZEB010000015.1, on the reverse strand, counting down.
GGCTGCAGCTCCAGGCTGAGTCATGGACTGATTGCTAAAGCCGGTTTTGAGAAAGAGTGGAAAGCATCTGTCTCAGCATGACGGGTCCTTGAGTGCGAGGCCAGATGAAGTGTGTGTGCTGGCCTGAGCCAAGAGGCTGTTGGAGCGCTGGAGCGTTACATTAGTAGAATGACTTGTGGGAGGATTTAGTGACCTTCTCTTTGTCAGGATGTCCTCCTGTCCTCTGTCTGATATTAGGCACTATTTGTCTCTAAGAGTTTCCTAAAGCTGCTTCCTCCCTGCTTCCTTTCTGGCACCTTTCTAAGGAAACTCAGGTATTAATATTGGGAAGAGCTGCCTACTTGTCTCCTAAATGCTACTATAAATACAACTTTATAGATGTGTAGAATTCCACAGAAACACTAAAATGATTTGAACCTTAACAGGATGGAGTATCCCCTTTTCTTCCGTATTGGTTGCACTGAATCTTGTTTTCCCATTGCTGGTTCTCAGTACACTGCAACCTCAATCTGTTTTTATTTCCCACACAAATCTGAATCCCTACAGCCCATTTTCTTTTATCGCTAGTCTGTGACTTTCATGATTCGAACTTGAAAGAACCTTTCCATGTCCCCATAAGACATTTATGGCCCTGTTTCAGAGCTCTGATTGGTCTGGATGAGATCGCCCTTTCCTTTGATTGAATTACTGATGTCAGTGCAGCGGACAAGGACAAGCAGGAGCAAAACAGATAATGTATTTTTAACCTATATTCATTAAAGAAAAGGTGACCTAAAGCTTCAGTCGGTATCTAAAATAACTTTATGCCATAGTTGCTGAAACTGTCACTACAGCCAGACAGTAGAACATGACACAGATAACCTGTAAAATTAGAAGTGAGATCAGAAACAGAATATCATCAATGGCTGATCACATTTTGTTGCAAAACTATGAGACTTACGGAGTATACAAAAACATTTGCAAATAAATCTTAACTGTTTTACTTTCATTTTAAACATATCAGGGTGAATTGCTAATGGTAGGGATTTGAAGTAATTTTCATATTTGAGTACTTGCGTGAAATTATTATGGCCACTCAAATACTCGCAAAAAAAAAATCGAATGTAAGATTTGGATTATAAATTGGTCATTGGTTTATTTAACAGATCGGTTTCAGTTAGCCTATTAAACCATAAATTCAAAGTCAAATGCTATTTACACAGGACAGATAGTCAAACAGGAGCCTAAACAGTTCACTAAAATATGTGTCTAAAAAAAAAACAGGCAAGAAATATGCAATGCAGTAACAGAATATTGATTCATATTTGACCAGTGCTACCTAGTTTGACAGTTTGGCCCCAGTTCACGAGCTGTGATTGACATAATTTACAGCTATGCCAGAGACTCCTCAACTCTGATTGGTTGTTTTCCTTCAGCTGTGGTAGATTCTAGTAAATGTAAGGATGGAAATAAACATGATTTTTTTCACAGATTATCTATCTTATGTACTACTTTGTGGATGCAGTGACAGCATCAGCAAATATGACAGGAAATTATTTTTATAAAAGTTACTAATGACCACCACAGCTTTGTTCCACAAATTGAGGCCACTGAGCAGTGCAACTGAAACATTTTACTGCCATGTTCCAATAGTAAAGCAACATCAAGTCTCACCAAAAGAGCTGTGTCACTGTCACCTTCAATTTAGCTTCTTTTAAATAATGCATAAGTGCAATGCTTCTACAGCTCTGCTCCTAATTGATCCAGTTTAACACTGTTTGCTGCTGTTTACAACATATTACAAAATGTAAACCTGTTTAAGAAGTGCACAGTTTATTTTTCCTCATACAGTCCTTGCATCTGAAGTGCATCAACCCACAAGTCATAGTACTGCATCTTTCTCGCATGGCGTCTTGTGGCCACGTTTCCTAATAAGGTGCAATCTCAGTTGGGACCACAGGGTTTATACCATTAAAATATCCACACAAAGCAGCAATCAGCATAAGTGGCTGCCTCCTATAATCTTTTTAAGTAAACCATTTTTAGGACAACCACGTGTTGGCAGGCAGCTGCTCCACCCAAAATAATCTCCCCGAAAGCGTAGAGTGTAATTAACAGATGGTCCCACTTGTTCATGAACTCATGTTGAGGATTTAGAGAAGTGTTAGTATTAGTGGTGTTACAGTTGCCTACAGTGGGGTAAAGCCTATATTTTATTGTGTGTAGGTACAGTGACTACATGGAGAAAAAATAGGCAATGAGTTTGACCATTTCAGGGTTATAGTTGATGCTCATATTTATTACAGATGCTCTACGCACGGTCATTTTTGGGTCTGATGTCTGATATGTCAGAGGTAATAGTGTTGGGATATATTAAAATATAGGATTTTAAGAGCTTTTAATTGGGGCAGCCCTGCACTGAAATTTTGGATGTAATGAGTAGTTGTTGAATATGGATTTAATCCATGAAGGTACTAAATGATATAATTGTATAAATGTTTTTCTGTGTGTGCTCAAAGGCTTATTGTATCCCAGTGTGTCTTTTACTTGTGTTTCACAGATACATGTCATGTCACTGCTTTGATTTGTCACACTGTTATGTTGAAAAAGCATCTTTCTTTTGATCTGCAGTCTCGTGTTTTCACATTTGAGTGTGCCAACAATTTTTAAGCAGATAATTGTTAAATCACAGTTGGAGGATATTAACTGTATAACAGTTGAAGACATACCACTCTGAACTTTTCCTGTAACACCTTAATTACACAAGCAGTCATGGGGTCAAATTCCTATGGATTCATAAAGTAACCCACAGCAGGTACCCTCACTGATGTAGCCTTGAGTAACTTTTTAGTGGGTCAGTGGAGCAGCCAAGAAGCAGCCAGCAGAAACTTTCCCTGGACAGATAAAGGTTAAAAACAGTGTCATGCTCCAACACTTCTATAGGGAAAACAAGTGAAGGGAAGACAGATAAAGATAGACTGAAAAAATGAAAATTTCAGGAGTCTCTGGGGGAAGGAGCTGACAGGCTGGCTGATCCTCCATCCTGCCTTGCTTGCACTAGAAACAGGCTGTTTATTAAAGGCCTGGAGCTACAGCTTTGTGTGGAGACAAATGACGGTGGGGAATGGTGAGCAGGTTTCTGCTGCACTAGTAAACAATGAGAGAAATGAGAGAAATCCGCCTCTATATGGTTAACGGCCAGTGCAGCGTGTTTGTTCTGAAATGTGATAGATGAGTAGGCATGATGTTGCAAGTAAGTCCAATCTTGCAATCTAGCCATCCCACATGAGGTTAAAGGCTGCAGAAATCCAGTGCTATTCTAAGCCAGAAAATAACTGCTTTTAAAACAAGTCCAAGGCTCAGAGGGCTGAATTCTGAACACTTTGCACTCTTACAACCCACAAATAAGAAAGTGCAAGAAATAGTACACATATGTTATAATATTGTCCTGCTGTGTTAACACATGCCTTCTCCCTTCTGACAGATATGCAGTCGTCAGAGCAGCGCTGACAGACCTGACTCTGGTTTAAATCAACCATGGAGTCCTCCTCTGAGTCCCAGCAGGAGCCTGAGAAAACTTTGGTGAGTCAACACACTTGCATATGTAGGTAGAGCCCCACATGATGAAGATATTGATTTCAAAACAATAGTGTAACGGACTATTACAAAATGGGAGTTGGGAAATGATAAGAAAGGTGTCACTTTGTATTTTGGAGTGAAACTTTACATACACTGCACATGACGCATTCAGTTTAATTTGTAGGCTCCATTCAAGATCAAGAAAGTAATCTTAAATCCACCAACTCTGCCTCATTGCCTCTGAGATGCTGATAGTTGTCGCTGATAATTGGGGGTCTTCACTCAACCTCCAAGTATAGTCTTAAGTTGGAAAGTGTTCCTGTTTCCTGCTGGCATCAATGACGGGGCGTCTGCTCCAGGAGTACACACTCTGAACCTTAATGATTAGCTTAAGGTACTAATATTGCTAGCCTGCCACAGGCTTGTCAGGCTCGCAGTGGCACACGCTGCACTTTCCTGCCGGTAATGAAACTTGTGTCAGAGTGTGTGTATGTGTATGTGTGTGTGTGTGTGTCAATAGATAGACAAGACAGCTGCAGAAAATTAAAGGTCACACAAAGGTGTGTTTCATAGGAAAAGAAATGGTGATGAAACAGGCCAATGACAATGAAAATGACAGTTATACACTGTTCTTCTTCTTTGTTCACACTACAATGTAAAAGTTGTTGCAACTTCCTGTTTGGTGTGGTAGGTTGACAGTGCCCTACTAGAGGAACACCAGGGTGCAAAATAAGAAAGATCTGCACTCAGAAGTCAAACTTCTTGGTCACAATTTGACTATAACCTGTAGTTCCTCATCATTTGATGTTTTCGTTTGTGTTTTCTGAAGTTTGGTTTATGATTTTACTCTTAATAAACCACACAGCAATCGGAGTGTAACAATATATCATTCTTGATTAGAGCTGCAACGATTTATTAAATAATTGATTATTAATCGCTTATTAAATTAATCGCCAACTATTTTGATAATCAATTAATTGTTTTGAGTCATTTTTTTAATAAAAAATGTCTAAATTCTCTGATTTCAGCTTCTCAAATGTGAATATTTT
>JAPZEB010000015.1:3694904-3710514 GCA_029783705.1 Chaetodon striatus | reverse complement strand
TGTGTGTGTGTGTGTGTGTGTGTTTGTGTGTGTGTGTGTGTGTGTGTGTGTGTGTGTGTGTGTGTGATGTATGGCCTTTACAGTCACCAGAATCATGGGAGATCTTGCTAGACGGCTGTCTCTACCACCGTCGTCAAAACACCAAATAAGGGAATATGTTTTGTTCATTCCTCTGGCAGGGTTCAGAGTTTTAGAGAGTCAACAGCCCCTTTTAAACTGCTTTTTCAAGACTGGAATATTGCGCTGTTAATCCTCCACGCAGAGTTGTCTTGCTTATGAGTGAAATTATGTCTGTATAAACAGGACAGCCAGCAGGATGCCTCTTTTGATTCCACTTTGTCGGCATGCCGTCTAAAATCACTTACTGGAGTGGCACAATGCCGCTGTTGTTTTGTGGGTAAAAATGCATAGGCTGCATGAAGAAGGGACTTCATAGCAGCCCTATAGCGCGAGCTCTGTGTGAAAAGGGCTTATTACAAGGAGCACTGAGGCTATTCTGGAGGATCATAGATCAACAGCTTACCACGGTGCTTTATGTTGGTTTTCTTATAATTTGTTTCCCATTTGTATTTGCAGTAGACATACAGTATGATGAGTATACAACAGAGTAAACAAACTAATAATTGATAGTGTTTGTAACCATCACTGGATTTCCAAGAATGTACTGTCGTAGTGTTAGCTTAACAAATAGCTGCCAGTGATGACTCAGCTGCTCAGCAGCAGTCTAGCACCTACAGTAGAAAGATGTTGCTCTCTTTGTCTTTGTGTCTCTTTCTATATTATTTCCTTCATCTTTTCTTAGTTTCTTCAGTACTTGATCTTTTTCCTTGAAAAATGTATTCATGACCCCTATACAGATTGTTCACAGGCTGGGGTGGAGGATTTGTCAGCTACATTTTTCAGATTTTTGTTGCTTGAATACAAAGGAAAGACCACTGAGTGTTCGACCATTTTTTAGGTTTTGCCTTCATATCAACATGTTTTGATTCCAAGCTGAATAGATGGCAAAAGGTGCCCTTCAGATATAGAAAAAAGGGGGGAACTGTTGTTGTTATCTCTTCTTACCCTGCTACTAAAAAGAAACTGGGTCAGAAATCTGCTGCAAGTGATGTTTAAACATTATGTAATATGTCATGGCATTTTATACAGCGTAAGCACTCTTCATCTTTTCAGGGGCAGAGAGAGTGTGCTGTGTTTGAGGCAGCATTTCCTGTAGAGGATGGGAAGCTTTGGAGGAGATGGGGGTAATTTCTGTTACAGCATGTGCTTCAGTATGGGAATAGAGTTCTATATATATATCATATGTACATATATATGTATATGTATGTACAGTGTTGGGGTTAACAAGTAACAAAAGTAATGCATTACAGTAATATTACCTCTTAGCAGTAACAAAGTAATATAATGTGTTACTAATGGGATTTTATGTAATATGATAACATTTGCAATTTAGTGCTTTACCCCATGAAATAAACTGTTAATTATTTTTATTTTTTATTCATCCACACTGATCTACATTGCTCAAGTGTGCCATCAGAAAAAAGCGTTGAATGTTGGATGTGTTTCCATTCATATCCCCTACAACTGCAGAGCAATGCCAGCACACAGCCCCGTTCTTATGCATAACTCTCTCTCTGTTGCTGCAGTTGCTAACCAGCACACTGGAAACTGACAGGTGGTTCTCCCAGCTCTTCATAGTGACTTAATAGCGGGCCATTCTGTTTGTTGTGCTAACCTCAATATTTAATTATTGTGTTTCATATCATAGGCCCACAAATATATATCCATCTCTTATAATTATCAGACTCTGATCCTCTGCCTGCCCCTCCCTGTGTCCAAGGCTGTGTGTTTAGTTAAAAAGGTCCAGGCTATTTAATTATTGTATGTCACCACACTATTATTAATATAAGCTGGGGATTTTAATACAATGTGGCAACAACTGTACATGAATGCATGACTCAGTGAGACATGCGCAGCACTGGATTTGAAATTAACTGTAATAAACTGGAGCTTCTATGATTTTAATGATGAATTTGATTACCCGCTGTAAATCAACAACATGACCCTAATCTATTAAAAATGCCTATTAGTTTGTCTGAGGTCATTTTGGTGAAAGTAATGCAAAAGTAGTGTAATAAGTGAGTTATTACTCTACATAGAGTACACAGCCCAGTACAGAGAAAACAGAAAGAAGCTTCAGGGGCTATTCTGACTAAATGAAACTAGCGTGTTAGGGGTCGTTTCTTCCAAACATGATCCTGCCCATGTCCAGGAGGCATGACCACATGGCCGTCTTGTTGAGGTCAGGATGTGTGGACAGTTAAATCATTCCATAACCCCAAACCATGGATTAGCAGAACCATAGTTACAAAACTGCAGCCAACGATGTAAGAATACACATAAAATAGCTAAAAGGATCACATTTCACTGGAGTTGCACCTTTATAATTCCATGTGACAAATGATTGATTTATTGATTGATTTATTGATTGATTGATTGATTGATTGAATGACTTGTCAGCTACAGCTATTCACAAACTAGCCTTGTGAGCTACAGCTATTCACAAACTAGCCTTGTGAGCAGTGCTCACAGTACTTTGCAATGTGCCAAACAGAAGAAAAGCAGGAACAAAATGGCTATAAAGTATGATGATAAATGATGGATATTGGAGGCCAAATTGCTATTTGTATGGGTAAGAAAAAATCTTAAACCTCCCCAGTGGCCCACAAAATCAGCTTCTCTCAAAATGAAAGAAATAACACCTGGTTTTGCTCCATTACTCCCCTCTCTGCTTTTGCTTTATGTCCCTGCTTCAGACAGAACTTGTGATATTTCAGTTTTAGTTCAGAGCGTCTACTCCACTGTCCTTGTGTGCCACGCCATTGACACAGCAGGCTTCTGGCTGTGGTCTGAAAGCCAGATAAAAGGCAGACAAAAAAATCCCCTTTTGCTCAGACAGCAAAATGTCACCTTGTCTTGAAATACAGCTTTTTCTGTTTATTCCCTGAAGGAGAAGTGGACAAGCACACCACACCTTGAGATGGTGGTCACATTGTTCTGTTTTTATTTTACATTTGTTAATCCAGTATAACAGAATATATGTATGCCATTACACTCACTTGTCCTGAGGAAGTGTGGTGATGCAATAATTGCAAACTTACATGAACACCTGCAGTCAAGGTCAAATTATGGGCCTTGAAAGACATATCTGTTATGTTTAGTCCTTCATGGGGGAGCAGACCACTTTAGGATCTAAATGTGTGAGCTGTCATTGTGAGTCTATTTGCTTTGAGTCACACCATCTGACTTTGCCTTAATCAAACACAGCAGGCTGCTCTCTGTCCTACATTGCAGCAATACCTGCCACATCCAGCCTGGTCTTGTTGTCTCTATTTTCAGTTGTTGACATCACTTCTGAGTCTGAATCATACATGCACATCTGTGGCCACGTTCACTAACATCCTGGTGCCACTGATTGCTCACCTCCTCCGGTTTGTCAAAGACCTGCTGTTTGGTTTACACTTACATGAAAGCTGGCTCACACTACCTGCAGGGACTAAAATCCAACTGCTGTCAAACAGAAAAATGTGATTGCATTGGGATGTATGGGACTGGGGCTGGAAATCCATCTAGATTTTGTTAAAACAAACAACACGATTGTCAGCTGTCATCTTTCCCAGTGTCTGCAATCACACCTGCTGTGTGAGTGCTCTACTTTACTAGCCACACACAGCTTTTGAAGAGCCTTTTACAATGACTGTGAATATTGAGGTTACTGGTGGCTTTATTTTAACATTTTATTATATTTGTTTTCTTGTGTATTTACCATACACATTCAAGAATAGATGATAATAGTACATTTATTTATTGATAAACTAATCTCCCAGGTCAGGTTATTATTAAGTATTTTTCATCTGATCACACCCTTCTGACTCTGATGCTGTGTCCTCCTGGTATCTCTTTTTTAAAGAGACATTGGCGTTTCAGCGATGTCATGCCTAACAGTTTTGGACACTTTAAAAGCCTGTTTAACAGGCTGGGTTATATCCTTTGTGGCAAATAATAAAAGATGTTGTCATAAAATGAAGCTAATGAAATTGTTAGGCAACATGCCCACCCTTGAATTGTATATAAAAAAAAATGGCAGCCGCTCAAAAAAACGACTTTGCTTCATTTGATCACTTGTGTGGGAGCTTTAACCCACCAGAGGCCCACTTCTTTCGATATATACAGATCAGACACTCTGCAGTCTCAAATATCCTGCTTTCCCAAGGCCCCTGACACTGGTTTTATTGATCTGGTGCTTGCCTTCAATCCATTAACCAAAGGATCCCGTATTGGTTCCCTCTAAAATGTGCCCCTTTTACCAAAGTAAAAGCAGCCTGGGAGAAATCATAGGCAACTCTCTTCGAGATGCTCTCATCTTCTACATGTGCTAGTCCCTTATTCATTCAATTTAAAAAAAAAAAAGCCCACAGAGCCCACATTTTAAAAAAGGAATGATCTTAAATGTATCCCAATGTCCGCCTCAGTTACAATAAATGGATACTAATGCTTCATTGATTTATATTTACTGGCTGTGTCCCAGCTGAGATTCATTCTGGAGAGATGTATTTCAACACTTTCTCAAACTCTAATCTATGTAATTGAACCCGACCCCCTATCAGCCCTACTCGGAGTTGCTTATGAGGTTGCACATTTGAAAACATCTACACGTAATGCTCTGGCTTGTTCTAGCTAGACATGTAGTATCAATTAGATGGAAGAAAGCTGCCCCACCCAGACATTCTTAATGGCTTGTTTAGGACTTGAGAAAATTTACACTTAAATACACTGTAGAGGTCGACCAATGCATTAAAAAATAGTTTTGAGCAGGAAAAAGCAGATAGCAGATTAATTGGCCAGTATCATCACCATGAATTTAAAAACAAGGGCTTTTAATTTGATACAGGAAGTGGCTGCATTCATTCAGTCAAGGACTCATAGACTTTTGGTTGGCCTTGCTGTTGTGGTCCAGCCAAAAAATTAATATAATTACATTTTAAAGTGAAGAACAGTACACTTAGACACACTCACACACCAGGATGGACCTGCTCTTTCTAGAGCTGTACCCACTGATTACCACCTTTTTGCTTGATTTAACACAACCCTCCCCTCTTAAGCTCAAGTTGGTGATTGCACATCCTTGGGGAGCCACCGGCCATTATTGGAGCCAAGTTCTACCGATAACTTTAGTTTGTAAACCTGGCAATTATTAATCAGCCAAACCAATTAATCATACGACCGTCATTATGGGGTATATGGATCTGATAACATTTTACAAGGTTTAAAGGTTCTTTCTGACTTTTTCAAAGCTCCCATGAAGTATAAGTTTATTTGGTATTGTCACTTACCTCTTAAGTCCCATATAAACCAAACTAACAAAAGAACAAGTGGCAACAAATGGCAACTGTTGCGTTGCCCAACATCGCTTGTGTCTCGGCCAAAAAGTTGCACTTGAACACCCAGCAAAGATGACAGTCAATGGCCAACTAGCACATACGGTTTGCACCTGCATTAGAGGAAATGCTCTCCATAGCAGCAGGCAGTGGTAGTCTGTATTTGTCAATCAAAAAGGGAAACTGAAGACTGACAGGACAGATTCAAGACGCTAGTTAGCCTGTTAACACATTAAAACACAATGCTGCTTGTTTACTTTCCTCACTTGCGTCTTTCTTCTCGTGCACTGAGCTGAACTGCCAATCAGAGTGAATTCATTTTACTGTTGGGTCTGACGCTTTTAACATGCTGAGTTGGACGAAAAACAGCCAACAACGGCTGACAAGTGCCAACAGGGCAGGACACCCCACAAAAATTAGGTTGACAAATGCTCATAGAAGGCCCACACAGTGGCCAACAGACACCTTGGTGTGTCAGAGCTCTAACACTTGACTCCTTTGCAAGACTCAAAAACATTTTATACATTTGTTAAGGGAGTTCAAGATCTCGATTGTTCCTGTCAAAGAACATGAACTGCAACATTTACATTGTACAGTGCCTCTTGGTTGAAAATCAATAAAAACAAAAATGTTGTTGAAAAGAAAGAAACTGTACTTAAAATACTTGTAGGTTTTATAAAACATTAAATAAAGTAGTTTTCCCAGACATGTCTGCAAGTGGCGAATGAGTCAAACTTCAGCCTGAAAGGACCCCTTTGATTGGCCCATCAAGCACATAGTCGAGTCACCCACCAGCCTCCGCAGCTTGATTGTCAACGTATAGTCAAGAAAGCTTTTCAAATGCTAATTTAGACCTACCACATGTAGTGATCCAACAGTGTCTCTTATTACATTGTACCAGTAAAACTCCTCTCAGGCTGCTTGTCACAATTCATATTTTTTATCAGTGACACTTTGAGATTATTCATAGCCCTTCACTTTGTCTCTCTGTCAGTCTCGTCCCCACCCCCACACGCTCATCTGCATAATTAATCAGCACTAATCATCAGGTGAGGCTTTTATTATCATTTTTTGAGCATCCATGCTGGGTTCACATGTCAATCTGACAGTCACTGAAACTGACAGTTGCTGGGAGTATGTCCCTTGTTGAACCAAACTCAGACTATTGTTGCATTTCCACATTTGAGTCCCTGGACTATCTTGGAAGAACTATCTAGGAATCCATCCAGCATTCCAGTCACGAACTCCTCTAACCTCCATGCCCTCGTAACTGTAGGTCAGTGTTTTGCAACCTTGAGGGAGTGGCCAAAGTGTAAGTGAGCTTTACCACTGCAAAAAATGAGCTGTGGGATTAAATTAGAAAACCACTCTGTTGATGCCTCCCCACAAAGCCTTGTTAATCGACCTCTGACGTTCAGTGACAGTTTCCTAATCTGTTCGCCTTATTGTTGTAAGCAGCTCTTAGTATTGTCTATCCTCTCAGACAGTGGCTCTGAGGTTTCTTGCCAATCAGAATTTACAGTTTGGCTTTCCCCTTCCTGATTAACTGAGCAATATCAAATCAGTGGCATTGTGTTCTTTGTCTTTCTCCTTACTGAGCCTCCTGTGGTTGTGTTTGGTCCGACTGTGGATTAGGGCAATCCGGCATCGTTCCAGGTATGACTGTGATGTAAGTTTTCCACTCTATCCACTGTAGCCGTACGGATTGTCATGTGCTTATTAGGATCTTGTTAAAAGGGCAGCTCCACAAAGCAAAATGTCCTCCTGAGGATGGACAGATTAGGAATATTCTACAGTGTGTTTTTGTGAGTATAAGAGATGATTGGAAATGTAGCTTAATTAAACCAGTGTGGTTACTGCTTAACTGCTGCTGATATGTTGCTTTCAGGACAGAGGATGGCCATGGTAAGCAAACCTGATTAGGGCCCCTTTTTTGGCCAGCTGTTAACTGTTTCCACCCTCTGCTGTGCAGCAAGAGGTGGAGGTGTGTGGGGCCAGAGCTCAACATCTGGCCAATGAGAGCTCCTATTGCTGTTCTGTGGATTGGACTTATTACATTTTTATGTGGCATTGTGCTTACAGCTCTTAAAATGAAATAGGTAAGAGCTGTAAATGGAAATATGTATTTTCAATAGCTTCTAATAGTAATAGTAGTCTAGATACTGAATGCCATGAATTTACAATTATACTCTTTGATAACTAGGGATTGCTATCAGTAGCTACGGGGAAAGACAAAACACTGTCCTCTTCCTGTTTTGATTGCACAATGGTTGATGATCTCCCTTTGTGAAATAGTTGAGCCTTTATTTTCCTGGGAGTTTGTACCTAGTGGTAGACAGAATGGCATAGTGAAAGCAAGGCTCATAGGGAACCACTCAAAATGCTGACGGTGTCATTATTCTATAACTATTACGTAGTGCAGTCAACATTTACATCATAATGATAAGTTAAAGCCAAAAACTAGTCTATCTTCACTTAAAATAATTTACTGTCGCTTTTTAGAATCCAATAATTTATTCATTGATTATAATAATACTAGAGATAAAACAGTTTATAGATTAATTGATTTTTCAATTGACGGAAGATTAAGCTGCAACTATTTTGGCCACTGATTAATCATTTGAGTCATTTTTGGATGGATTGATATACAGTTGGTTGGTTGTACATCACTTTGGTCCAACAGGCCCAGACTTTTCATTTAGTGCCACCATGACACTGGCAGTTTTGGTTCTTATACCTCTGTGCAGGCGAAAGCCATAGCTGAAGGCATTATGTTTTTGGGGTGTGTGGCCATCCCTCCGTCTGTACATACATACATTCCATTCTTGTGAATGTCATATTTTAAGAGCACCAACGATGAACTGATTGAATTTTGGTGGGCAAATGTCAAGGTCACCGTGACCTTGTCTGTTACATTCTCCCAGAGGCAATATCTCAAGACTGTTGTGATTCCACTCAGACTCAGTTATGAACTATTTAGATTTTGGTGGTCATAGCATGTTAAGTTCAGTGTGACCTTGTATCCGTCTCATCTTTGTTAATGTGAAATCTCAATAAGGTCTTGAGGGAATTTCCTCAAATTTGGCACAAACGTCCACTTGGATTCAAGGATGAATCGATTAGAAATTGCTGGTCAAAGGTAAAGGTCACTCTGACCTCACAGAACATGTTTTAGGCCTTAACTCAAGAATTCATACACTAATTATGACAAAATTTCCCACGTCTAATAGAATGAAATGATGACGTGATGACATTTTATTTCCCAAAAGTCAAAGGTCAACTTCATTGTGACATCATAATGTTCTGCAAAAACAAGTTTCTGGCCATTACTCAATAGAAGGGGGAGACATTTGGTCAGGTACTGAATTGGTGACACTAATCTTGGATGTTCTCCTTGACACTGTGCTGATTGTATGTGCTGCCAGGGGGAACGTGTGTGATGTATCCATGTTTTAGAATCAGTAGCTGCTTTGCAGCAGCGTTCATATTTGAAGCATTGATAGCTGTTATGGCTACATATGAGTCTGGACAGACATGGACGTAGACTGTAATTGCCACTTAAATGGTTTGCGTCCATCAGCAATTTAGCATTATCATTGTGACAATGCGCCATGCTAGTCAGCATTTAGCCTAAGTGCAGCCTCACAGAGATTCTTAGTCTTGTTTAATCATTTTCAGCAGAATATTCAATTATATTCAGTACAAAAATAGCTGTGCTAATGATAGTGAAAAGTAATAGATTAAACAAAAAAGTTTAAATTTCAGTGATACAGTCAGCTTCCATCTGATAAAGAGAGATAGTGCTAATGGTTATAGCAGAGGTATTTCAGGAGCTTTTTTATAATTATTATTATGGATGAATGCAACAGTACTTGTCAGGTCAGTTGAAATATAAGCATTTGCTTTTAGTAGTACAAACGTGTGTGTGCACAGTGTGGTAATTTCAGTTCATTCAATCCTCTTGTATTACCCAATCCCTCATCATTATCTCTGCCATTGTCCTGATCTGTTGCAAGCTTTGTGTCAAGTTGTGTCCTCTGTGAACATTTTGGTTGAACTAATGTCTGTTTTTCTTTTGTTTTCTGTCTCTTGTCTCCTCTTTTTTTTTTTATTATTCTTTGTCGTCCTGTGTGGCTGCGGCTTCTCCTGCTGCTGCTGCTGCTGCTGCTGCTGCTGCTGCTGCTGCTGCTGATGCTGCCCACTATCGTCCATCCCGCTGCACGCAAACCTACCACTGCCAACATCTGGTCAACAACACATGGTGGATGCCCCTCTTCCTTTTCCCTCCTTTAATCTTTATCCAAAATCTCTGACGCACTTTTCCAATCCCTCTCACTCTCTGTTCTCTCTGTGTTCCCGTTCTATCACTTTTATTCCTCCCTCTTGTACTTTTCTTTTTCTGTCTCCACCCTTTTCCCCTGCTAGCACCATGCAGAGTTGAGAGAGCACCATGGCACCTCCGGTAAGCTGCTGACCTTTTAGAGGAAGGGCTAAGGGCAGTGCCACAGTGGCCAGAGTTGGTATTTAGGGGTACATAGAACATAGGGGAGTGTGTGTATGTGTTTCAAGTAGGGCAAAAAGCTAATATTAATGCACCCATTTTCCATTATTTTCTCTTACAAATGTTCTGTTTAAAAGTTTTCATTTTTCCATTGTATTGTGAACCTAAAGCCATACAGACACGTTAAATAGTATGTAAAAAATACTCTGCCATGACTAATATTTTGTTTTACAAGGTAAACAACATAAAAACAATTAAAAACTCTATAAAGGGATAAATGTCAGATCGACTTTTTCTGTCTTGTTGAGAAATTGTGGATCTGGCCTCTGCCCCACCTACCACCGCTGTTTGTGGTAGGTTCCGCTTTCTACAGCACAGGCACAGAGCCAATAGGGCTAGACTGCATGACCAGGGAAAGAGCAGTGCACATCGAGATGGCTAGTGTTAGCGAGAAAACATCAGAGAGATTCAGCTGTACATGTTGAGCCTCAATGAGACTCAGAGTGAGATGACGAGTCATTTGTGCCCCAGAATTGGTGACAAGTGGATATTTGCGAATGTTAAATGTAGTTAGCATCGTTTAAGTGTTTATGTTGCTTGGTAGCTTGTAGGCTGTGGCTGACAGTGTTAGTGGTTGTGAAATATACAGTAATGCAATAATTGTTTAGGCCTCCATACCGGTGAGAGCTGTAGCCCGAGGCATTGTGTTTTCAGGTTGTCTGTACGTCTGTGTTTGTCTCATTCTCATGAACGCAATATCTCAAGAATACCCTGAAGGAATTTCGTCAAATTTGGATCAAACATCCACTTGGACTTGAAGATGAACTGATTTGATTTTGGTTGTCAAAGGTTAAGGTCACTTTGACCTCAGAAAACATGTGTTCGGCCATAACTCAAGAATTCATACATTAATTATGAGAAAATTTCATACAAATGTCTAAGAGATTAAAATGATAAAGTTTACATCGAAAAACTTCCGACTCTGCCATGTTTGCTGTCAAACTTTCAATATGCTAATACAGACTCTGGTCTCTGTACCGACAAGTTCAATTTGCACTGGAGCTTTCAAATTTCTTTGCCGATGTTGTGTTGATATGTGTTCCCACTGTTGATACATGTTTCCCATATTAGACAGCGATTGGCATTCAAATTACTGATGTACCTAATCTAGTTTGCTTGGGGTATGTTTAAATCTCGTATTTTATGGACTTGCACAGACATTTGCAGAATTCAGTAGAGGAATGTGACAACACCTCGGTAGTGATAAACCTTGCACAGATACAAGTCAGTATCTGACATTAAAGGGTATATAAACATACTTAAACACACTTTTGAGAGGATTGGGACTTTAAACTGTTCTTAGGCTCCTAATAGGTCTTGCAGTTGCTCAGCTAGTACCTTAGTTTATTCAGCAAAGATCCACCTTCATTAATAAACCATTAACTGCAGTTTGTAATGGAGCAGCTTTTGAAGACAGTCTCTTTGACATTAATTTAACTTGGGGCTTTCTTTATACATCCAGATTTTTCAAGTTGTACAAGCTGTCTGTGAAAAAACCCTTGTACTTTCTGTTGGGTATTTTTACCTCTTGTTTTTTCATTGCTGTTGTAGAGATTTTAACCTTTAAACTCTGCAGGGACATGATAAGTTAGCAGTGTATTTAGAGAAAGTGTGGCAAAATGTACAGTCTGTGTGGCTACATCTGTGTTTGTGTTTCTGTGGTTCCTTCTCAGCTACTGTCCTCTTTGTTACTGTTTCCTGCATGATGTCTGTTGAGCATGTCAGCATGTATATAGGGTTAACAAATACCCACAAGAGCACACATACATGTACACAGCTGCATTTACAGAGCACATCCACAACAACTCAGCTGCTGAACACACACTGCAGTCTGATAAAACAAACAGCCACTGACGTCACTGGATTATGATCTGGATTATACAGTATCTTTGTTACCATATGTGTTTGTGTATGTGCACACCAGGGTTCAGAAGCTTACTAATTTGCTCAGTTGGAAAGACAGGCACACCCCCTACAGAGTTTTAAATTGAACTCACAATTAAAATGACTCCTCAGTTAAAATTACTCGCATCAGTGGTAATGTGTTTATGAGAAACTTTGATGAGGACTTTATGTACCATAATAATCGTTTTTTATGGTAAGATTGTGGAGTAGCTTAGCTTGTTTGAAGAATGTAAACTGTGTTTTGATTTAAAAACTTCATTGTAGCAGTAGCTAGCGATAATAAATAGTGTAAAAACATCAACCTTAATTTGAATTTAATTGAAAACATTTTGAACATTACAGATGAAGGGGCCCCTGAGCTCATCTGTATAGGCCATAAATGGAAGGGAACTGCATATCTGTAGTTTATCTTGTCTCATTTAAATATGGAAGGAAAGTATCTGCCAACCCCTCACCCTAAGAGAGATTCAGACTCATACTGACTACCTTATTCTGTCTAATCAAATTAAATAAATACTCATGGAAAAATCTAAGCTATTGTTTCTCATGCTGCCTTCACATGGAATCAGGCAGACGGCAGACGGACAACACCCTCTGGAAGACACAGGAAAAAACAAACAAACAGTCCGACAGAATGGCAGGACATCAAAACGAAACACTCATGATGATGGCTGACATGGTGATGTCAAATATTTTCAAAGAATAGAATAAACTACATAAACTAAAATTATTTTGTGAGTATTATTTCATATAAATATTCCAGTAATGTCCAGTAATTGTCCAGATTGCAGGATTGAAGGAGCTAGGCATCTATAGCGGAGCCAGCCTCACCTTATTTTGCCGTCCTGCTCCCGTCTACTAAATATATCTGGTTTGCTGGCTACCGTCTGCCTGATTCCATGCTGAACGCAGCATTACCATCAAGCTAGAGATTAAAGAGATATTTTGGCTAGAGCATGCTGGTAGGGCTTGGTGAGCCAGAAAAAAAAATCTAATTCCACGATACTTTTGACCAAATACCTTGATACTGATATTGCAGTGATATGGTAGGGTTGACTGTTGGTGCTTTCACAAAGTATTTCCACAATGAGGTTTTTGATAAATCCTCATCAGTAATGTGGATATAATGACTAAATAGGTAAAGGCAAATAATAAAACAGCTACAGTCTGATAAGTTCAGAAAATTACATCACTTTACTGTAATGCAGCCTTCAAAACCAGGAAAAGACCAGGACAACCCTTGAAATATTACTAGATCCAAAATCTAAGGCAACATCTAGTCTAATGTCTCTATATCGATATAATCACCATATATTGTCCAGCTCTTCTTGTGGAAAACTTTTTATGTTCTGCTACGGAATTTTCTCAAGCCAAGAAATAAGTTCTGCGTTAAAAATAATACTCAAATCTCCTCTCAGTTCACTGTTAATGCTGTTATATGTGTTAGTGTGAAGCTACCATAAAACGCAATGAGGGAGTGTTGTTTTAATTTCATACATTTGTCTTGGTCTGCTGCCAACCATTTGAGCTCCCATTGCTGAGGAATAACATGTCTGCTCGCTTCACTGGCACCAGGTAAACAAGGTGGAGTGATAAGGGACAAGCAAGCACATATTGAGCTTATCATCACTCATGAGACACCTCTTTTTCCAATCACAAGACATGGATGAAAACAAATGTTATATAAGTTATCAAAATGGGTTATGAAACAGGAGGCTGCACCTAGCAGATGCTCCGCAAGAGGGCTGCGTGTAGATGTTCTCTGATCTGAAGTAAGATGGCAACATGTCTGATCTCTCCTCTCATGTGCTTCCTTTTCATCTCTCACCTCCCTCCTTTCTCATTCTCCTGGCTCCCTCGCTCTGCCTGCAGCTGCTGTAGTGAGCGGTGATGACACCGTCCTTCTGACCCCAGGCAGGATGAGCCAGCGCCAGGTGAAGGAGCGGGACAAGGAGAGGGAGAAAGAGGCAGGCCTCCAAACGCCCAACAGGGAGCACGTCGCCACCCCCTCTACCCTCAGCCCCGGGGTCAGCTACAGCCATGGTAAGATACAGACTTCCTTTGTACCCCACGTTTTATCACAAGGTGTCAAAATCTGCACCTAAAGGGATAGTTTGGATTTTCTGAAGTGGGGCTGTATGGGGTGCTTATCCATAGTCAATGTGTAGATATCAGCTGACACGACCCCTAAATATGTAATGGCTTCATTTTCCCCTTAGAAATCGCTGTCTGACTTTAAAGTAAAGCAGTATAATATTCTAAATATAGCATACATTAAAACTGATGATTTTTTTTTAGGTGTAACTTTTTGTAGGTGGCCAAAATCCATTTTGTTGCTGGCCCCTCCACAGCAGTACACTGCTTATCTTCGATGTCAGACTCCAGCCTGTTTCTCCAAAGTGGGGGCATGGGGACCGCCATCTACTCTACGTGCTATATTGTCTACGGATAAGCACCCCATACAACCCCATTGAGAAATTCTGAACTACCCCTTTAAACTTGTATTATAGGGCAGCTTTAGTTTTCACACTATTAATTGAGCTCCATGGATCATCTGTAGATGAGAATGTACTCGCATTTTACACCTTTTTCTTTATAATGCCATATAAAAATAAATAACCCCTTTAAAACTCTGCTTTATATGACTTGCACTTATAGCACATTCTATTCAGGAAGTTGAAAAGAGCATATTTGAAAGAAAAAGCAAAGTATCATGGGAAAAACAACTACTGTGAATTTAGAAATAGTGGCCATGGTTGTTTTTTACAAGTACATAAAAAAATAGCCCTTGCTGATAATTACAGCCAGACCTGTATTTTTAGTTTCTGTTTTGTGAGTACATTTTACCAAATTTCAGTAAGAAGTGTCCCTGTTTTCTTATTTGCTCCTATTTGCCCATTAATTAGCCGTTGTTCACTGTTAATACAAACTCAGTACTTTCTTCATGGTTACCTGTTGTTATGATAAATTGAGCATTATTTACATTTCCACAGCTTTTTTCACATCTGTAAAGAAACTTAGTGAGACCATACATATTCTGCTCTTTTGCTTTCCAACAGAAATAATTCACAGAATATCAATAGCCTCTACTTCACCTTTCTTCCTCTGGTAATTAAATTCAACTCTTCCTGCAAACATTTCACATTAAAGTGAAACTATGTTTTAGTTGGAATAAGAAATCTGCCCTCTTTCAAATGAAAAGTTGAGGTCATAAATTATTAAACACTCTTGCTCTGTGCTGTACAGTCAGCAGTTTTGTTGCTACAGTCTTACTTAATCCGGTATAACTAGTAGCTTATGGTGACTAATGTTAGCAGGCTGTAGATAGATAATGTCAGTTGACTGAGTTGATTTTATGGCTGTGTTCTGACTGCAGGCAAATTAAATTTGTTTCTCAAATCAGATCTTATAGAAAAATTATCTGTACTGTTATTTGTAAGTGAACAGATAGGATTAGTGTGCCCAGAAATCACCAACCTGTCTCCATGTGTTGCTGTGGTAATGACGTAGGTGTCAGTAACTACAAACACTGGTGACAAAGCTTTCCAGTACAGAAGCATGAGAAATGGAGGTCCGTCGTTTCGCCCTCCAAACAATCACGCTGTCAAGTTGCAGTTGGTTATTTTAAATTATTTTGTCATCTGTTCACGGACTGTTGTTCTCGATGTTCTCCCAAAGCACCATGCTGGTAATAGCATGGATTCTG
>JAPZEB010000015.1:3674483-3684938 GCA_029783705.1 Chaetodon striatus | reverse complement strand
TCTAGACACAACTGCCTACATGACTAAACAGCCATTATTGTCCACAGACTGAGCTAACCAAGGCTGTTGGGCACTCTTTTTTTTGTCATGTACAGAATTCTGATTTCTTTGCCATAGAAATCTGGGGGTTTAAGGAGAGGTGTTAGATACCTTTGTTACTACCCCCATATAGCTAACTGTAGCTCACCTGTTAGACTGTTGTCAAACAGAAACACCAAACACCTCATTAGCATTAGCTTAGCCTGCTTTCAAATTAGTTACAGTGACTAGCTATAGAATATCATCATCATTACTTGTATTAACGGTCAACATTAATATTTTTGGCAGACAGTAAGAGTAAGTTCAAAACAACATCAACATGTGCCTTTGTAACGTTATGCTGAGTGGCCGGTCTCACTGGTTGCCAACTCTTTTCCAACGAAAGAAGCTAGCACTAGCTCCAAAAGTTGCTGAAAGTCACCAGATGACATTATTGGTGACGTCATTGGACATTTATGAAAGCATCAAATTTCACTTAATTAGATTCAGTAGAGATATCCTCAACAAAACATTTGAATGGCATGAGAGTTATGACACTTATACTTTAGTATCACCACTATCTCTTGCTTCCAGTCCAGAGAGCAAGAGCATCATGAGCCGTCTCTCCCCCTCCTGCCCTGCCTGTCCCTCACCTACTGCATGGAGGAGAGAGGAGAGGGGTAGAGACCCGATGCTGCTGGTGGAAGAGCCACTGACTGCAATTACTCTGAGCAGCAGTCCGTAAATTTGTTGCTAGTCACTTTTTGGAAATAAAGTCACTAAGACGGTCTGAGCAGTTGCTAAATCTGGCAAGAAAGTCATCAAGTTGGCAACACTGGGTCTCACACAGACAGCAGCTCCGAACTCTGCATATTTCCAAATAGGCATTATTTTGATAAAACAATAACATATTGGAAATCTAAATGTTTACTTTTTGCAGCAGTATAAATGATATAGCTGGTAATGCTAAGCAAAGTAGTTGCACTTCTGCACTAAAACAGAGCACAAGAGCACAAATCCACACAATTCACAAACAACTTTGTTCAGGCAAAGACTAAGGTGAATAAGGAGGTCTGATTTGATAAGTATAATTAAGAGCTAGAGAAGTAAGTCACCCTCTGTTTCTCACGCGAACTAGCACTTCCTTGAAACTGGCAGCATTAGTTGCGCAACTCCTGTTACTGACTGAAATTGGTGGGCAACTGGATCCAGATTTTATTTGTCAGCTCAGTTTGTCTGCTCCCAGTATCTCCGCTGTTGCCATCCTAGCTGGCAGCACTGGTGCTGCTGCTTGAGTAGTCTGTTCGACAGCCACACTAGCTGCTACCTGGCTGTGTTAGCAAATAGCTGGAAGGGAGGAGTATCAGGAGCAGCGTGAGCTTATGCCTCTTGTCTGTTGCATTTATTTATCTGCTGTCTGTGGCTCACACAAACCTGTTTAGACCTTGACAAGTGGCATGGTTACGTTTAATACATGAAAAAAGAACAAAGACACTCCCAGTACACTCCCTGTGTTGTTTACATCAAGTATATCAAGTATGATTAATCCACTGAGATAAGGGCATCAAGCATCTAAAACCCTGAATTCAAAATGTGGAGAGAGACTGAGCAGCAAAGAAAGATGAGATGTGGAACATAAGGGTTATTTTCAAGCTAACATGCAGCTCTCCTACCCATCCAGAGGAGACAGAGTAGGAGGGGCTCAGCTTATTCGTTATTAAGTACTTACAGGCTGCTGCTTTCATACACACTCACAGAGCAGAGAGAGAGTGTGTGTGAGGGAGAAAGGGAGCAGTCTGCTGAAGGAAGCGTAGAGGAAAGCAGCATACTGCACTTGTTCAGTGTCTGAGCTACTCTGTGTGTGTTTGTGTGTGTGTGTGTGTGTATTGGTTGGTTTATTCGCTTGGCTCACTAGCTGCGCGGGACGGATTGGACTGTTTCCCGACCCCTCTCGACCTTATACCCTTGAGTTTTTGTAGCACTCCCCCAACCCTTCCTCCCTCCCTCCCACACACCGAGGGAGCTCCCGCCGGCCCAATGATGAAGGAGGAGGGCCTGCTGAGTCGCCGCCGTTTCTCCACGTGCGGCGGTTCAGCGTCGCTTCGACCTCCACACCCGGATGGACGCAAACTCATCCGCAATGCTTCCTTTGGGGGCTATAACGAGCTGTCACCCATCTCGCTGCCAGGTGGGTGTATTATGTATGGTGTGCTTTGGAGCTCCATACTGGGAAGTGTTGCATTAGTAGACCCTGTAGTTTTACCTTGTGATTGAGTAGTATCTCTGTGGTAGTGGATGTAAAATGTGTTGGGACTAATGAGCTGTGAAGAATGTGTGTCTTTACTGAGGCCTCTAAGTTTTCTTAAGATGCATTGTTGACTGTCAGTAGCTTGCATTAGATGTAAGTGACCAGAGTTCTCCTAGACAATACACTGCAATCTTGTTTGGACTGATTTGTGTCTTGGGTTTTTGAGAGTAGACCCTCTCTGTGTTTGGAAGTTGCACTCAAGTTGCTGCAACAAAAAGCACATTGTTCATGTTGGCAGAGAGAGAGGAACCTAGAAAAATGCGTATTTAAATACATTACCACCATGATTACAGTCAAGGGGCAACTTTATCTTCCTGTATGTAACCTTTACTTCAAACTAAAACTTAATAATGACACTGCAGCTTTTGTGCATAATGTACCACTTTTCAAAAGACGAGATCGTTTTGGACATATTTCTGGAAATTGCGTCTGAGCTTTAAGCCTCTGGGTGGGAGTTTGTCATGGCAGCTGGTGAATGACATCTGAGGGCTTGTGTGTTGCTAGGAGATGGTCCGTCAACTTCTGGGGTGCACAACTGAAGGGAGCACTTCATAATCATATATTCTACAAATGCTGATACAAGATGTTTATCCTTCTCTTTCAATAAGCCATGATTTAAGACGTCTGGTCCTCCACAACATCCAACATTTTGGTGCTGTTAAGTTTGTTTTCCTCTTTGAAAGTGTAAGCCGGCAAGCTTAGACACACCAAACTGACATCAAAGAACTAGTGGCGGCAAAGGCAGACTGTTGCGTTGCCTCATGTAGCCTGTGTCTTGGCCAAAAAGTTGCATTTCAATACAATGCAAAGACCACTCCACAGAGCTAGGCGTTGGTAGTCTCTATTTGTCTTTCAAAAAGCTAAACTGGAAGACCAACAGAACGGATTCAAGATGCTAGTTAGCCAGTTAGCACAGTAACCCAAGGTTGAATGAACAAATGGTATTTACTGGGCGCAAGCAAACAGATGTACAAACAATTTTAAACAGTTTCTGCTAAAGAGTGTAATGGCAAAAAGTAATCTTACCTCATAAAAAAAACCCAAAAAGTTTGTTTTGATCTCATGCCCTCTTGACTTTAGGCGACTGTTTGCTTTCCTCACTTCTGTTTCTGTTCTCATGTGCTAAGCTGAACTGCCAATCAGAATGATATTTCATTCAACCATGGACTCTGCCATATCTGACACCTATTTAACATGCTGAATTGGCCAAAAAAAAGCCAACAAGGGCCAACCTATAGTGCCAACACTAGTGCAGAAACTAGGACAACAGACTTACTGATGGTCCGATGTTGACCTGTGTCAGGGTCCTCACTCTATTTTCTATATTGAAAGTAGAAACTTGTTAGCCCAGATAATTTTAGCACTGATTCACACTTTTTATTCAAGTTATTTCAGCACCTGCTGAGTTGTCGGTAGATAGTCACACATTATAGAAAGGAGGGGGTGTAGCCTGCATAAGCCATCTCTCTTTGATAGTTTCCAATATGCTGATAACAAATGAGGCAACTGTCAAAACCTGCAGCAGGTCGTCCTGTAGTCTTAGCACTATGTGTGTTATACAATGAATCCACTCACAACATGGAGAAACGTATGGAGTACTAAAAGAAAAAAATGGTATGCCAAGCAGTGGCTAACATCACCACTTTGCAGCTGGTTACTGTCTGTCTGTCCATGGAAGTTAAACTGATATTAACTATTTTTAGTGCCCGCCCACAAAACATTGCACCAACCAACTTAAAGTACTGACATTGTGAGTCTGAACCAACAAAAAAATTGCCAGCTGGAGAACATTAATGTAGAGGGAACTACCAAGGCAAACAAAGCATTAAAACTTAATCTTTTTACATTGTACAACTTTGGCTGAATCAGTACAAAAGTCAGAGGACATATGTAGTGAGTCTTTCGCAAAACTAAATTTTGATTTCAGTTCGAAAGTAAAGGTTAAAGGTCATACCAATGTAAATAATCTCAAGCAACAGCAATATGACTTAAGTTTAGAGTGCTATGAATTCAGACATTTTGTATCTGCCACATCAAAAAGTGCATACACATTTCTTTAAAGAATGTTGCTCGGTCATAGTTGCAAGGTGTTTGTTTGTGACTCTGTACTTCAAGGACTCTCTCTCCTCTCTCTGTTCTTTACATTTGAAGAAAAGCACAGATAAGCATTTTTGAGCTGTTGCAGTTTAAACAGGCCGCTGCAGACTGATGAATGAGGAAGGCTCAGGCAGCAGCTCAGCTGGCTTGTTTTTACTTGGGTTTCAGTGATACCTCCATGAGAGTGCAGTGATAATCCTTTTTAGTTTTTAGAAGTGCACCAAATCCCTCAGAACATTTAGGATTAAATCAGTTTAGTGTTCATTTGTAAACTGCTTCCTCTGTGACTTCCCTTTGTTTGTCCTGCTGAAAAGGACACAAACCTGGAGGCAGACAGCTGGCAGTCCCTGGAGCTTTGAGAGAGTGGATGTTCTGTTCCACCTGACTGTTTTTAACCGTTATTAATCCAGGAAAGGCTGACTGCGCACAAGCACTGCCACATTTTCATGCAGTAATTCAGACTTATGCGACCGAGTACAACCTCAGTGGTCTACTGTTTGCCAGTGAGCAGCTCAGTCAGATAAGTGCCTTGCCTAAGGGCTTCTTAACAGCAGTTGCAAAGGGAGGGGAGGTTGCTTGTCATTCTTTCTCTCCTCTGACCTTTTCGTGTCTGAGGATTCACACTGGTGACCTTTTGGCCATGAGCCCACTTCTTTTTCCATTAAACTATTACCTTATCCAGCAATACAAATAACTTGAGCCGCGAGACATTGTCTGAGTCATAGTGTTTTTCTCACAGTCAGCTCACAGCCTCGGCTCCAGTCATCCTTATTTTAGAGGCTCTGCTAACAGGCACCAGCTTAAAGAGAGACTGCAGGAGGAAGCGGGTGCAGGCGGGTTGCCCTTACTCATTATTTTGTTTTACCTTTTCTTACTTTTTGTGTCTATCCTCCTGTTTTTATCACATCCACATTGTTTCCTTAGTGAACTCTGCTGACACAAAACAGCCTTGAATGGATTGTTTATGACTATTTGTTTGTATGCTGGCAGTATGTTTGGTGTCAAAAGCTTTGTGGTTATGCTTGCCTGTCAGCTAATTGTCCCTAGCCATTTCATTTTCTGTTGTGATTGGGGCTGTATATAATAAATTTTTCATTAGTAGTGCAGATACAATGCCTACAGAGAGTATCTGTACCAATATCCACATTTTTTTGACTAAGGTAGATGTAAATATTTTTTGCAAAACCCACCAGAGCTAAATTAAAATTATTGATGGGCAAGTAATTTCATAATCATTTTATCATTTATGTTTTGTTCAAGCAGACCTCCCAAATATTTGATGATTGATTCAATGGTTTACCCTACTTTGCCTTACATCATTTTAAACCGAGTGTCTGTAGTTATAGGCTTTCAGACAAAACAAAGGCAATATGAAGACATCACCATCAGAAATTGTGATGGCCATGCAGATTGTTTCTGTCTTTTTATCAACTAAATGATCAATCAATTGATTGAGGAAAAAATGTGCAAGTTAACTGACAATAAAGAAGATAAGTTAGTGGCACTCCAAGTTGAAAATTACAGTATGTAATGTTTAACAACATGATTGAAAATATGGGCAAGCATTTGCCAACTTTTAAAATCTGTGACAACTTTTAATACTCTGTGCTGGAGCGCCTATAATTACTTGAGTAATCAATAATAATGAAATTAATCTGCAGCTATTTTGATAATTGATCAATCATTTCAGCATTTTTTTTAAAGCAGAAATGCCAAATATTTGGTTGTTACTGCCCTTCACTGTGTAAGATTTACAAGAATGCTTTTTAAAGTTTTCCACAGTGTCCACATACAGTATCTTAAATCCAAGGACAGTCTCCTTTTGTTTGATGCCTAGAGCAAGGAACAATTAACAAGCCCTGAGAAAGAAGGGCTAAGAACTTCTATTTAGACAGCATTTAGCTTTAGAAAATTATCTGCCAACCATATTTTTTTAGAGTTGAGGCCATTATGTAGAACTGACAGTTTCACATAGCAATGGTAGGAGGTAGCTTTAAAATGACATATATCCTGAAGGGAAGCAAGTACAAAACAAACCAAAAGCCAAGGACAGAACCTAGGGGGATGCCACAAAACAGATTTTCAGCCTATAAGGCTGAAAGTTGTGAACAATTACTGAAAACCCCTTCTCTTGAAATGGAAAAGGAGAACCACTCCGAGGCTGATTCAGAGCCAGATCCAGATACCCACTCACCGCCTGAGCCTCTCAACCAAGATATGGTGGTCTGCGATGTTGAATGCAGCACTGAGATCAAATAGTATTAACACAGAATATGTTCTGCGTCACTGTTAAGTGCAACTAATGGAAACCACTACTCTGACTCTTTGGCAGTTAGAAAAGAGTATCAAGGTTTACTACCAAATCACTAATTGTGCCAGAAATAATTCTGCACCTCAGTGTTTTTTGGTTTGTAAAAGAAATTTCCTATTCAAAGAAAATTTATTCCTGAAGTTTATTATATTGAAAAGTAGTTTTTTCCCCTGGTATTTTCTTCTAAGCAAAAAGATGCAGTTTGACTCTCCTAAGCCTTCTTTTAAATATCAAAAAATGGGACACTAGGTCATTGCCTGCAGTCTATACCAAATCCAAGGACCAGGCCAGCATCTGACAGTGCACATGAACTCAGCCCCAGCGCACTATATTTAGATCACCAAAACAAAACAGCAGCCATGGTAATACAACCTGCCTGATGCCCCCACTCTCACCCAGACACATCCTGTTTGAGATATCACCCCTTCCAAGAGATAACGTTCTTCTGTCTCGTCAACCTTCCTGTGTGCAGACAGAAAAGAAGTACAGCCCTTTTAATGTGGCTAGGGCCACTTCATCTCAGTTGTGGTTATGTTTGTGCAGTGCAGTGCTATGACAGGCTGCATAAGAAACGGGTTTGAAGGCCAGGAACAAGGTCTGGAAATCAAAATGATTCACGCCAGGGACAGGCTTGGGCTTAGCTGTACTGGTTTGAATTTTTAATACCCTACAAACTCTGGTGGTAACCCACAAATACACTTAATCCCAAAGTAAAATCCCATTTTATTGTTCATTTGTGCAATTACTGCCTAATGTTGAGTGGATGCACCCTTTCACGTAGACAGGGCACTTTCTGATGTGTTGTTTTCCAGTTGCTTCCTCTGTAGCCAGGGACTAACTGCAAGGGAAATTGATTTGGAGTTTCAAAATGGGGCTTTTATAAAGCTAATAAGTGAGCGGAAACTTTGTGGTCGATAATAAGATGGAATCATGGCTAGTTTTGAGGTCAGCATGACTTGGCATACTGTATGTTAGAACAATCAGTGGAGTCTATGTAAGATAAGATTTTGATTACTAAGAGGAAGTGGTGCACTACAGTGGCAAAGAACAGAAGTGGGCATTAAGTTAGATAAGATGGACCTAAAGGCGATATTAAAGTATCTGAAATTATGTTAAAAAGATAATCAAAGATTTATTTTAAAGAGGAATCTCTCAAGATTTACCCATGACAATCACTTTATTGATTTCATGTACTGTTTTATGTGTGATAACCATTGTATAATGTTTTCTGTGGCCCTGGAGGAGCTTTCTTAAGTCATGGAAAATATGTCATGTCATATATCAGCCCAGGACACTACAACTTTAAAACAGAAAGCCTGCTTTACAAACTCTGGGTTTATGTCACATTTTTCTAGTCATAAGTCTGTAATAAACATTGTGTTTTGGTGTGTGGCACCTATTCAAACTTTAAGTTTAGAGTGTAGAGGGGCTTGGGACAGTATGATGAAATATGTGATGGCCATTCCCATGCTCAATTATATCTGGAAGTTGTCACTGTTCTTGTTGGGTTACCATTTGGAAAAACATTTGTTGCATATATTTTGTGCTAAATATAAGCATTTTTTTTTTATCACTGAAGATTGATAAAAATCTTCAAAAATTCCTCCAAAATACCACAGTAAGTCAGTAAGACCTTGAGAAACACAATAGAACAATCTGTGCTGTGATTTGATATCAAAAATGTTTGACATTTGGAGATTTTGCATTTTTGGCGATGGGATGGTAAGCAATTCTAGTCTGGAAACTGCTTAGAAACCCCCTTACTGTCAGTATACCTATCAAAGATATCTCTAGTTTGTGGGCATGTCTGTAAAGGGGAACCTCATTGGTTACCATAAAACCCATTTTCATTTACATATTTTAAGGTGAGAGGTCAAGGACCCCTTGGAAAATGACCATACCAGTTTTTCCCTGACCAAAATTTAGCCTAACTTTGGAGCGTTATTTAACCCCCTTCCTGATAAGCTAGTATGGAAAGGCCAGTACCAATCAATTCCTTAGGTGCTCTTGTTTCATATGATTTGGTCTTTATTTTATGAGGAATATAGCCATTGAGATTAAAAATCTCTTTTGCAAGGGAGTCCTGGCCAAGACATAAAAAGCATCACATAAAAGAACAATAGACTAATAACATTACGGAAAAAATGTAACAGCATAAAAAAAAACTGCTAACAAAAAAAACAACCAACATACTTAAACATCCAAATGACAAACAACTGATACCAGTATCATCACACTAGCTGTAGCCAGCTACAGCCTCCAAATGAGAGTAATGTTGGCCGGGAATGCTTGTGTCCTGGCAGAATCGAAGAGGTCAAAGCAGCGGCCAGTTTTCTGGTGCCCTTATTTACCTTCACCAATATTGACGTATGCATCTCCATTACTTGTGATATGTTGAGACTTAGGGGTACCATGATGCCATGCTTACCTGCAGAGGCCGCATGCATTATGACATTTGGAACACATGGATCCATTTTGGATCCACTAAAAATTGGGGAAACCATTTTACTTGCTATTTTGGTGCAGTACCCTCATATCCTACATTCAGTGTGAGCAGCAAAACAGTTAAACTGTGTCAGCCAAGGAGGTCATTAAGCGCAAGAATAAAGGAGGACTGCTTTTAGGTGTTAACTTGATATAAACTGACATATTCTTTTGCCAATGGCTCCATGACAAATATCTGTAAATATCTTACCACACATTTGTACTCATAGTGTTTTACATTAAATAAAGTTTGAGTTTGAGAAACTGCTGATCGAATACAAATCTAAAATGAGAAAATCTGTATCAGTGAAATGCTCCCATTTGTGTCTCTTTTTTTCTTTGATGGACCAACCATTTTTCAGTTTTCATGTTTTTAAGTCAAAAAAGTTGACGCACTGTTGCCATGGCAAGTTTCCCTAAGGCCATTTGCTCCCTAAAATTGATGTATTCTGAAGAGTATCTGAACTGTACAGCTTTTTTCTCCATTTGTTGTTCTCAGGTCACCTGTTGCCATGGTAGCCTTCACATTTCCTGCAAAATATAGCCACATCATTAAGAGTTGCACATTACTTTTGAATTAGGGTTTAAAGAATAATCATAGTATTATAGCACAGCTGTATTATTTCTGTCTTTGAATTAGTTTTTCACTAGTATGAGCTTTGACTAAACTTGACTTGAGTAAACCTGGTTCAATCTGTGGTGCTGTAACAATCCTAGATACCAGTAGCACCTTCACAGGGACTGCCTTTGAGCTTTCTCGAAAGATAATTAAGTCGTTTTGGAGTGTTAGTGGCTTGAACAAAAGCTCCTTTTGGTGGAGAGGCATCTTAAGTGTTGCATTAATCATGATTGACATGACATGATTTCAAGGTTGAGATGCTGAATGTCTAAAATGTCAAGACTGCAGATGTTGGTTTGTTAAGGGATATTTTCAGGTGAAGCTGACTTTGAGCCGTGATCACATCTTGTGTGGCCAGACCCATCTCCACAGTGCTGCACATGTCAGTGCTAGAGAAAGGTCTGGAGGCACACATTATCATTCTGCCATGGGGGCAAAATTGCTCTGGTTCCTTTGGGTTTCTTTGGACCAATCTTGGGCCTAGAATGTAGTGGCGGTGCCCTTGCAAAATAGTGTCAGGGGTAACTTGTTGTGGTGGAACATTTGCACATGGGGATGTAAGCATTTTCACTAAAATGCAAAAGAAAATGCCACAAAAAGAACACTAATAGTGGTATG
>JAPZEB010000015.1:3656551-3674383 GCA_029783705.1 Chaetodon striatus | reverse complement strand
TGGTAACACGCAGGTAGCAGAAGCATGGGAAGAATGCCGGGCAAAATAGCCCATGGATGTATAAAAACAACTGGATACAACATTGGAGGCGGACCCCCATTCATTAATTTGAAAGTTGCTCTGTGGCACATCAGGCCCTCAGGAATGCTGCTCAGGCTGGCTTCCATTTTTTCCCCAGTGGCTACTCGCAGTATTGCAGCAAAAAAAAATCTGCAGCCTAAAAAGCATTCTCTCCATAGACCACCATTACAAAAGACATGTCTGTAAAACTGTTGACAGGACACTTTGAACAGCAAACAAGGAGAATAAAGAATTTTTCTAATATAGAATGTTGATCCATTAGGGTTTTATAGTTCTATAACTTTCCTCTAGCTGAGAAAGGCAATTTAAAAACCTGTGATGTCATCACAATGTGATGTCTTTGAGTCTAGCGAAAACCTGTGGGCAGAGCCAGTGTGACCAATGCACATATTCAGTTGGTTGGAAGTAGTGAACCCAGAGGCAAGAAACTCTTTTGGCATATGTGCCAGGCAAAAATTTCCATTGAAATGAAAAGGCGCCATCTTGGTATCTGGTATCTAGTCAATATCTTTCAATTAACAAAGTATAACATGACATTTCACATTGTGGGGCCCATAGAAGCTCACTAGAGACAAACGGCAGCTAAGCGCAGCTGAGTGCAGCATAGCAGCTAACTTGCAGTTTACCACTCTGCTAACTTGATAGTTGATAAAATGATTCAGTCTTTGAAAATGACTCAAATCCTTATAGCAAAACAAGTCATTACGTGTAGGTTGTGATGCTCAAAATACTTTATCCACCGGTTTACAGACATCTCTTTCACAAAGTCTATGAGAGAAAGTCTTTTTGGGCCCCATGGTATCACGTGACGGATGCGGCTGGTGTAATTCCGCTTTTGGCCACCATGTAAAATTGGCTTTGAAACTCGGTGCTGTTCTTGTGGGTTGAAATAGCCAGCTAAAGGTGCCTTTATAGCCTAGTCTACATCCGTTGAGTCAGACTAGTGTTGCATTCATAATGACTGGAATGAGATGACATGATTTCAGAGCTGATGCGCTGAAATGTTACGACTGCAGCTGGTGGTTCCTAAAGGGTTTTCAGGTTAAGTTGACCATGTGCCATGATCGTGTCGGTGTTTACTTGTCTTATATTGCTGTGTTTATCCCAGCAGACATACTGGCTCAGCCAAACCTTGACCTCCACAGGCATAAATAGACAACGACCATTCTTTCCTGCTGCTTACAGCTGAAGTCCTCACATTACATTCAGTGTTCATATGTTTAGGAACCACAAAGTCATCGCCATTTTTGAGAATTACTGCAGAGATGGTTATCTATAGGAGACTTGATATTGTGTAATATCTTAAGGAAAACACAAAAAACGTGGAGGATTTATGTTCTTTTTTAAAATATGTTGTTGAATTGAATGAGTGTTTTTGTCATCATTTTTTCTCCTTTCACTGCTGTTATTATGTCCATAGACCAAGGCATATGTTTGCACAATGCTTCAGGCAACAGTATTCATCTTGTGAGACAGCACATTAATGTGAAAAGGCATTCATTGTAACAGCATACAGCTCTCCCTCTCTCCATCTCCTCACTCTCTCTGTTTCTCTTTCTCTCTCCTGTCTGTGATCTTTGATGCAGAGTGGAAGCACTGCGGCTCTAGTTTTTATAAGCCAGACTAGTGGGTCTGCAGTGGGGCGTGAGTGTTCAGCTGTACACACACAAACACACTCCATCACATTCACTCCCATAAGGAAAGGGTTAGATTTAGCTGATTTGCACACTAAATGTCCTGAAAAGATGTACTGTATGTTTGTTCAGTGAGACAGAAACATGGGCACTGTAAACACAATTACTCTAAACAAAACAAAAGATAAAATTAAAACATATTATATGTTTCTTTTTTTGCTTTTATCCACTGAAATCTCACAAAGGATGTTCACTAAGCAATCTTGTAGAGACATGTTTTATGTTGAAATTCGCATTGATCTTCAGTTCTTTGTTTTTTTTTTTTGTTTTTTTTTATCTCAAATATGTGGTATTTTTTACTTTTCACATATTTGTAGGCTTTCCTTTTTGGAGCCTTTTCCAAGTAGTTTCTTGTGAGAGGTGTGGAATAGACTGGTTGTAACTGGGTGTATTACATTAAAATGATGCATTGGTTGTGTGCCAGATCTGACAGCCTCATATAAAAAAGAACTACTACAAACAACCAACTTCAGATTTTAGGTTATTGTAGGTAGGAGAAGCAGGTCAATGGCATAAATGTAAAACCTTACATGGAATGTCAGTCTTGAATTTCCAGGTTCCTAAAATTACATTAAGCATTCATTAACAACTCTGGGCAGAAAGAGATCCTCCTCATCTCTCCCAGGACGCAAAATAAAGCAGATGGGGACAGCAACAACAAGTCTCTGTCTGGTACTCTGACCTTAGCCAGCCCTGGTGGCATCTGTCAGCAGTGTCGCCATTATCTCTGTGACAGGTTAACAAAAAACAAAAAATCTTTGCCAGCTGATCTTTGTTCCTCTTAGTCATCCCTTAAAGCCTTCCTTTTAAGTAAAATATGTTCAGTTATTAAGGCAGTTTAATGTAGAATACTTCCGGTTTTTGTTTTTTATGCCTCCAGCACGGCAATAGCTGTGGTCAGAGGCATCATATTTTCGGGTTGTCCGCCCACACATCCGTTCCATTGTTGTGAACGCGATATCTGAAAAATGGCTTGAGGAAATTTCTTTAAATTTAGTACAAACGTCCACTTGGACTCAGTGAAGAACTGATTAGATTTTGGTGGTCAAAGGTCAGGGTCACTGTAACCAAAAAGTTACAAAAATTCATATAAATGTCTTATAGAATAGAATAGAATGTCGTCACTTATAAAATAGTAAATGATGACATTTTTATACATTATATTGGTCTACTTTAACACTGTTTTGCGATGTGCTTGGTAAATACGTGTCAATTTCAATAAGTAACAATATTCAGAATCACTTGATTGTAAATAGTGCAATAAAAATTTAGACAGAAAAGTGTATTTCTACCTTAAAAATCATAGCATGCTTGAGCACTATTGTTTGAAATTCAAAGCACTTTAACCCCTCAACCTTAAATCTCCTGGTGGATCCACACAATGATTGCCTCCCTGCTCTGCCACTGTCCTTAGCAGAAGAAATACTTATCTAAATTTTCTGTAGCACTAAGCCCATTTCTAAGCCTGGCCATTGTTCTTAACATTTTGCATAATCCAAAAATTTAACAGAAAGGTTCTGGTGGGCTTTTGGGATTAAGATTACTCATGAAAGATCCCTTCTATCTGAGTGGATCGTTTTCAGAGCTAATGTTTCCAATATTGGAAGGAAGGTTTGGTTGGAGAGTGTCCTGGTATATGAAATGACTAATTGTCACAATGGCATGGCAAATAATAGTCCTGAGACATCTTTAGATAGTAATGTTCAGGTTTGTATACACTGTTACCTTCCTTATTATAGACATAATGATAAATGAACTTGTGTTGTTCTACCCAAAATGGAAACGCTTCAGAAGGTAATTTTACAGCTTTATTTTTTTCATTTTCATTATGTCACCAAGCCATAGTTGTTTAACAAGCTTCCTCGAGCTGTTTTATTTATTCATTGTGCCATGGCAACACATTTGGGTCTCTGAACACAAGTTTTAATGGAGTGGAGAAGCAGTACCTTAAAGTGTCTCAAATCAAAATGGGGCACTTTATCACAGTGGACCACATTCATTTAATTCGACCGCTTGATTGCAAAAGGCAGGGCTAACAAGCATGCAAATTACTGAGTTTATTAACTCACTTACATTGTTTGACTGCAAGAGATTCTGTTTCAGGTCTCACTCAGATTATATATTGACTATTAGGGCTGCACAATATATAACGACAATCAAATATCACAATACGTTTGACCAAATAACTTGATATTGATATTTTGATGATACTGTAGGGTTGACATTTGGAGGTTTCACAAAATATTACACAAAGATAAATGAATGTCTACATATGATGGTAAACAATCACAAGTGATGTGGATATAATGACATCAATTACATCACTTTTCTGTAGTGTGGCCTTGAAAACCAGGAACACAACACCGTCAATATTGCAATGTCCAATATCTAAAACAATATCTAGTCTTGTAAATTGTATCATGATATTTATATAATATTGATATGTTGCCCAGCCATTTTATGTAACCCAACATTCTTTAACACACACATTGTGGACAATGGTCAATGAATGGTCTTATATAAGCTACTGTGATGTAAGAATAGCTCTTGACATCATAAGAAGCAGGCCACAGTACAAAAGCTTTCAGGATGTGGGGGATGTCTGTTTTCTTTAACAACAACAGAATAAAGTGAGATGCATTTACCTACACTGGCTATATAATATATTAATTAACTTAATTATTCATCACCCTTTTTCTTCACCATACGCTGAGTTGGAGAAAAGGGGACTTTGACTTCTGCAACCTGTTGTGGGTTGCTGTAGTGGTTGCCCTTGAGTTGTTTTCCTGCTGATGTTGGCATGGAGATGCCTGTCAAGT
Source organism: Chaetodon striatus (assembly GCA_029783705.1). Taxonomy (NCBI): domain Eukaryota; kingdom Metazoa; phylum Chordata; class Actinopteri; order Chaetodontiformes; family Chaetodontidae; genus Chaetodon; species Chaetodon striatus. Next base: position 3,669,789 of record JAPZEB010000015.1, on the reverse strand, counting down.
AGGCGCAGATGGTCTGGTGGGACATCTAATTTACCAGTGAAACTAGATCTGTGTTTAAAGGCAGCACTGGTAAGGCAAGAAAGTCAAATGAATTCTTTCATTTCTTTATTGCCTTATTGGAGCTACAGCTAATTTAAATGAATACTTCACCCACAGAATGACCGTTGGTATAGCAGTTAATGACCACAGGTTACCTTGAATTCATGAAGAACATTGTTTTTCTGGCTTGCCTTCATCTTGAACGGAGAATCCAAAAAAGGTGAACGTTCTTCGTGAATTAAAATAAACAGGGACAGCAAAGCTATATCAAAACATCTGTTTACGAACTCTCATATTACACGTGTAGTATAATCCAAGTCTTGTATCTCGTGGTATGCTCAGTATTTCTCAAATATGCATTTTTGCTAAAACATTAGAATTTAAAACATGTTAATACATACAGTCTCATGCACAGCTATCAGCTATTAACAGGAAGGCATGGTACTTAGCCTAAGTACCATGCATTCCTGTTTGAACTATGCTAAAGTGGAGCACAAACTGTATGTATGCGCATGCTCAGGCACATTAACAGCGTCCTACTAATGGGGGATGTGTTTTATATCTTCATTTCATGAAGAATGTTAACCTTTCGGACTTTCTGTTCACTGTAAGGGCATACAAGAAAAACTAAGTGTTCTTCTCTTTTTTTCAGGTAATACACACTTAATAATTGATAAACAAATAGTCATTTTGCGGGTGAGGTGCTCTTGTAAACTAACACGTTTAGCACTGATGTTGGAGGGAATCAGGGAAATGAAAATATTCCTCTTCCAGTTTCCTTTTAATTTCATGCTTACAGGTTAGCATAGACAACCAGAAGGATCTAAAGTGCTTTCTTTCTTGCTTTCATGGCACTAAACACTCACATAGCTTAAGTGTTCTCAAACAAGACATGCATATATGCAGCTGACTCTTGCTCAAGCAGCACTTTTACAGCAGGGCTGTTGAACCACTGCACCTTTTTTCATAACCAAAAGGTACTGCTCGGAGGAAAAGTAGCCATTTTAAGTGTCTGTTTACGACAGTAGTTAGATAAAGGAAGTGTCACTATTATACCTTCTATTTCTAAGTGCATTTTGGTTTGGAGTTTGTCTGCCATCATAATCATTATTACTTTCTCTATGGACCCATAACACTCTGCCAGCAAACGTGTTTGTTTGCATCACTGTAAATTGAAGAAGCAGGATATGAGAGGCAAGTTAATGAAAAGTGGACATCATACAAACAGCTACTCCAGTAATGCACTGAACATCACACGGTTGTTATTAGAAGTATCCAAGCGTGGAGTTTGAACATGGGTTTTCTCTGAGTCATTTAAGAATTCAAGACCCAAGACATCTGCAGGAAAAAATTACAGTACGCAGTAAGAATACATAAAAGGGATTTTGCCTCAACTACCGACACACAGCTGTTTCATTAAATCAAATAGCTAATCAAAAAAGATGTGACTTTTTTCCAAATAGCTTATTTGGTAAGGTAACTCTGCAGTGCTTCCTTCCTGAACGCTGATGGCCTGTGGATAGGAGAGAGAAGCTATAAAATATTTACAGGCTCTCTGTCACCTTGAGACCACTGGTGTTACCAACTGCTGGGATCTCAGAGGGGAATCTGTTGCTGAGGTTAAAAACTGGCTCACTGATAGAGATTTGGAATGCTAAAGGTGGAGCTCAAATGTAGAGCAGCTAGTCATTCTTTGTTTAGGTTTGTTATTATCTAAATCAACATTCATACATGAAGTCATTATTGCCCAGTTTGATATTTGTAGAAATACACATATTCCTCTGAGCATCCATATGACCTTTCTTTGTTTTCTGTGTGCTCTCCACACCCCCATTGTCCCAGCCAAACTACAGATTAAAGCAGGGAACTTCCTTTTACCAGCCAATTGATCTAACTTTTGAGCTCAGCTATGATTAGGGACTCTGGCAGCGGGAGGCAGCTTGTTGCTATCCAGATTCTGTGGCTTGCTTCTAGCCGCTTTGAAGGATAGGGTGCTCCCGTGACTGATATTATGTAATGAGATTTCACTTGGCTTCTCAGACATTTGACCTTGGAAGCCCCACAAGTGCTTTCCACAAGTGTGTCATATTCTTCATGTTTGAAAGAGAGGATGGAGTCTTTCACATAATAGTCTGCTTCGTCTTTTCATTAGTAATAGTCGGTTCATGCTTGTTCACAGGTAAGCAGCGCAATGTGTCATCTTGCTACTACTGTTGTGTGTTGTGTAACGCCCTCCGTTGATGACACGTCATTGATTACAATGGGTCTGTTCAAAACTGGTGGAAATACAGGCTTGTTTGCAAGATTGCACCGAGGTTCCAAGAGTCCTGAACAGAACTGTCTCTAGGACCAGAGCTAATTTGGTGGAAAAGGGGTGTCAGTCTCGTTGAACCAATTAGGAACGGCCCAATTTGAATGTTTTTACAACTACTGAGTGTCAAATCCTGCATAGTATGCCGTAAATATGCAGATTTGTTTCAGGTGATGAAAAGGTATGTAAAAAAGGCACACTGAATGAACAATGATATGATAATCCTTACAGCACCCTCTGCCTGTCCTCAAGGCTTTGGGACTTTGAGAACCACTGCATACAGGGATTCAAATACACTGCCTTTCTTATAAAGCCTCTGAGACATATCAGTATAGATACCGGACCACCAGACAGGTGGGCATGGCTCCCATGGGCCTGGTCATAGCACTGGGTCTGCATGAATTACAGCCATAGGTTGTCTCCTGGAATGGGATACTGTAGGTTACCTGGAGACTGATGGTGGCCTGAGCATGTCTTTATGATGTTGTGTTTTTTCTGTTCTAGGTTTCGAGAGAGGGAAGGAGGACCTATTGCCTCTGCCTTTGAAAGAAGACTCACATTCCATATCTAAGAGCAAGGTAAGGAAAATTACTCCTCTGAGTTGCTCTGCGATGGGTCGGGAGGAATGATTGGGTGCTTTGGTTTGTGTGCGTTGTAATGAGAGCAGAGAATATGGGAATTACTGCATGTCTTGTTTCCTTTCCCAGTCTCGCCTCAGGCGTGAGATAGCCCACATTGAGATGACTCACACGTCATATAAACTGTACACATCAAACATTTATCAACTAAAATTCAGACTCAGCCCTTCTTTCAAGTGAGCTCAGTGTGGAGGAGGCCCGTCTGGTTTATCTGTCGAGGTCCACATCAAATATGTTTGTCAGTGCAGACGTGGGTGTCTGAGCCTCCTTCTGAGTCACAGCAGGGACGCTTTCATCACACAGGAATCCTATTAAAATTTTGTTTTGATATTGTGAAGTATGAAAACATGGACAGGACATGACAGGATAATCATTTCTTTCTAAAACCAAAACGGGTTTTTTCACTTCAATTAATCTTTAGCGTCTGCTATCAGAAACATCCACCATCTTCAAAAAGCTATAGAAAAGTAGAGTCGAGCTTCAGCTGTTTTCATCTATCGTCACAGCAATAGCTGCAGTCTCAACCAAAGTAAACTCAATATGGGTTTCTGAGTAGAATAGGGAGCTGAAAGAGAATATTTTAGCTTTGGTGCTTATTATTGTGTACTTCCAGTCCTTGTCCAATGCTGCCTGTAGCCATTTAAGGCACTAAGTAGCCCTGCGTTAGGATTCCCACACACCCCGTCTGTCTCTACTCTTTAAATCGCTCCAATTGGCTTGTGAGAGGAGCTGGCAGATATATACCTGCACTGACATTTATAGGCTTCATTCTGCTAACTGAGCTAAGTTTGGACTACCAGGGAAACAAAACAGCTTGAGAGGCAAGGGAAACAATCACTTCTAAATGCTGTTTCTCAGTGATGTTGCTGCTCTTTGCTACAGTAATGTTTTTGGGAAGAAATATACAACGTAATGTCCTCATTTCAGTTGATTATATCAATTATAGTAATAGATTTGTCATTCAGGGGAAACACTTTGTCGCCAAGGTTACATGTAGTCATTTAGTAGATGACTTTATTCGGTGCAGCTTAAACAGAGTGCAGCAGTGACACAAGCTGATGGTTGTTAAATAGGCCGCACACATTTTTAAATACATCCTCACAGGAAAGCTTTGGTTCTAACCATCAGGCATGTTTTAGCAGTGTTTTCTCAGCTCAACATGGCAGATGAACCACCAATAGATGTTTATAAAATATTTGAAGACAATAGAGATATAGATGTCCTCAGAGATTAAGTCGTTTTTTTGTGCTATTAAACCCTTCTGTGTGTTCACAGTCTGAAACAAAGCTGTACAATGGCTCAGACAAGGATGTGTCAGCATCTGGAGGAAAGCTCACCAAGAAGGAGTCCCTCAAGGTAAGTCAACTACATCAGTTTAGAGCAGGTTTTGTGTATCTGGACTAGGGTTACAAAATTCCAGTAATAATCACGATGGAAACTTTATATGAGAATCAACAGGAATATAATGGGAATAGAAAGGGGAAGCCTCTCCTCTTCTGATGTTCCCCTATTGACTTTATGTTGGAAAACATATGTGGGGTAGTCAACGGCAAATGACAGACAATTTTTTGATCAATTTTTCAAGTCAAGAGAGTCGCAGTTTGCTGTAGTACTATTTGGTTTTGTGTGAAACAGCTCAGTGAACTACACCTCTCGCCCTGTGTCACCTACATCAGCTAGCTAGCTAGCCAGGTAATTTAGCTATGCTCCAGGCACAGATATAATGTTATCTTGTCTGATGTGATTTATTCAGGGACCTCTGGTCTTTTTGTTAGCCAGGAAGTGAAAGAACTTACAAGCTCTGTTGCTCGTGTAAGTAAATTCCAGTATAAAACACACAGGGATCGTAGCTCCAGTGAGACAGAAAGGTATGACGTCACCTACACGATTTGTCTAGTCTTATATTTCAGCAATTTTATGATATGTTCCGACTTAATTGACTTGCAAAATAAAGTAATAATCACCATATGTAATATTCATGGCACAGTTCCAACAGGATTACAAAATTATCTCTCCCTTTGATAACCATACATATTTTTCCAAAATAAGGTCCTATGTTGGTCCACCAGAGGGGAGGGGAGGGAATGCAGCTCTTTATAAAGTGGAAATCTAGGGGTTATTTGCAACAGGCTGTATTTACTATGTCATATGCAGATAGAAACCTACATTTCACCCTATCATAAGAAATTATAATCCATTCATTTGCCAAATAAATTCATTTGTCAAAAAGATAAAATATGACATACTGCTAGCAGAAGTTTTTAGCAAGTTTTATGGGTGCATTGCTGAATACAGTTCATGATTACAATTTAATTACACTGGCATACCTTTAACCAAAACACACTGTAAGACCTAGTATTGCTTTTTCATTTGTATCCCCCCCAAAATAAAACTGTTAAAGAAACAGTGTGTTACTGAAACTGGTACTGAAACTTCTCCAGGTTAGAATTCCTTCAGTGTTTAGCGTTCAGTAGGTTTTTAGAGAGGTCTCCTCTTCTCCAAATAAATGGGCCAGGTGATTAAAAGTGGTATAAACACAGAATAAAGCAGTTTCATTAAAAAACAAACAAACTGTTTTTCTTACGCTTCTGTCATGGAGTGGTTGCTTACTGCAGTGGCCAATATGAAAATACTAATGGCCCTATATAGAGCCATTGTTTGGTTTGTCTGTTCTAGGCTACTGTGAAAAACATGTTGATTGCCCACAACTATTCAAAATTTCCCTAATCCCTGAATTTAACTACTTTGGAAATAAATAAATAAAAATATGAAATAAATACAATTTTTTGAAAATTTACAGACCCTTTGCAACCCCAATCTGGACACTAATTCTGAAGGTAGGCATAATGACTCCTAAAATAGCCTCATTTGGAAAGTTTTAACAAATAATTACTGATGCTTGTCCACTGTTGATACACACAACTGTCGTTGTGAGTCAATATGCATAAGATACTGTATATTAAATAGACTGGATTTTCATATTGTGTACCAGTGTCACAACAACACAGGATAGGCAGAATACCTTATGTATTTAAAGAGTTGAATTAAATGCAGCAGAAACCTCGCTCTACAGTCAGAGGGAACCAGCTGTTATTTAACAGGAACACCGAGGAGTGTGATTCCAGTCTTATTAAAAAATCTGCCAAATGTGATTCAGTGAGAAAGCAAGTGTGGAATGTTAATAATCACAGTTGCGTAAATTGATGTTCTTAGTATGTCTGTCTGTGCTCTGTGCAGGTGCAGAAGAAAAACTACAGGGAAGAAAAAAAGAGGGCGACCAAGGAGCTGCTCAGCACCATCACCGATCCCTCTGTCATCGTCATGGCCGACTGGCTAAAGGTAGGAACATCTCCACCTCGCAGTCAATATTTTCTGCTGCTGACGTATATATTATGAAACATACAATAATTATTATAATTTAAGTACACTGTTACATGACATTTGTCTGGATTTGATCTAGATCCGAGGCACTCTGAAGAGTTGGACCAAGCTGTGGTGTGTGCTGAAACCAGGCGTCCTGCTCATCTATAAAACCCACAAAAATGGCCAGTGGGTGGGAACGGTGCTGCTCAACGCCTGCGAGCTCATCGAGAGGCCCTCTAAGAAGGATGGCTTCTGCTTCAAGCTCTTCCACCCGCTGGAGCAGTCCATCTGGGCCGTCAAGGTCAGAATATATACAGATACAGAATTTGCAGCCAGTAGTATAGAGTGTGATGCATTTAGAAAGCTGTTTCAGGCTGGGAACATTGGGGGAAAGGAGTAATTCTATATATCAGGGAATTTTATAACTATGAAATGCGTATTCCACACCTTATTTCTGTATTGAATTAGATGATTTTCAGTAATAATCTGTTCACCTGTTTAGAGAACATCCACAAACAAGTAAGGACAAATAAATATAGCCAGGGCAAGCCTACGCACTCATATAAGACTTAAAAGTCATTGAAACCTGCTTAGAGACATTAGTACCACAGAATAGAAGTGTCAGCCACTAAACAGAGTCAAAGCTGCTAATGTGAGTAAATGAAGGGCTTGTGAAGGATCAAATAGAATAGGAAATACAAAAAAAGGAAGCAAGCAGTGAGTGAAATTTGGCTCGCTGCCTGAGAATAAATTATAACATTAAGGAGAGTTCTCACCACCGGAAAAAAAGGCTCTTAAAACTTAGTAGCCTCTGTTTGGCCTAATTCTGGAGTACTACATTCAGGTTTATAAAAGTTGTCTCTAATATTGGATTCTAACTTTGTACCATAAGACTACAGTAGTTTTCCTCCAAATATACAGGTATTTTAGTACCAGCCTTTCCCTCATTCGATCAATTAAACAAATATGGTGGGCAGACTGTTTTGCTGCCTGAGTTGGAAAATGCTCTGTTGTGCTTCCTTGCAGGCAGATTTACCAGCCTGGATGACACATTTGTGGTTGTAGATAGAGGCATATTTCAATATAGGGAATGGGTGTTCTCTTCAAAATAGAGTGTCAGGATTCAAGTTAGAAATCTGTGAAGTTGGCATTTAAAGATATTAGTGGTGTTGCCGATTTACATTGATGAATCTGTTAAGTCATGACTGTTGTTGACTGATAAGAGTGACTTTTTTTTGGTTAATAGATCTGTATTCCCATTTGTCACATTGGCTTCCATTTTTCTGCACCAGACAAAAGAGCTGAAACACTCAAACAGTTTGTCTTCTTGACTTTGCATAAGGATTTATTTAAAAATAGGAAGTGCTATATCCAGTACTGTTTGTTGTGTGTACAGCAGTGATAATCAACTTATGGCCAAATCTGACCCTCAACAGGGTGCCAGGTGGTCCACCAACCACTTATGATTCACAATAAAAAACAGTTGATTCACACTGAGATATTGGTGCATGTGTATGTGCCAGAGTACATCAAAAAGCATCAAGAGAGCTTGTTTATTAAAAATGTTTTACTTTTTTTACTTTATTATTAGAATATTTTCTGAAACTTGTTTTGTGTTCAAGGAAGTATGCATAAATGATTAAATGACATAATATATAATTTAAGCAAACAACAAAATCATCAAAATTACAAAAAATAGATGCAGCACAAACAATTTAATTGCTCCTTTTTCCATTCAGTGTTCAACCCCGGTACACTGAGGCTACTAAGAACCCAAACTGATTTAGTATCTTGTTAGCATGAGTAACTTCAACATTATATCTCATTTTCTTTCATCCGTTTAAAAAAAAAAAGACAAAAGAAGACAATTTTTGACAGTTGACAATTTTACGAGGGTTATGGGCCAGATTATTAGTTAGCAGGTGCTGTCGCCTCCTAGAGGAAATAGTCCTGCACATAGTTCCCTGTTAAACCACACTGTGTTGTCTTTGGATTTGGCTACATTTGGACTGAGCCAGGCTAGCTGTCTACTTCTGTTTCCACTCTTCAAACTAAGCTAACCAGCTGCTGGGCGTAGCTTCATATTTATCATACAAACATAAGTGGTGTCAGTCTTCTTACCAAAGTCTCAGCAAAATGGCAAATAAGTATTTGCCAGTATGCTCTCGTATGTTATCTATTCCTTTAAATTTGCCTTATATGACCTAATTTATCTTAATGTGTGTTTATCTACCGTGCAATGGAAAAAAAAACTCTTATCCCTGTATTAGCGAGGGAGAGTACTGCCAAAGGTTTACAGACAGATGAATTTGAATGCAGCCTGTGTTCTTCTCAAGTGATGAAGAGTACAAAATTAACACAAACATATAAAAGGTCCTCCATTAAAAACAAAAGCCTTTGTCCCCTGCAGTTAAAACAAGTAGTTTTATGTTGGCTGTATAATTAAAAGCTCATCTTTAGTGCAGATGCAGAACATAATACATCCAGCCAGCAATTTTCATATTTGGCAGTGCACTCTTTCCATTTGTTCCTGTGTTTTCAGCTCTGTTCACTCATCCACTCCAACTGTGATTTGCTATTCATCACTGACCCTGCACTGCAAGTGTTTTCCTGTTTGTTTGTGCTATGAAAAGGCTTGAATCATAATTGTTGATGTGTGATTTAGATTACAGTGTTCCTGTTTTCCCCATCGTCCTCTTCACGTTGGATATAAACACTTCACTCATTCAGCTTCTGTCCCCTCTCATAGCTTGTTTGCATAATGATATACTAAAGAGTCCCTCTGTTTGCACATAAATGATGAAGAACTGGAAAAAGAAACACAAACTCTGCAGGTGAAACAAGGATAAAGGAACTGATGAAGTCACCTCAAATGAAAAGAGACAAAGATTAAAATGACAAGTGGAGCAATCAAGACACTGGCTCAAAACAACACCCCCCTGAATCTTAAACACTGAATCTGATGTGTAACATGTTTTACCTTCTTTTATTTCTTCTTGTCATCAGGGTCCTAAAGGAGAAGCAGTTGGCTCCATCACTCAGCCGTTACCCAGCAGCCACCTCATCTTCCGTGCTGCCTCTGAGTCTGATGGTAAGAGACAGGCTGTCAATCAACCTTCAGCTTTTTGTCTGAGTCTTGTCAGCAGCAGCTTAAAATGAGCGATAAAGATGAGGCAATAAATCTAAATCATGGGGGTATCAGCTACATAAAGTAACATCAGCACTGGTTCGAAACTATAGCTACTTTTACTTGCAGTATTTGATCAAGTGTTGAAGTGCTACTCATCCTAATTCTTGTTTTTAAACCACTTTATTATCTTAGAGGGAAACTGTGGTATTTTTGTACCTGGACCCTATTTTCTAAGGCCTGCAAGGGACAAGTATCAACAGGGGACCTCATTTGGTTAAGAAATTGCCCCCTGGAAATTACCTCCTAGATATGGTGCACACAGTTATTTGTAACTCCACTACACAACACAGAAACACTACACAGCACTGCTTGCAGTGATTAACTCTTTTCTTTCTTTTAAACATGGGTTAAACAAACAGAACAGATTCTGTCACACACTTACATGTCATCAATCTCATCTCCTTTGAGATTTCACTCTTCTTTCTGTGAATGGCGAAATGTTGCGAGATGAGCCTCCCGCACCCAAAATGCTGTCAAAACATTTATTTATAACTGCCAGCACAGCCCCCGTAATTCTCAACTGGGAAAGAGGCAGAAAACAGGCATGTAAACAATAATACTCCAAGTGACAGAGATGCCGATACGCACAGGACTAATATTATCACATGACCTGTGTGTTTGGTAAAATATGGCAGGCAATTTGCAGTAAAATTTTATCCTGACAAATTACAAACATGGCAGATTCACAGGAAGTTCAGATCACAGACGACCTCCGCAGTTTTTACAAATTATTCAAGATACCCAGGTAATTCTAGACCCATGCAAATAGGGCTTATTATATCTCTACTGATTGGATGGATGTTTTTTAGGTCATCTGGACAGCCAAAATGAAAACCTGTGACTATTCAGTCACTATCTAGCCTGCCCTCTTTGTCTCTGCTGACTAATATACTTTACAGAGTGTTAACTTAACATAGACCTCCAATTTCTCCCTATTTAGTTTAAATCCCATGAAATGTGTTTTAAAGAAACAGTTTGCCAGTTTAGGATATAAGTTATATACCTTGGGTAGGAAGATCAAAACCACTGCAGTTGGGGAATACATGACCTGGGGATGGGATGTGTAGTGGAACTCAGGTATAATGGATATGGGTCATGTGCAGATGGCCGACTGTATATAAAGAGTTATGACTCATCTCCAATTATCCCTACTGTTCAAAAATGAAGCCACAATATGGCCGCTGCTATCTTGCACTGGTGACGTCATTTGGAACCAGAGTCTGCACAGTAGCGATCTCCATGGTCTCAAATTCCGACCAATTGTAAGCAGCGCATTGATCATGACCACACCAACTGACCCTCTTTTTATAGCATCAAATAACTAATTAAAACCAAACAGAAATAGGAACTCTTAAATTCACATTAGCATGATAAGAACCACCTAAAATGACAGAGAGCATCTTTAGGAAAAACTTATTTGACCCATGGCCCATATGCTAACATGGAGGGGGCGTGCTTTATGACCCATACTGCAGCCAGCCACCAGCAGATGATCAAGATGTCTTGGCTTCACATTTGGGGAGCTGTCATGTCACCTTTAGATGCAGTATATGGTGGGGATCAATCAGCAGAGTACTCGGATGTTAGCACGGCTATCTTTTGTATCGCTAACCTGTATCTTTAAAAAGAAAAGAAAAAAAGTCAGCTTGGCTTGTTTCATTAGTATTTTCCCAGTACTGGTAATATCTAATCATGTGGCTGGGGGCTTCTAAAGTGGAAGGAAATAGAAACGTCTGAGAAACCAGTGAATGGTTTTAGCCACAGCCCTTCTTGCTGTGTGTCTCTGTCCGTGGTGCTGAAACATCCACTCCACTATTTCCCAGTCTGAGTCTCTGCCCATGGTGCTGGAATAGTCACATGATGTCATCAAACGATGAATCACTTTGTATTTACAACCCTAGCACAATATTTACTCTCCTTCTTTTTATAATTATCTAAGTTTAAGTCCAAGCAACTTTTAATCTAACGAGGATGCTTTAATTTCTGAGTAAAATTTTGCCCATTCTGGTTTCATTGCAGCACTGTACTAATATAATGTCAAAATTTAAATTATTTTAAAATGTAGCATGTCTGGAACCAGTCCTGGATTGAGCCCAGGGTGATTATGAGAACAGGAGCCAAAATCATTAAAAAATATATTTTACCAAAATTAAAGGAAGGATAATGAACTAACTGATGAGTCTAAATGTCTTTCCCAGGTCGATGCTGGATGGATGCCTTAGAGCTGGCCCTGAAGTGCTCCAGCCTGCTGAAGAGGACGATGATCCGCGAGGGAAAGGAGGACATGAGCACGGTCGCCACTGGCGGAGAACACTCCATTAATTTCTACAGCCTCCTCCGAGCCCACAACATCCATGGTTTCCAGTGAGTAGAGGAAAAATAAAACAACTACAACTAAATTTTTCCCCTTAAACCTTTTTTTGCACGAACATCGTACCACCCAATCTGCCCTTCCTTCAGGTTCAATGACAGTGACCATTTGAAAGACCCAGACCTGTACTCAGACAAGTCAGACAGGGAGGGTGAACAGGACCACGAGGAGTCAGACCCAGAAGGCCTGGAGAAGAGTGAGGAGAGCGACAGCGACACGTCAGAGCGGCAAGACGACTCCTACATCGACTTGGACCCTAATGAACATCTGCGGGAAACCCCGTACCTGGAACAGTCCCATGAGGAGCTCGGAGAGGTAAGGGACAAAGAGTTTGACTCAAGTCCACTGTTATCATACAGAGCTTTTCATAAGAAACGTCATCGATGAATAGAGATTGCAACATTACACCACATTCTCATAGGACTTATAGCAACCATTTTCATATTCAGCTTGAATTAAAACTACAGCTGAAAGCAATTTTGTTATAAAGTTTTTTTGCATAATGAGGAGAAATTAGCATGTTCCTCTGCTGGGGCTATTAGGAAAGCAGTAACATGGACACGCTTTGATCTGTGTGGGTTGGTTTGACAGCTTACTAATTAAACACCTACTGAAGCCGAGGCAAAATGTTTATAGTCAGGAGCTAATTAAAACCTCATTTTGCAAATCAGCTGCACAAACAGTCCCATAAAATTTTTAATCAGGTGGAGACTTATGCAACAATGTGAATGCTTCTGAGTATTTTAAGATGTCTGTAGTATGTTTGCAGGCTACATGTAGTAAAAAAAAACACCTCTGCCCTTGTGTGTTTGTCCTTCTCCAGGCTGGTGAGGCTGCCCAGACAGAGACGGTATCAGAGGAGAATAAATCTCTGATCTGGACTCTGCTGAAGCAGGTGCGACCTGGCATGGACCTGTCCAAAGTGGTGCTGCCCACATTCATCCTGGAGCCAAGGTCCTTTCTGGACAAACTCTCAGACTATTACTACCACGCAGACTTCCTGTCAGAGTAAGCACTTCCAACTTATCTGTTTGCCCTACAGCTTTTTAAAGGAATAGAAGTAACAGAGAAATCCACCCTCCAGCTCTTTTAAATTTTACCAATTAATAAATGTCTTTCATCTGTATAAGAAAATGTCACATCATTTCTTTAACAGACCACAATACAGCCTTAAAAGATATTTTTTTTAATCACATGCAGAACCAACAAGGACTTCAAATTTGGGAGGAAAGTGCAGATTTTGCAACTCTAGCACTTTCTGCTAAATATGCAGTTAAAGGTCCAGTGTGTAGGATTTAGGGGGATATAATAGCAGAAATTGAATAT
>JAPZEB010000015.1:3639413-3656451 GCA_029783705.1 Chaetodon striatus | reverse complement strand
GGTCCAGTGTGTAGGATTTAGGGGGATATAATAGCAGAAATTGAATATAGTATATTAAGTATGTTTTCTTTCATGTATAATCACCTGAAAATAAGAACTGTTGTGTGTATGTCACCTTAGAGTTAGCTGTCTTTGCTTAGGGAGCGGGTCCTTGTTAATGGAGATCACCATGTTGCATCGCTGTGTTTTTACAGTAGCCCAGAACAGATAAACCAAACACTGGCTCTGGATAGGGCCATAAGAGTTTTTGCATTTTCGCATCGACTACCGTAGTTACAGCCCCCAACGATAAGCCAAACAGCGTCAGGAATAACACAGATTTTTAACATGAAACTGTTTTATTCAATGTTTTTACTGGTTTTAATCATCTGGTTCATTTGTTTTGAAGAGGAAGAGACCCCTGTGCATAATTTGTCCCCTGGTGAAAAACCTCCTCAACAGTGAATACTGAAGGAATTCTAACCAGGTGTTCGCACTAGGCACATGAGGAATGTTTCAGCTGGTTGCAATCTGCAATCCTCAAATCTTAAACACTGCTCCCTTAAATGCATCACATGTATCAGATGATTGGTAATGATGTGATGCTTTTTTACAATATTTAATAAAGAATAAATAGTAAATATTTTGGAAATGTTCCTATGTGTCCCCACTTTATTTAGTATTTAACATCAGACTACACGTCTTGGTTTATTTTTGTTAATTCACCAGCAGTTTTGGAACCCATCTGCTATCGGTCCGATGATGATAAGCCTCAAAAGGCAGCAGCCAGTATTTCGGTGGTTTCGCTGTAGGTGTAGTGTTCCACTGGATATCCAGGCCGAGACGTCCTCAAAAACAGACAGACTGTTCAACTGCAGGCAACCCAAGCCTACTCAGATGTGATTGATCAGTAACATTGACACTACAAATGGAAACCAGAACACTTCTAATATGAAAATCTGCATACATATGCAGATATGTCTGTACAGATGAATATACCAGCGATACCTTGGTGTTTGTAATGTGTGATGCCAATAGTTCTACTCACATAAAATGTGACATAGACATTGAATGTCTTCCTGTCAGAAGAAAGCAAAACATTTTCAAGGTATCTAGTATACTTTTATGAAGCTCTGTGGATCAAGAGAATTTAGTTATTGTAGATTATACAAAGTTCTACTTGTTGAGTTAAACAGCACATGTTCTAGAGGAGCATCAGTCTAAGTTTGGACTGTTTGTTTCCCTCTCAGGGCTGCAATCGAAGAGAACGCTTACAACCGGATGAAGAAGGTGGTGAAGTGGTACATCTCTGGATTCTACAAAAAGCCAAAGGTCAGGATAATAAACACGTGCAATCCACTTAATGTTGATGAGCTGTGCAGAGTATAAATGCTCTCTGTATATAATCTATTATGCTAAAATGTCATGCTGGTGTTTAATCCACAGGGGTTGAAGAAGCCTTATAACCCCATTATTGGAGAGACGTACCGCTGTATGTGGCTCCACCAGAAGACAAACAGCAAGACTTTCTACATCGCAGAACAGGTAACAACAGTAGCAACAACTTACTGTCCAGTGTACTAACTGTGAGCAATCTGATTGGTCAAGAGCTCATCCCGCCTGTATCAGATAACTCCCACAATGCAAGTTGGGTCATTGGAACAAGTCAACTATGCATGATAAGATAAATCAATGGCAGATGATGGTTGTCTTTGCTCATTTCAAATCAAATAGCTTCCCTTTTATTTCTCCCTGAGTAGTGTTCAAGCTGACTATATCAGTGTGTCTTTCTCCAGGTATCCCATCATCCTCCTGTGTCTGCCTTCTACGTCAGCAACAGGAAGGACGGATTCTGCCTCAGTGGCAGCATCCTCGCCAAGTCCAAGTTCTATGGTACACACACACAAATAAAATCTGATTCACGTCACCCTCAGGCATCTTGAATTAAAGGACAATGTGTGCTAATATTTATTCAGCTGTGGATGATTATCTGTTTGCTGTGCTAGCACATCTGTCCACTAACTGCTGCTGTTTACATTTTAGGAAACTCCCTGTCGGCCATATTAGACGGGGAGGCTCGGCTTACTTTTCTCAACCGAGGGGAGGACTATGTGATGAACATGCCCTATGCTCACTGTAAAGGTCGGTGTGCAACTGGCTTTTTCTCACACTACAATTTCACTTCAGTTGTGCTGTAATGTAGCTGTAAAACGTGTGTTAGAGTTTACCCACTTACCTGTACTGAGTGACATTCCTTGTGGTGCTTTTTTATCCAACAGGCATCCTGTATGGCACCATGACCCTGTAGCTGGGTGGTCAGATCACCATTGCATGTGAGAAAACGGGCTACAGTGCTCAGCTTGAGTTCAAACTGAAGGTATGGCTGTGTTTAAAAAAAGGAACTTATTTAAAAGTAGTACATCATTTCAGTCCTTTGTTGACAGAATAGGAACTTTAGAGCTGTGGAGTAATGAACTTCTTTTTTTAGATAGTCCTTTTTTAAAAACAGTTTCTCACATGACTTTTTCTGGATGTCTAACCCTTCCACACCATCACCAACTCCACCGTGCCACTCCCTCTCCCCCCGATAATTATCCCATCCTCCACACCACTATTCACACTATCGACTGCATGATGTCTCACAAACAAGCGACAGGTACATGTACAGAGGTGACATTACTGCTGTTACTGCATTATTTTAAGCAGAAAAGTGCCTACTGCTCCAACTTGCTGAATCCGCCATGTAAATCTCAGTGCACCAGCTGCAGGCACACCTGGCTTTTAAAGGGAATGGGAGATGGCACTCTGGTTGGCTGGACTTATGTTACGCCCAAAACGCAGCTGTAAATAATTAAGGGACTAACCCCTTTGTCTCTTGCACCTTACTTTGCACGCAGATTATGGGCTGTTTAACTAGCAAAGTGAAGTTGGACACACCCTAAATGCACTTGTGCCATTTACTTTAGATCATGCACTATAGACCTTTTAAAATTGACTCATAAATGCAGTTCAAATGACACATAAACAACAGTATTTATTTATTTACTGCAACAGTAAACCGTATGTGTGAATGTATCTCTCCTTCCTCTCCCCTTCGTAAAACCCCCAATATCCTTTTTCTTCTTCCATCCCTCACCTCTTGCCTTCTCCACCTTTTTTTGTTTTTTTCATGCTGTCCTATGTCTGTTTTCGTCCTTTCTTTTCCATATCTCTTTATTTGCTTTCCTATTCTTCCTCCACCCCCTCCTCCCTCTCTGCCTCCCCTCTCTCTCTCCCTCCTCTCTCCTCCTGTCTTTGTACTTTCCCCTACCCTCTTCATCCCTGCTCCTCCTCTCTCCTCTTCTCCTCCAGCCATTCCTGGGCAGCAGTGACAGTGTGAATCAGGTCTCTGGAAAGATCAAGCTGGGGAAGGAGGTGTTAGCAACGCTAGAAGGACACTGGGTAAGACACATTCTTCACACATTCTTCTGACTACTGCTTGTTGTATAATAAATCCCAAGCTATATAAAATATGCAACAAGCAGAGTTCAAGTCATGCCTTGGACCTGAGTTACATGCTACCCCCTTTTCTGATCTGTAGACTTTTTTTCTCTGTAAAATACATTTTAGATTATTAGACTGTTGCTTGTAGGCCTTTTGCTAAAATGGCAGGTATTCAGATAGTATTATAAATATCTGGAAGTTTGATCAGACAATTATGAACATTTCTGCCCAACTAAGTAAGTACTTAATGCAGATAACAGCTTCACTGTGCTGTAGTTTATGTCTTGCTCTGTCTTTAGGCAAGTGAAGAGAGCTTTTTGACTTTATCCTCACAGGACAGTGAGATCTTCATTAATGACAAGAAGACGGGGACGGTGGATACTTTCTGGAATCCGACACCAGAGCTGAGGCAGAGTCGACTGACACGCTGCACCGTCCCACCAGAGGAGCAGGGAGAGTATGAATCAGAAAGGTGAGCATTGACTTCACTATTATCAGAGTACCAAACATGACTTTTAGGGTGGGCTTTTAAAAACTGCTTGTGCAGTTTTTATTACTCCCCTACTGCGCCTTCTCTTCTTTCCTTTTGAGAGTGCAGAGAAAACTAATGACTTAATTCCCTCTCAATCATCAGACTGTGGCAGCACGTGACCCGGGCCATCAACAACAAGGACCAGACTGAAGCCACCAATGAGAAGTTCATCCTGGAGGAAGTTCAGCGGAAGTCCGCGCGTGAACGGAAAGCCAAATGTGAGGAGTGGATCCCTGCCCTGTTCGAGCAGGACCCTGTCACCGGAGAGTGGCATTACAGATATGCCGAGTGAGTGACTACCCTACTGTCTCTACAGTGACAGGAAATAACAAGGTGGCTCCTTTATATTGAGAGCATGAAAAAAGCTGAACTCAAACAGGTTTAGCAGTACTTATAAACTGTCACCTCGGAGTATCATTGTAGTTATGCTAGTTATGCTAATGAAGATGGCAGCTGCATGGCAGCTAGATTCTCACAGTATTAAGACATCATGCCAGATTCCAAAAATTGCAAGATCACCCGAAAATCATTCTTGACAGGCTTCAAGTTATGTGTTTGTTTCCCAAAGACTGTCTTGTGAGAAGCTATTGGCAGCCACAGCTGTGGTTACGGTGTGTGTGGCGACTGCTAGTCCAAAACAACAATGGCAGCTCTTGAAGATGTTAAGTTAGAGGTATAGATGTTACAATACCATTAGTTCTCTATTTAAAGAAGAAAAAAGAACGGCACTAAAGACTTTCCTTGATGGACAGTGATAGACAGATGGTTCATTCAAGTATTTTTTGAAAGTGCCTGTCCTTCTCCAAAGTGTTTCCAGTGACAACTTCTCAGATTGTTCTGTGTAACAAACCATCTGGAGTGTCAGATTTAACATTATTAGCCAGGAAGGACAAGTATAACCCAAATGATACTAGATTTTTTAGGCTGATACCAGTTGATTTGTGATTTTAAAAAAGTCTAATGTAGAAATCTATAAATCTGACATTGATATTTTGGCCTACATTTGTTTTTTAACATAAAAAAAAAAAATCAAGATTCCTTAAATTAAGTAACTAAATCATTGTGAACAAGATACAAAATGCAGTGAGTGGGTAATTTTCCAGTGTAAAATTAAACTTGATTGTCGCTCTCTGGTGGACAAACTATGAAATGCTGACAAATTTAAAGCTGATGTTTAATGATGACAGTGGGGATCTTGATATAATTTACTGGATATCCAAATGTTTTAGCATTTATATAGTAATAAAATAGAGAATAGAAAAAGCTCACCAAGTATATGCATTTCATTAAACACAATGAAAAGACAGTGACCGTTATGCTTGTTGATGCTATGGTTGCGAGTAAGTAAGGAATGTTTATCTGTGTAACTCCTTTCACAGATACAAAATCATAAAGTGCCCAGCATTAAAAACTAATTACACAATAAAAGCAATTTTAAAAATAGAATAGATGGCAGCAATACACAGCACAGGGCTGACAAGATGAAACACAGCAGCAGCTACTCAACAAGGACACAGACAAACAGATTATCAGACGTTTGGATTAGCTAACCAAAAGCCTGTGTGAATAAAAACATTTTAAGATGAATACATCAGGTGCCTAGTGGTTAGAGCAGGCGTCCTGTGTACAAGGCACTGTCCTTGCTGCTGCAGCCGTAGGCCTTCCAGCCTATGGCCCTTTGCTGCATGCCATCCCCTCCCTCTACCTCTTCACACTTGAGACTTCCCTGTCTATTAAAGAAAAAAACACAAAAAAAATAAGCTTAAAAAAGATGAAAATATCAAACGAGTCAAGGGATGACTTGCAAGGAAAAGGGGGAGCATTCCAAAGATAGGGGGCAACAGCTTGAAAAGCACAGTCACCTAAAGTTTCCAGTAGCTTTTGCTCCAATGATCTGAAGCACTGGTTCCCATCCTGTAAGTCCTGACCCCCACTAGAGGTTGCAAAGCTTCACAGGGGGTTGCGAGGCTTTCTTGATTTTAAAGGGTGTAAAAAAAACAAAAAAACTACTTTTTAAGTATAGAATAGGCCCATAACTCAGCAGATTATTCATTTCTGTGAAGAAAACTAAATGAAGTACTTATTTTTAATGTTTAGATGATTATTTAAGATATAAATTTTAAAAATCTCATAGGATAAGGGCATGGTGGAGACCTGAACGAACACAAGCTGTTTTGCAAGCCTTCATGCCTTGCTAAACAGCCTCATTCTGCATTAATACTGTATGCAGTTAAAACAAACAAAGAGCTAATGGAGTAATGGCTACGAGTCAGGGAGAAGAAAACATTGAATTTGTCATAAGAGAAGAAGAAGAATGATTGTAAAAAACAAAAAAAAATTAAATGTACATAATATAGACAGACAATCATATAAAAAGTTCATAAAATATCAAGCAAACTGCACCATTCAGAGGAAATAATCTGTTCAAAATTCATCCAAATCATTGTTTTACACAAACTTTCAGCAGTTATTGCTTTCTCTATTTGAGTTAATTGTACAGTTTGTCAGTTGTTTTGTACTGTTGTTATTATAATGCCCTTAATATAATATGAAAAATCCATAAAACATGTCACTTAGTCAGGGTATGTTTGTTTACTTAAGACAGGAAAGGGGTCCCTGTAGGAAAAAGGTTTAAAACCACTGATCTAAAGGGCAGACAAGGGTGGACAAGACAATATTGAGCTTATTTTGGGGAACAATCAACAGAATAATTATGTTAGATGATAATGTAAAAAAGAAGCATGTAAACATTGAAGTTGGCTCAGTTAGAATAATGGAAATACGCTTCAGGACCCCCCAAAAATAAATCTGTCTTTTAAATTGTCTCACTCACACCTGGTCTAGGACATACACTGTGTACTCATCTTACAATTGGTACTAATATAAGGCAGTTTAGTTTTAAGCATCACCTGTTTGCTGCTCTAGCTTCCATATTGAATCATCCATTGTGATAGGCTGCCATCTAGTGCTGTTTCCTTATAACTGCAGGGAGAATGCTCATTGGGCTGACAGACAGCTCTGGATAATGTAGAACGATGGATTCTGTTAAAAGTTTTTAACATGTTGTATGATAGACAGGATAGTTGTCTAGGTGGCAGAATGTCATGAATAATAGTGCTGTTCACTTATAAAAGTGTCAGTATTGTGCAGGTCTGTCAGGTGAGATGATGTGGAGGGCTCTTAGGATCACCATTATTTTTCTTTTGTTCTCTTTTTGTTTCTTTATATCACATTCTTCTCTTCCATACACTATCGTATATCTTTCTTTGTTTTTCTCCATGTGTCTGTTATATTTTGCCTCCTCTATGTCTCCTTATTTTGTCCTCTGTGTCTCCCCCAGCACAAGGCCATGGGATCCGCTCAACGACCTGATCCAGTTTGAGAAAGACGGCTGTATCCAGACCAAGGTCCGACACCGCACCCCTATGGTACGTTCTGGCAGTCTTATTAGTCTGAGTAACCAGGGGCCGCGGAGGGACAATTGCAAGTGCCAGGTAGGTTGTCCCGATCGAAAACCGCCATTTAAAAAAAAAAAAAAAAAAAAAAAAGCAACTCGCCGCCTCAACCACCTTCCACGCAGCACCCGGTGCACCGTCTTCATTGTCGCTTCTTCTCTGTGTGCCGCCATCGCCGTTGTCGCCTCTGCTCCTTTTTTGTCTTTTTCTTTCTGTTTGTCTCTTTTTTCTTTTCGTACCCTGGCACCTGCTGTTCTCTCTGTATGGGAGAGAAGGTTATGTCAAAGTGCATGCTGATGTAAGCGGATGACCAGGTGTTCTCCTTAATGTTCTTGCTGTGTCATATTTTAATGAAATGATAATAAACCCTTGTGAGGGTTTCACTGTCATTCTTCAAGTATGTTGCACTGTCACACCATCAGATCTCAGTACAGAGGGCGCAACGTTAGTTTTTGCTCCTTATAAAGTTTTCTCCCATACAAAGTCTGAAGAGAGAACATCCATTACATGAACAGACCAACCACCGCCATCAGGATCTGGTTGCTTCAGGGTGTCGTCATGCCCTCCTCACCCTTCACCTGTCCATGTCTTCATCTTGTCTGTCTCCGTCGTGCTCGCTCACTGAGTCTGCACCTTTACTGACCTGCTCCGTTTTCATGTCGTGTTGAGAAGCTACAGGCTGCTGCGGTGCAGTCGCTCTAATTTGCCGCTTGTGTGTTTGGAGTCTGTGAAACTGTTTTGTTCTTTGTGTGTTCAAAGCAACCACCTGCCAAGTGTCAAAGCTAGTGAAGTCTCTTTGATTTAGATTTGGAAATACCACCAGTGGAGTGATAGGAAAAATAATTCTTGGTAGGAAAACAAGGTATGAAAAGTCATTTAAAAAAAGGCTAACATTACTAATTCATGCTCCTCTCTGACTAAATTGTTTGGCACGTTAACGTTTTGACCTCCTGATCTGAAATGTTTGTGTGCTGACTGGGCCTGTGATGATAGTTATGCTATCAACCTATTCTATGATGCATGGATATGACCTCTGTCAGTTTGCTGACCTTGGTGTTGCCTCTTGTGTTTACATGCGTGTTTGTTTAAGAGTGTTACCAACATATTAGCCAACATGATGCAATAATAAACAGCAGTGCTTTCCCGAACACTTCAAAGCCAACACAGTGTAGCTCCTGGTAGCCTGCAGCTGCACTTTTGGAGTGGAAGAGACACAGTTTTGATAGCAGCAGCTAGATTACAGAGGTAACTGCAGTGTTAGCTCAGCTTCGCTAAGGCATCAATTGGTTTTGTTTATGTTGGCCAAATTTTTGTATTGAATCTCAAACTAATTTAATTTGGGCTATTCCAATAAAGGTATTATAATTTTATACAAACTTTGTTGTATATATTCTTAAAAAAACTTTTTTTTTTTATATATTCCATTTCAAATGTCTGAGTCAAAAGTTCATTGCTCTTTGAAAGTAGTCATTGTGACAGGCCTAGTGCTGCTGACCTTAAATCAACCTTAAAATATGTCAGATTGCCAGACAAACCCTCCAGGCCTGAAAAATTGCATCACATTAAATAAAGCGTTAAGAAAAAGAGCTGTAATCTGTTGAGATTTTAATCCCTGTGAATTTAATTATTTAAATGTCCCAGCTCTTGGCAGGTTTGGTTCATTTTGGATGCTTGTTGAGTGTTATAAATGGATGTGGCTGATGTACCAGCATGCCTTACACAGTCATTGATGCGACAGCGCCGACTAGCATGTTTGTGTGTGTGTGTGTGTGTGTGTGTGTGTGTGTGTGTGTGTGTCTGTGTGTGTGTGTGTGTGTGTGTGTGTGTCTGTTTGTGTTAATTTCAGCACCACCTGCATCTCAGTCACCTCTCTGCAGCAGATTTTCCACTTAACATGATAGAAATGCCTTTGGCCATGAATAACACATTTACTCTCTACTGTACCTCAGGCGAAGTATTACATGATCGGTTTCCTCTGCTAGAATATGTTAAATATGGAAAAAGCCAGCGTTCCTTCAGGAAGCAGGAGCCGGGGAAGCAGCATGATTTTAAGGATTGAGAAAAAACGCTGGAAGACACAGAAAACAGGGAAGATCAACAAAAAAAGGAAAAAAACAGCCGCAGCAGTCAGTAATGATTTGCGTCCCCTCTAGAATTGCTGTTGCTGGGAGGAGGGGGGGGTGAATAGTGTGCATTTGCGTGTACAAGTGTCTGCCTGTCCATGTGTGTGTCTGTGGGTGTCAGCCCATATGTGTGTCTGAGGGCTGAGTGTGGAGGGGCTAATGGAGTGTTGATTGCCTGGCGGTAAGCAGGCATCAGTGGGTAATTGCAGCTCTACGGTGTAACAGCTCTAAAATGAAGACGCATTTCACATTCGATCTCGGAGCCTCCAGTATGGATGCACGTGCATGTGGTGGTGGGTGATGATGGAGGGTTAGAGTGTGCATGTGGTTCTATATCGAGCTGGCGCCAGATTTAACAATTGGCAGAGCGATATTGAGCAGCAGGCCACAAGCAAAATGACACTGACAGCTTACCTGCCTGGCTCGGTGTTCGTACGTGATTCAGTGTATAATCGCAAGCTGTTTTCAGCATGTTGCTGAACTGTAGGTTTAGTATGGAGTTGCCAGGTTTTAAGAGAGTGAAGGCAGGCATTGTGTAACGCTGTAGAGCCATGCAGGAGAAAATCAAAAGGTGGAAAGCTAGAGGTGGAGCTAATGCGTCCTGCCCTTTCTTTTTCCCTCTGTTTTCTCTCCCTTTGCGCCTGGTTGAAGTCTCCCCTTGGTGAACCTCACTCGTGTTGCCAGGCGACAAGGTTGCCTGGGAGCAGGGCTTTGATGAACAGTCACAGTGTAATGGAGGTAGCCCTGCCAACACACTGAACATAGGGACGGACAGGCGGACAAACACATGCATGTGTGCAAACACACGTCCGAGTGTGGCATGTGTGCAGCCACAGCAGACAGAACACAAATGCACCCAGCAGAGCCATGTCTAGGTTTTCTTTTGTAACCGCAGCTTTGGCTCAAGCTCACATTCATACAGTATTCAGCTTTTCGTACAAATTTATTCTCAAGAAATATTAATTTTTCTATTTCACAGTTTCTTTAATTAATGTCTGAGATGAATAGAAGCCCATGTATTTATCACAGTCAGGAGCTTCAGCCCTGCTGTTGATTTCTCCTGGAGTGACCTCCTGAAGTCATCTACTTCCTGTGTTTTCAAAAATCTATTACAACATTTCACAGAAACATTCTGCTGCCCTGACAAATGCAATTCATCATTTTAAATGCAAAAGTATAATATTTTTAAAACTGACATTACTTTATAAGACTTATCTGTCACAGGCATTAGGTGAAAGGAAAAATAATAGAAGTTACACTTGCAATATTAACACCCGCAGAATGTGCACTGATGGCTCAATAAACCTCATGTAAAATTCACAAACAACAAGTACAATATTACTGCACACAGTAGGTGCATTTCCATCCCCTTATTTTTATGTGCATTTCTAATTCTGCAAAAGACAAAAAATTAAAATACAAGAGATATGAAATACTTTTGGGAAATGGTTCATGAGGAGCTCATGTGTTTGCCTTTTCTTCCCACACTTTTTTAACTTTGTCCTTCAAGCATAACTCTCTTTCAGACTTTTCAAACTTTCAAACTATTGAGTAATTTAAGGCCTCAGGAAGAAATGGCAAAGCAGACTTAGAAAGACTCCACGCCCAAGAATGATGTAGCTGCTGGTGACATTGGCTGCAAGCTTGCAAGCAGACAGCAAGGCAGCTTTCTAGGCAGGATTCAATGCAGCCAATGCTGCTCTCGAGTTTAAGTTTGCGCTGGTGCAATCAACTTGTGACTTTGGAAGCTACGTGCATGGAGCTAGCTGCTAACAATGTTAAGTTGGAGGCTAAAGCTTTGGACCTCTAAGCCTGAGACTGCTGTAACAACACATTCACATCTTAAGACTTCCAGAGTCGATGGAAGGCCGACCACCCTCTTCTCCGATCTCCTACCCCAGCTTTTTGGTAAGCAAGCTTTGCCTGCACCCCCCGCCCTTACCCCAACCCCCACCCACAAACATGAAAAGCAAAAGCAAGACCTATCATCATCTGCTTTCACAACTTCCAAACCAAGAAAGCTGCAGTGCCATCATAAACCTATTGTTTTCCATGAGGATTCCACCCCTCAAGTTATTGAGTAGCAGCCCTCATACCTTGAGACTGAGGCACAACTATGCAAGCTTGGACTCCGGCCCACCCTCCAGTACAATTCTGGGCTAACGATTACACAGAGAATGGGGATAAAGTGCAGCTTTCATTTGTCAGTGAAGCCAAAAACTATCTTTGGGCTAAACACACTTAGCATGGACTGCTAAAGGCTGGCACATTATGGCTAATCTGCCAGCTGACTAGATATGCTGAAGTGTGGTTTGCTTTTGGGTAACTGCTAGTTTAGAAAAACATTTTTATTATTGGAGAAGGTGGGTGAGTTGGTGTATCGATAAAAGGTATGTGGTTAAGTACAATGGAAAAAGATTCAGCGAATAATTCATGATGTACAGTCATGCTGTAGGCCTACTGTCATTGCATAGGCCACTGCAATCACACATCACTGTCTCTGGATGGCTTTTACCACATATCTGCACACAGGGGTGTCATCAGAACTCTTCTAAGAGCACATAGCTGTAATATTACTTGTTCAAAACTATCTTTTTCCAGTGTTTTCCAGTGTTTATTGATTGTTATATATCCACTGTTTTTCTTTGTTTGAAGTTTGACCGGCACTCTTTTAATTACACTTTTTTGCAGTGAAACCTGACTGGAGAATTAGTACTACCTACTGCTTATCTGGATGAACCAACTTCTAATATTCCCATATTAGTAGTGGATGGAAAAGCACAGAAATTCGCTTTTATTTTGATGATTTTGTGAGAGTTCGTTTAAAATTTGTGCTACATTTGGATGAAAACCCAATCAGTCAGTAAGATGGATGGAGAATTACACGAATGCAGTGGTCAACACCATCAAAGCTGAATATCACTGCTGTAGCAAAATGGCTAGCTGAAGGGCCCTAGCACACCCATGGATGTGGTAATTAAAGAAGCGTTTGATCAATCCAAGTAATGAAGTGTCCAACCCACACACGCCACTGCCTGAAGCTCAGCTGCTAACATGTGGTTTCCATATCTCTTTGCATTTTTAAAGTAATAGCCTAATCTACAACTTTTTTTCAAATAATTGCCCACTTTCTTGCTCTCACTCTCTGTGTTCAACATGGTTGCGATTTCAAACTCTGACTCCGGTTCATAAAAGCTTTTACAGTTGCTCCAGGAAAAGTTCCCGTGGCTCACAGAAGAGATGTGTTTTACATTTCCAATGGCTCCAACAGCATTTCAATTATAGCTGCAGGCTCAAAACTCTCTCTCACAGCTTTCCAGTCAGCTGCATACACAGATGTACACACCACTGACTGTTATGTTTGGGGTTATGATAAGGGGCTGTGAGAGGGCTGCTTGCAAATATACAGCTGGTGGTGGAAAAAGTACCAAACTTGATTTATAAAAGCATTAGTACAACCGTGAAAAAACACTTAAATGGTAAAGTCCTGCTGTCAAAGTTTTACATATAACAGATTATTTTTGACAACTTCAGAGTAACAAGCTGTAAACACAACACTGACATTATTATTATGATGCATTCATGTGATGACAGAATAATCAGACAACAAGTTCCCAATTGTGAAGATTCATGCAAATGCCCCTGCAAGTCGAAACGACAACTCAGAATGTCAGTAAAAATATTACTACACGACTTTCTGACTTGGACGTCAATTACACAGAGACATGGTGGACAAAAGCAAATTTTGGGTTATGGTTTTTACTAATTCGCATATTTCATCAATGCTTTTGTCCACATATAATTTGTAATATGGTGTTAGGTTGTGACTGTTGCTGTCCACATAGAGTGACCTAAATTAGAAGAGTCTTCTATTGGCATTAACTCTGATAACAAGCCAAGTAACGTTTAACAGTATTATTTAAAACCTCATGAACATGCCAATGTCTGGAGAACAACTTCCCACCTTGGGTAATGGGAACACGTGATTGCAGCAGCCTTGAAGTTGACATGGGGAACTTGATAGCAAACAGTTCCCTGCTAACAAATGAAGCAGATATGAAGCTACATTAGCATTCATTTGGAGTTGTGTTTCTGGCCATGTGACAAATGTAAGTCCAATATTCACTCTGCTTTTCGCTCTGTTTTGGTCTCCACCAACTCCTGAGGGGAATATTTGATGCTTTGGCTGCTAAATTCTCCAGTGTTTCCCAGCTAGTAGCTATGGTAACTCTGTTTGACGTATCGGGCTGGGCAGGTAGTGTACAGTGGGTTTTTGGAGCTTTTTCATTAAATGCAGCTGCCGCCTATAACAAAGCTATGTGAGCAGTGAGAGTGAACCAGAACAGCAAAGTCCTGGGCCAGAGGACCAAAACAATGACCTGAAAGACTTGAGTTGTACTTAACCCCCAAATCACCCCCAAATCAATAAATACACATTTTCCCTTTTACCTGGAGTGCCATTTACCAGTCTAGATTGTTTTGATGTGAGTTGCAGAGTGTTGGACATATCAGCCATAGAGATGTCCGCCTTCTCTCTAATATAATGGAACTAGATGGCTGCTCAAAGCACCAAAAAAAAAAA
The DNA here is from genome assembly GCA_029783705.1 of Chaetodon striatus. Lineage (NCBI taxonomy): Eukaryota > Metazoa > Chordata > Actinopteri > Chaetodontiformes > Chaetodontidae > Chaetodon > Chaetodon striatus. Next base: position 3,642,297 of record JAPZEB010000015.1, on the reverse strand, counting down.
AAATTGGAAAACTCAACAGCAATGTCTCATTTCAGAAAGCAGTTTGATGTTGGAACTAATTTCTTTCTACCAAACTACACTTGTCAGCTGAATTACCACAAAGACAGAAGCGTGTATCTGCTGCTGGCTCACCTAGCACCACTTTGCTAGCAAACATTACAGCTAAGCTGAAGTGGATTGTAGGCTTGGGTGGTATCTATTTTTCATACCTTCATCATACCTTCCTGAAATTTCACCGGGGTATACGATGAATGACAGTGTTTGTGTGTTGCGCTACCTTCCCAGAGGACACCATTAATGTTTACATTTAATATGTCACCAAGACATTATCAAAGCTCCCATACCTTCCCTAAAAGAACAAAAATCTATAAAACTCCTTACTATGTCTGCTATATCTACTTAACAAATTACAAATTGCAAGAGAAAATGCTTCCTATTTTAGGATATATTTGTAAAACAGAAATGAAAACATAACCATAAATTAGCATTTACAAACTCCCTAAAATTTCAGGAAAAATATGACATTGCTCGATTGACAAGTATCACTTATCACCCAATTAAAGTTACTACTGGATAAAAAGAAATTGAGGATTACCTCTTTACATCCTCAACTGTAATTTCACCAAAGCTGCTAAATCTGACAGTCCAGTCAGGTTGCAAAACGTTTTTAATGCCTATAATACTGAATAAATTGTCAATCTGTTGCATGCAGATGGGTGGGGTGAAACGGTGTGTGTATGTAATGTGTGTATCCCTGTAGTGTACCTGTGCACAGGAGTGTGTAGCAACGTCTGTATCCATCAGTCTAATTGTGATTATGGCATTTAATTAAGCTAGATGATTTCCACTTCTGTGCTAATCATCAGTTGTGTGTGTTTCCATGTGTGTCTGTGCACATGTGTTAGGAGTCTGGACGATGCCGATTTTCTAAGACCAAGGATGAAACTCTCTCGCTGTCTGTCTGTCACTGCAGGATTAGCTCCATGTCATGTTTCCATGAAAAGAAAAACTCTGTTGACACTGAAATCCTCAAATCATCAAATGTCCTCTTGCTAAAAATAGTCACCTCATGTCAAGCCATGAGAACATTCACATTTTCTACAGCAGGGACTCAAACAGAAGACTACACGATAAAATGTCACTGTCATCACTCAGAATGGCTGCATCACACACCCGTATAACAACATAACCTCTGTCAAAGGAGTTTCAACAATAACACGACGACAATAGAGCTGTTTGTGGGATTTGTGAAAGCTCAATTCACTTCCGGCTAACTAAATGACCTGTGACAGCTGGTATGAGAAACACAAAGCTGTGATACATAAACAGATGGAACTTTTTACAGGCATACAGTGCTAACCAGCCAAGTGTGAATATGGCTAATTGGAATAACAGCGATGTAAACATCCACCCCACATATGGACTTGTGCAGTTGTGGGTGTGATTTGCGTCAGTGGTGAATTAAATGCAAGATTTCCTATTTTGTTTGTCAGCAAATGTGTAAGGGCATTTAAGACAGAGCTTGGCATGGCCCTTATCATTCTCTGTCCCATTTATTTTGAGCAGGAATTTGATGGAATTAAGTTCACATAAATTGAAGTGTTTTTTTGTTTTGTTTTTTTTGCTGGTATTCCACATCCTGTAATGTCAATGTGAAAAGTAAAATCTAGAATTTGTTTGAAATATTTTACAAATATGAGCAGGAAAGTAATCAATAATCCATTGTACATGTGCAAAATAAACCACATACAGCAAAACTGCATTTTGTTCTTGTATCATCCTGTTTAATTGATCAGATCTCTGAAAAATATTTTCCCTTTCCTGTTGAAGGCATTTAGTTAACAAAATCAAGTCCATGTCTCTAAAAAGCAACTTAATGGACCTTTATGCAATTTAAGGAAATACAGCTAAACAGGATACTTAGCATAGTATATTCATGGATGGTGGTGAAGGTCCATGTAATGGAGATGAGATTATTTGCTATGATCCATAGAAAGCTTGCAAACCCTTTTAAAATGAAAAGAACCTGGATGTTATGTAGCTGTCATTTAAAATACACATCATAAACAAAATATTGTGTGAATTCCGCCAATACTATTTTAACGTTTTACATATGTAATTGCTAAACTATAATGATACAATGAAGCTTAGTACTCCTAAAATTCTTTAAGATTTCGTGTCAACAAAAAAGTCTGATTTAATTTGATGTTTAAGTTACAAGAGACCATCCTGCTATGAGATTAAACTAGCAATGATACAGCAATCTGTTGCTTAAAGCAAATGTCTGCCAGGGGTGGAAAGTGGGGGGCCAGTGTCCTCTTTCCTACTTCCTACCCTCTAACTTCTGGTGCCCTTGGTAAGGAAGCACCCATCTCCAAAATCAACCTTCATTTTGATCTCAACTACACACCTGTAAAGTATCGTGACTGCATCCTGCACATGTGCAACACTATCAGGAAAATCTGTCCACAGACAGACAGACAGACAGACAGACAGACCTGCCAGAATACTCAAAACAGCCTCTGTAGTGGCTCCTGCTTCAGTAGGTGTCTCTAGGACTAGAGTTTGCCATGATGACACAAACACACATACAGACTGACAAGGTGAAAACAAGCAGGCAGTCACGACTAACCTTGAACCTGGAGTGATCCCATCGCAAGAGGGTCTCTAGTGTATATTGTATTTTACTGAACTAAATGTGACTTGTTACCACAATTTCAGATTATCTGTATGTGACATTTAGAGCATTATTAAAGCAGCAAACCATTGTTTGTTATGTAGGCATATAGTGGGGTAATGGCATCCTGAGCAAAGAAATTAAGTCACACACCCTCTGTGTTTATTGTAATCAGAGCTTATCTGTGGCTTGTTGTGGCAAGCTGTT
>JAPZEB010000015.1:3623704-3639313 GCA_029783705.1 Chaetodon striatus | reverse complement strand
GTGTGTGTGTGTGTGTGTGTGTGTGTGTGTGTGTGTGTGTGTATGTGTAGGGGGGGTAGGTCTTGAATCATAACGCCATTTTGTTGTATCGATGTGTTTTTTTGAAAAATTCTGCTTATATTCTATTTTTTATTCTAGAGTTTCTTTAGTTGTGTGGATGCTAAGATATGTTTGTATGGGCTCTCATTTGGTTGTAGCTATTGTGTGTGCAGCCTGTTTGTTTTACCTGTTTCTCTTTGTGTGTTTGTGCGTGCTTATGTGTGTATCCCCGCATGTGTGTATAGGTAACGGTGCCAAAGAGGAAACACAAGAGCGACAAGCCCAAGAGCCCAGAGAGTGGCTGCTCCTCACCCGAACCCGACCGCCAAGACTCGTCTGGCAGCGAACGTGAGTCACAATCATTTACAATCACATACACACACAACACTAATATGAGTACTATTTGTTTATGCCTTTGCACCGATGACAGCTGTAGCCAGAGGCATAATGTTTTCGAGTTCTCCCTTCTTCTGTTGGTCCCATTCTTGTCAACGCAATATCTCAAGAACTCCTTTAACGCCTTCTTCAAATCTGGCACAAACGTCCACTTGGACTGAAGAATAAACTGATTAGAATTTGGTCATCAGCATCACAATGTTTTGGTGTCATATCTCAGGAACAGAGGGGAAGACATTTGGTCAGATGCTTAATTTGTGACTCTAACCTTGATTGTCCACCTTGAAACTGTCCTGATTGTATAGATCTTCTGTGCTGCCGGGTTAAAGATGTGTGTGAAGCATCCATGTTTTCACAGACATGGTTGTAAACTGTAAGAGAAACTTGACTGGTTCACGGCGGCATCAAACTGCAAGGCAGTATTTCTAGTTATGTGATAAATCAACATTTGCTTTATGATCTAAATCTTGCAGTTATTGTACAATATTTTATTACAGACACACAACAGCCTAAGAAGCAGATAAAAACAATCTGTAAAAACAGGGCTAAATTTGGTTGAACTGTTGTTTTAACAGTTTATAGATCACTATAATTCAATGCGAAGCAGGTCATAACTGCAAGTTAAAATGTCATGTTATGAAAACACTGGTTATACATAATCTAAACAACTTGAAGTTTTCAAACAGTCTGCAAAACATTAAATGTTTCAAAGGCTTAGAGGAGGCAGAGACTGAGTTAGTAAACAGCACACTCTGGTGGTGTAAGTTATTTCTTCAGTGTTTTTTGTGAAGGTCATGTTGTAGGAACTAGTACTCAGCATTAGAATCTACAATGATAATAAATGCTAACCTAATAATGTCTTTTTGTCAGGGTTTGACAAGCCACTCAAAAGATAACCATTGTTGTTTTGGAAGGTCAAAGCAAAACTACCAGCCAATTGCATATGTGCATTGCATTGCATTTATCAGCATTTAGCTGGTTGCTGGTGCTTATTCCCAACCCTAATGTTTGTACTAAAAAAAATGAATTGCTTTAACATGTTTTCTGCAGGTCCTCAAAAGTCTTAAATAGTAATGAATGTAGTTCCCCCTTAAAAATGCTTTATTATAGTCTAAACAAAGCTGGGCTGTCAGGAGAAGTTATCTATAAATTACTGCTGCTATTGTTAGCCACAGTAGCTGGAAAACTCATGGACTGTCTGAGGCAAGAGTCAATTATAGTAAAAACTATCCACACCATGCTTGTCTTTAATTTCTTTGTATCATGTTACAATATCAGATGTTCATCTTAAACATGGCAAACGATTCAAATAATGAGATAAACGTGTGAAAGTAAACCCTGTGAGAAAATCCTCAGACATCAGACTGTTCCGAATGCTCTGTTTCCAACAGTTTCTTCTACTGTGGAGACAAGAAAACGACGTTAGAATAGTTACGCTGCTGACCCTCAAGTTTACTTACTCGTGGCACACCACCAAAACATCAGCATCTGCTGCCACATACAGATTTCCTAGTTTTGGAGCTACATCTCTCTCTTTCTTTCTCTTCTGTGGCAGTGCGTACTCTGGGTGCACTGACTTAACTGTTTGTTAATTCATGTAGTTACAGTATTGTCTCGTTTTTCCAACCTACTTAAGATAAAACAAGCTGAATTCCCATTGAAGCTGCACACAGTGGTCCAGCCATGGGTCTAACCTGTGTAACAGCAGCAGAGGAAAGTTGGCTTTCACTCTCTCCATCAATCTATTCTGATCAGCTGTGATTAATCTGACCACAAACTGCTCAAAAAGAAGTCTTGAATGTGATAATCAGTTTGTCCCTCAATTTCCACCCCTTAACTCAAACTCTAAAAGAAAAACTTATTTAAGTCATGAAAAGTTCTGCTTCACTCTGTTCAAGGACACACAAAAACCCTAGAATTCAGAGAGGAGACACAAAATGATCACAAAGGGACACACACAAAAAAAGTTTGCTGCAAAGTATGGCCCTAAAAATGAGCTAATAGGTCCCCTTTAAATCTAATATTTATTGACCAGTTTTTAATTGGCCCAGGTCACGTAAACTGATTGATTATATTTCTAGAAATAACTGTTATATATGGCTGAGAAGCATTGACAGAACTTAAGTATAAATGGTAATTAATTCAGATTCTTATTTTCCTGACTGGTTTTCCATCATTGTTTAACCAGTATGACCCTTGAAAATATATTCAGCTGTGTCTTTTGTGGTATGATGGCCTGTGTCCATGTAGCGTTTTTTCTAAGCACTAGCTTCTTTTTTTAATTGTTCCCAATGAAGAGAGAGCATATGTGGCTGTGCGTGTTTTTTATGTATTGCCGGGATTAAGCTCTCTCCAGGGCCCTGTTACTGCTTTTCTGCTGATGAAAAACACTTCATGGACACATGCCCCTTAAAAGGGTCTTAAATATAATTTGGTAAAAACTGCAGAAAACAACTTTGACACACTTTGTTGCAGGACACAAAAACAAGCATAACAGCCGGCTGAGGAAAAAAGGAGCAGACCTCAGTGAACTTCAAAGTGCCATTGAATCTATAAAGCAGACACAGGAGGACATTAACAGGTGAGGAGGGCATGAGTCACACTCTACCATGTACATGATTTGACTTACACATACAGTAACTCCTGTTTGTTTGTTTGTAGGAACATCAGTGTGCTGCGGAGTCGTGCAGCAGGCAGGGTGGAAGGAGCCTCTTTCCTCCAGCAGCGTGACTACGTCATCATCATTTTCCTCATCCTCCTTCAGGTCCTGATAAACTATGTCTTCAAGTAGCAGCCATACAGAGAGAGTGATGCCCTCACACACACAAACACACTCATTTGATCACAGTGGGGGACTTAGAGACATGAACTCTGACCTCTCACAATTAGTGACTCCAACTCTCTTCTCTCTGTCTTTATTAAGTCCAACTACACACGTCCAGAAAAGTGGAGACCTCCACACAAAGAGAGACCTTTTTTAAAGCGTGTTTATTTTTAACCAGTCCATTCCAAAACTCTGGGGAGATCCACAGATTTCAAAGCGAAGAGGAGCAGCGATAAGGAGAGGTAGTTGGAGGGGAGATTTTGGTGTGATGAAGTCTCGACTGCCACTCTGGAGCTCATTTATTTGCCTTGATGTAAGAGGCAAAGACAGCAGCCATTTTTTAGCTGTTGTTTGTTTGTTTTTTTCCAATGGAGTGAAACTACTCTGTGATTCACATTTCACCTCAAACGACAGGGAACCTTTTAACATGGAGACGAGTACCACGACTCAGATGGTAACACACATTTTTTTTAAAAAAGTTTTGATTTTAATGTTGGTTCTTTTTAACATTTTGTTCCTTTTCTTGGTGTGTCCTTTGTGATAGGGGTCTGCTTGGAACAAAAAGCGGTGATAAGGGAGAGAAAAACAAAGTGGTCCAATCTATGTGACTTTTATTTTTTTATTGTCAGATACTTTGATAACGGCTGGGGTTTCCATGCGTGGAAAATCGACGAGGAAGACTAATAACACAAGTGATATTGTCAAAAGGAACAGAAGCTATAATTTCTGCTGTATAATAAAACTTCACCTTTTGCATACAAAGTCAATGTTGAAAGAAAAAAGCCAGATGTTTAACACAGCGTCGTTGTATACTGTAGGTAGCATGTACAGACAGAGGAGCGTGATTAGGACATTATTTAGCCCTATGTACAGTATTTTATCCTAAGGCACAAATGCACTGGAAACGTCAGATATTTGTGTTAATATAGTTTTTTATCAGTTAAACTTGCACTCTATCTTTTACATTTCTGCTCTGAGGAGGTCTGGAGCATCAACAGAAGGATAAAAAAAGATGATTTTTGTGATTTTTCATGAGTTTCAGTGAACACTGCCCTAGTTTCAGGTAAAGGGAGCTGATATGTTTTTAATCAACATCAGCAAAGCGAATCGATGTCGTATAAAATTTTCACCTGCCTTCATAGACCAAATGGCAAGTTCAAGAAATAGAAGAAGAAATGAACTTGTTTTTATTTTAAGATAAGAAGGTTGATACTACTCTCATATATTTACATTCAGTACAACCACCAGCCAGTTAGCTTAGCGTAGCTTAGCATAAGGATTTGAAGCAAAGAAAAACAACCAGCCTGGCTATGTCAAAAGGTAACTGAGGCCCAATACACCCCTTGCTCCTACCACTTAGCCTTACCCCTCTGTTTTGTGTGTTCACATCTTGGGGTAGGTTGTCCTGAATAAAGAGTAGGACTGCATGACCCTCCAATCGGAGGCTTTTTCAGAAGTACACTTCAAACTGAGTGTTATTAGAAATCATCAGTGGAATAGCTGTACGAGCAACAAAAAAACACCACACATGTATTTTCTTCATCAATGCAAATTTAAAAATTATGATAGCCATCGTATTATCCTAATTTAATGTTGTTTCAATGTTTTATGGTTTTTTGATCTATGGTTTTTTCTTTCTTTTTTTAAATAATAGGCATAACAAAAGAATTTGTTAGTATGCCAATGTCTCTTCAGCTACATAGCTAGCTAGCTAATGTTACATGTAATGTAACATGAAGGGTTGTCCCATCTCATAAGGATAGATTTTAACCACAACCCTTTGTAACTCTGTTCCAAGGTATACGATGGCACTCGAAAATTAGGGTTAGGGGTAAAAATAAGAAAAGGGATTGGGCGTAAATCAGCCTACTGTACCAGCACTTCTTCAGCTCACTATAACATTAGATCTTTGTTTAATCTGTACAAAAAAGTATAAAGACAACATGTATTGGTTTTACTAGGAGGTAGGTATTGGGCTATTTCTTGTCATCACTGTGAAGGCAACCAGTGGAGTCTTTAGGAAGTGACTGTGCCCAACTTAGCTTTAGTCCAGAGCATACCTCCCAATAAAACCACCACTTTTTACACATTAGTTTTTGTACGGATTAACTAAATGAGATACAACGTTAATTAAAGAGTTTAGTTAGTGCTGGTAGGTGGATTTTGTTACCTTTAGACAGAGCCAGGCTCTGTACCTTTTGCTAAGCTAAGTGGTTGCTGTCTTAAGCTTCATATTTATTGTACAGACAGCTCCATCTTCTCATCTAATTTATGGCAACAAAGTGTATTACCCCAAATAAACTCAACTATTCCTTAAAAATGAGTTATTTAAATGTCAGTGTTGAGTTGTGCAACCATATAGACAAAATCTTAAAAATGTCAGAATTGTTGATTTTAAGAATTGTCTCCAAATGTAAAACAGACTCTAGACCAAGCCATGCAAGAGAAAACCCTTAACTCTCCCCTTAGCTGCTCACTGCAGCACCGTCATGACAAAGTCACACTCAGAGCATCGGTCATAACTTTCAGTGCTTTTGCGCCTCAGATGTTAACCAGGAAACCTAGAATAGACACATTAGTAAGCTATTAGTGGGAGGAGAAGATAGACTTTTTTTCTAAGTACTACAATCACCACAGTAAACCATTCCAAATGTACGCAAGTACCAGCCAAACTCAGTGTGTAGAATAGGAGTTGACCCCGTTCACTGTGTAAATATCTGACGGGACGGCTCGTTTCCTCGCGAGTAGCGCGTGGCGTTTCAACACCAAGGTTCACGATACAGACACTCCCACGCTCTGTGCACAAGCCAGTCTTTTCAACCTTGTGTGTCTTTTTGTCCACTGCTCTGTAGATACACACGGACATGGGCAAAAAAAAAAAAAAAAAAAAAAAACAATTGGTGGGGTACACAATGAGATTCCTAACGCAAATTTATCCAGATGGCCTCAAGACATTGCTGTTATTCAGCAGTGGTTACTGTGAGTATACATTTCAGTTCTAATCTGCTGCCTTCTTTGCTGGAAACATGGATTTTAAAAATTTAAAGATTCAAAAATGATTGTAGGAACATATAGCCTGAAAATGTACAGGCTTATGAGGACTATGACCTATGAGGACCGACTGAGTGAAGGAGCAATCTAGTTTGCTTACTCAGCCAAGGATGAAGGCAGCATATTAGAACCCTTACCTGACCTTTTTACCACACAAACCCCTTTTCCACCAACATGGACCGGGCTTTGTTCCGGTTTCAGCACCTAATTTGGAATCTTTCTGAGCATTTCGACCAAAAATAAACTGGTTCAGGGCCTGAAAAGTTGGTTCTTAGCTGGAACGGATAATTTGGTGGAAAAGGGGTAACAGTCGGTCAGGATTTTCTCTTAAGATTCAAGTAAATAACTGCTAATTGAGGCAATCCAAAAAGATCCAAGCCACTTATGGACCGTATCTGAACATTGATTTTGTATATCTCTTGGCCTGTCATGATGTTAGCCTTGTCGACGTTTACATTTCCAATTGCCTCCGCCGTCAGCAGACTGTTGAGCGAAGAAATCTTTGTAATGCTAACACAGGTATTAAGAAAGACTGGTGGCATCGTCGGGAGCCAGCTGTACCCCTGTTACGTTACCCGGCTGGCCCGTGTGTATCTGTACGTGTATTTTTGTGTATCCTCATTGCCTCGATCGCTCATCTTAAATAGAGAATCCAGATGTTAGAATGTGGAGAAATACCAGTGCCTTCTAGAATCGGACTGGGGAGGGGGTAGATAGGGGGTTAAGGGGAGGTGATAGGAGGTCGGCAGGGATTTGGGAGGGGTGTGGTGTGGAGCATACAAAGTGTCCAAGTCTCAAAGTGGACTACTGATGAAGGGAATGATCTAGAATAAAAAGACTGGTGGGTGGGACTCAGACTGGGACCCTTGTGGTGGCTGTAGTCACTGTAGTGTTTTAGAGTGGACGTGCCATACGAAGCCTTAGAAACAAGTCCGACTCCAGCTCCAAAGCTCAACCCGCCCCACCCAGTTCCTGCCTTCCCCTCCTGAAGCGTCGCCATAGAAACTCACCCGTAGGTTTCCGGATGCTGATTCCTGCCACAGTAGAGAGAAAGGGAGGGAGAGAGACTGCTCCTCTCCATTGTCGTCCTTGTCCCTCTCTCGCTCTCTCACACACCAAATTCAGAGGGAAGTAAACATCTCTGCCGTCTGTTGTTGTTGCTGTATCTGTAAAATAATACAATTTATTTATTCCTCTTTTTGTATGTGGGTTTATGTTCATTTTTTTCTGCTTGTAGCATTCGGTCACTGTTATCTTGTTTTCTTGTTTTTCAATGCTGATTTTAAAATTGGTTTTATCCCGCTCTTCGTTACTTGACGTCACACACAAGCGACTGTCCTCAACTTGTGCACACTGTCAATGTCAACTGCCCCCCACCCCTTTTCCACACACACACACACACACACACACACACACACACACCTACCCTTTTCCTATCTGAGTACGTGAATATATTTACTGTATCTCCATGGCAACTATAACTTCCTGGAAGTTTATGGACACGTGTAACATAACACAGAATAAAAACAAATGACATCCTGGGGTCTCCTGTATGTGTTTGGTGAAGTTTTAGATGATCCCTCCATTATATTTAAGTGAAGTTTTGTAACTGCAAAGAGATCCAACAACACTGACCGAAAAATTAAACGCTTTTGGTATGATGCTGGTTGGATGTACTGCCAAATTCAGGGAAATCCGCACTGGAGATGACTTATGGTACTGAAATGAACATTCAGTTCATTGGCAACAGCTCTGGTGGACATTCCTGCTGTCAGCATGCCAACTGTACACTCAAAACTTGTGCCATTGTTTAATAATACTGCCCATTCTTGTGACCATCCCAGTGCTCACTTGTGTAGTACTGATGCTGTTTAATCAGCATCTTGATATGCCACACCTGTCAGGTGGATGGATTATCTTGGGAAAAAAAGTGCATACTGACATGGATATTCATAAAGCTGTGACCAAAATTTGACAGAAGTGCATCTTTTGAGTGCCTTAAAAAACTCCTAGCATAAGTGTTTAAATTTTTTACAGTACGGATACACTCTAGACCAAAACACGACCATGGTATCGTTATGTAAGTTCCTTAAAAGTGCAGGAGAGGTCAAAGCAAGTGTATAGAAGGATTATGTCACTCTTGAGTGCTGATTCAGGCCCAGCTGAACTGGGGAAAAGAATCTAAATAACATCAAAAAACCAAATGGTGGAAAATAAATGAATAGCAATAAGATGCATAAAGTGAAAATAGATTGAAACAGCCCCGATACATGGAATAAAATCATAGTGTGTGTGTGTGTGAGTGTGAGTGTGAGTGTGAGAAAGAGAAAGTGTTCGAAGAGAATTGGTTTAGGGTTTTATCAATTTAAAACTGATTTATTTAAGTTTGTTTGGAGTTTGTTACTTCGTTGCCATCTTATCTTCAAATAAACAATTTAATCTTCCATTTTAAAAGGAACCCAATTAAATGTGCTTTTTTCCCCAGCCGTGACAAACAACATTGCACCCCCTATCTGACAAACTCGTGTACACTAGATCAATGAAAAAACTTCTACACGTCTATCCCCTCTTTTGAATCAAGTGCAGATGGTGGTCGACTCATTTCGGACAGTGGAAGAGGCTTGAAGCTGCCAGCTGATGCTATTTTAAAATTTAAAACTGAATTCTCAAAATTTTGTTGATTGTTTCTTATTTTGTTGATGAGATCATCTGTCTGTACTTAAGGATTCAAAGGATCAAATACACAATATATGTTGTGGAATGTGTCGTGGGATATTCTTAAGGCCATGCTAAAACACGTGAAATGAATAATAGTTATTGGAGTGACAGTAAATACAAGAATTTTAATTTTTATCATTCATATCTCTTTTTTCTAAGATGAAAATACATGACTTCTGTAAAGGAGTATGAAAATGTGTGTATAAACTAGTGTTATTTGGCTTCTTTATTATGTGAAATCTTTGGCATTTCAAGGGATAAAACATGTTCACTGTAAAACAGCTCAGCCGCCATTAGAGGGAGATACAGTCTTCTCCTGAACCACTCACATCTCCATCCAGCTGTGACCCCTCTGTCAGGTTCACCATTGTTTCTAATAATCTGACACTTTCTAGGCAGCCTGGAGGTCACAGAGGGTTGAGGCTGAAATGTTGCAGTTTCGTGTTCAGGGACGAGCCCTTCAGCAAGTCACCTAACTCCTAACTGTTAAAGTAACAAGAAACAGGAGACTGCTGCAGCAGCATTAAGGTAAGAACGGGATTTCTGGCTTGTGTATTTTAATATTAAATCATTGCTACTTCATTTATCTATTATGGGTGAGTAAAAAGGACAAGAATGAATATTAAAATACAGAGAATTACAAGATACCTTTGTTAATACAGTCCCGTTGTCTTTGCTGAAGATTTTGTTCTTGTCTAAGATTATGAGTTAGTTATTTTTAAGAAGGATTACAATATTTATTAAGCTCCAACCATTAATATTTAAAAAAAAAATGGATTTGAGAGCTTTAACATTTGAAAGTATCTTCTGTAATTTTTTTTTTACATGCATTGATCGTTTTTATTGCCAATGGGTAAACAGGTTGTAACGTAACTTAAAATCTGTTGCCTATTACAGCCTGTGGTCTGACCTTTATGTAAAGGACAAATTTTTCAGGAAAATCCTATATGTGTGCTGCTACGCTTGCTAACATTAGCTGAGGAATGGAATCCACTAACATCAACAAACGACCAGCGCCCACAATTACACAGTCGACACATGCTGTGTAGCTGTATACATTTTACAGCAGCAGCCCGGCAGAGACCGTGATTACGCTGAGCAGCATGTACGGGAATGAATCACAACATAATTTGTTTCTCTCTAAGTCACTAGGAGGGTCTGAAAAGTTACTAAATCTAGCAAAAAATGGCCAAGTTGTCAACACTGACTGCGAGGCAATAAAAATCCCAAAGCGCAAGTTGTGTACCTCCACTCATATGGTACTGTAAAGTGATTTTCTGGATTAGAAACTTAATGACAACTGCTTTAGGCAGGGTATTAATGAAATTAGTTTTTGAATAATTGTAAGCCTCTGATTGGCCAAATCAAAAAATGCTTGACAGTTAACATGCGCTCTTAATCTCTGGTCTTCTGAGCGGACACATCAGTTAGCAAGCTCACCAAATCACTTCACCAGCTAAATTGATCTATGATATTGACTTATGTATTATGACAATATTGATGTAGCCAGTAATGAATGATGTAACAGCACAGAGTGCTTTCTACTAGTGATGGCCAAATGAAGCCTTATGAAGCATTTTCTTTATTTTCTGAGCCCACTAGATGGCGCTCTTGGTTTAAACAGAGAGGCTCAAAGAATAGCAATTCAGTGAACTCTAGTGGACTCAGAAAATAAGGAAAATGCTTCATGAGGCTTCACTTGGCCGTCACTAGTGACAACTGCCGTGCTTGAACCCTTTCTAACTGTGCCATGTCGGACCACTGTCTCAGAGCCACGACGAGATATCACCATGTTTCTGTCACGTTGGTCATGTTTTAATCCAAACAATAAAGCATATTACCGTTCAGTTTCCTGCACGTACAGATTTGTCCATGACAACCATGATCAGCACTCAGACTGAGACCTTAAATGAGACCAAACTTTAAACATGTCTTTTTTTATTCTTTGGTTTAACTGTTGGTGCCATTGAAGGTCAATATCTGTGAATAAGCCGCCACTTGGGAACAGTTATTATATTAAAAAAAGGTACAAGGTCCTCTACATAACTCTCAAACTTACAACAAATGAGGACGTTATAGATACTAAATATACAGGGGAGAATTCAAACCCAGTTTAGATGCACCCAGAGGAGCAGTGTGGCACAAACTGTAAGTGGAAAGTTGGGTAGTGGTACTTCAAATACAGCTAAAAAAAAAACATCAGAATATCCTCTTAAAAAGTGTTTAATTGAAAAGTTTTGCCCCCAAGTCGACATCGAAATGGTGGTTTGAGGAGTGAAGTATTCCTTTAAGACACAGCTCAGAGAAGTTAGACGTTATTAAAGTGCTCTACTAAAACTTAGACTTCAGACTTCTTATGAACGCCTGACTGTTTGTAACTGTGCGCAGGACGGCTGGAACTACACTCACTTCGTCACTCCCGTCTCCACTCTGGAGCGAGACCGCTACCTTTCACAGCCAACGCTGCCCACCAGCCCGCTGCAGATGTCCCCCGTTATCCAATCAGGTGAGAGATCCGGTGAGTGAGGTCAAACACATGGAGGTATGACCAAACCAGATTCCATCCTCATCGAACAGTCAGATAAATCCTTTCACGTCAGAAACGTCGTCAAAAAATGTTATGATTGTTTTCTCTCTCAGGTGGTAGTGCAACCTCCTCGCCAGCGATGCTCGGGATAAGAAGACACAGTTCGAACTATCAGAGAGCGCAGTCATCTATGCAACTCGACACGTATTATGGAGACAACAGTTTACACAAGCGGCAGTACACAGGTTCGTAATGTGGCGTCCCTCAGGGATCTATGCTTGGTACCCATGAACATAGTTATTAAAATACAAACTGTGTCTATTGCACTTATGTTTCATGTTTTTTCTGTCTGTGCGGCTGAATTTTTCTACGTCAGGGTCTGAGAAGAAAACTCCATATTTCATTGGGACATATTCTTCCCAGTCAGGAGAGGATTTGAGACGGTCCCAGGTAAGAAGATTTAAAATTGAGACACAAAACTATTGAACATGAATAACAGAAAAAGCAGCAAACTGTACAGCAGGCTGTTTGTACTGATGAATCAGTCCAACTCTGAGCCCAGATTAAGTTTTCTCTCAAAAGAAAAACAAGCAGTTAATCACATAAGTCGTGTTTCAGGCGATAATGCCAAAAATTCTCTGGTTCCAGCTTCTCATATGTCAATATTTGCTGTTTTCCTTCATCCTCCATGATAACAAACTGATTTTTTTTATATTTTGGGGGTTTGAATTCCTAAAAAGACAAAAGCAAGCAGTTTTAATAATTTTTTAAAATTAATAAATTATTAAAAGATCAATCTATGATAAAAAATTATTAAGCTGAAGCGCCACGTCTTACAGTTCTGTACCTGTTACAGTTATTTGACACCAAATATTGCATTGAAATGATTTAATTAATCCTTTGAAATCTGAGAAAATTGACTTGGTTTCTTTCAAAAACATTAGAAGAAGAAGGCAAGGAGCAATGAAAGAAGAGGAAATGACACCCTAAAATTGCTGGAAATTAGTAATAAACAGAAAATAAAAAACAAGAAAATTTGTTAAAAAAGAAAAACAACAGCAAGGAAATACCAGAAAAAGTGCTTAAAATTACAATATTTTTCTGTAAGATAGATTTAAAACAGATTAAAACAGATTTTAAAAAAGGGATTTTTTTTTTATGATTAAAAAAAGACAATCAAATCGATTTTAATGTTATAATAATAATAACAATAATAAAAAATAATTTCAATAAAATTCTTAAAGGCTGGAGAAAAACTAGATGAATTATGTTTTAAAGGCAAAATAAAAATAAAATTGATGACAAAAAAATACAGTAAAAATACATAAAAATGCTATATTAACAACAATGGTAAAAATATAATAATACGCACTACATAATAAATTTATATAATTAGTTATAATTTAAGAGGAGAATTTAATTTTAAAAAAAACAATGTGTTCATACAACATAAAGAGTCTGTATTTTTAGGGTGGACTTGGGGAATGGGCTTCGTTATAAGCACAAATATTATTCAATTTAAAAAACAAAAAAATATTTTTTGCAGATATATAGACGGGGAAAGGTTGTATTAGGGCAGTGCATATTTATTTTGTAACACAGGGTGGTGCTCGGACTGGAAATAAATTCAATTGGGTGATAAATAGACCGGGGATAGTTGTATATTGGTTGTAAATAAATTTGGGAATTTGTTAAAATAATATACGAGTTAAAGATGAAATGTAAGAAAGGTGTAGGGACATTTAAGTTTTACTTCTGTTTTCTCTTTCTTGTCTGTTTTTTATTAATTTTTTGTTTTATTTTGGTTCAACATGAAGTCATTCATTCATTCATTCATTCATTCATATATGTACACATACTCAACAAGGTGTGAACAGTAAGTGTGGTTTTGCTTCTCTCTGCAGGTCGTGACCCGAGGGCGATGGATGCTCGTGGTCCAGTGACAGGGCAGCGGGTTCCCATGGCGACAGGGATGCAAGGCCCCGTTCCTCATAGCATGGGTCCTAACGCTCCTCCACCTGCAAGACCGGTAACTGCTGCATCTAACATCTGTGTTTGTGTTTGCTGTTTGTGTGTTTGTTATTCTTTAATTTAGACTTTCCTTCATGTCACGAAGACGACTGTGGAAACACAAGTGTCATAATCAATATTTATTTATTTGATGAGGATGGACACAAGCCATTGTTGCTAAAATGACGTCAAGACTTTTTTTAATCTTGTTTTTGTAAAAAAAAAAAACAAACACCTAAATGCATCTAAACTTGATGGTGCAAGGAATTTGAATCTCCCTTCAGTCATCAGTTATTAGTCTATGTGGAGTTGAAGCTCATAAACTGCCTTTACTTCACTCATGTACATTCACTTGACATTTAACTAATTATTAACTTATTCAGTTAAATCAGTTATTTATCTCCATTCACATGAAACGTTTAACAAAATACAGACTGCATGTATCTACCAAACAGACATAAACTAGCTCCCACGGTCCATGACTACTCATTAACGCTGGGTAGGCAGAAATCTGGAAAAGGAAAATTTCCAGCAGAATGTGAAAGTACACGCTCCTCTCTGTCCTAAGCCCCTCCCACCAGATGACCACAGGCACATACACTTCTTTCGTACAGTAACCCTGTGTTCTCAATACATTGATTATTTAATCTCATTTCCCTGTAGAGTCGCCAGCAGCTCATTCACTCAGCCCCTCCTTGCCCCACTCTGTCTCCCTCTGTCTCTGATTATCAGACCACAAATGAGAAAAGAATTAGCGAGCTCCCTGTGCCCTCGCTCCCGGCCGCCGTGGACTGCTTCCTTAGGAGGAGAGTGGGCAGCAGTTCAGCAGCCGGACCTTCAATCAGCGGAATTCAGCCAGCACAACCCCTGCAGGGCCGCGTCCAGCCTGTGTACCGGCAGCAGAAATTTTGCTGATCCGGCGGCGAGTCAGGGCTGTCTGGTCCCCTGGAGCTGGGATTTGTGCTGGCTGGGCTCCGGTTGCTGACTGGGGGTCTGTTAGAGCTGCTGCCTGCTCTCCACCTGATGAGGTGGTCTGTAGTGGTGGGAGTGAGGCGGAGGAGACACTGATTTGAGGCCATCGCTAACGTTAGCTACATAAACATGAACTTGAAGCTGCAGCCGTGAGTCTTTGGCAAAACAAAGTCTCCTGTCATTGGTTAGATGTTCTACAGCCTGAAAACAGAGCCACGAGGAGCAGCAGAAGTCTTGTCTTCTCTCAGTCCACGGGAATTACAATATGCTCATTGGGTTTTTGGCACCAAAATAAAACAGCCTGCCCCAGCTGTAAATAGAAGTGTAGTCAACAATACATGAAAAACACATTGTGAAAGTCATGTGAGTGTGAGGAAGAAAGATGCTAAACAAATCAGTGCTACCTGCTCTAAATGTGATAATGATTACCGCTCTGATAAACAGTGAGAACTGACAGCGTGTTTGTCTGCAGGGTCCTGGTATCTCCGGTGTTCCTCCCTCAGGAGGAGGCTTCAGTCCGGGGCAGAGCCAGGTCTCCACACAGGACCAGGAGAAGGTGGGTGTCACTGTGTCTGTCGCCCTCGTACCCTCGTACAGTCATGGGCTGGTTTGTCTTGGTTTGGGTCATTAGCACAGCACAGCAGGGGTTTGCATTTCCATTACAGCAGAGCTACCTTCTTCAGGTGTGTCTTAAACTATTGGCTTGTCTTAAGTGATAATGTTTAAAAATAGCAGCAGCCCCTGTTGTTTGTTGCATGTGTTTTTCCACAGCAGGGCAGGTAAAGTTTACCTGTTGGAGGTGATCTGTTTGCAGAGGTGCAGTAAGAGCCTGTTGTCTGCAGCTGTTCTGCTTTTATACTTTGCGCCCTGCCATTTTAGACTTGTATGTATTGAAGAGAAGCTGCTAACGTGCGTTGAATCTATGCCATAGCTATGGCACGGGCTGACATGCACCTCCCCAGAAATGTAACTACATGTCGCCACGACGCAGACCTCCTATTTTTGTAAGCTGAAACCATTTCCCTCAGTGGAAACAAAGCTTTTCTTTACTTTAATTTCACAGATAAGAAAC
>JAPZEB010000015.1:3607436-3623604 GCA_029783705.1 Chaetodon striatus | reverse complement strand
GTGCTTTCAACCTTTTGTTGAACAAAAAGCGCCATCTAGTGGGCTCAGAAAATAAAGAAAATGCTTCATGAGGCTTCGTTTGGCCATCACTACTTTCTACTAGCCAAGAGCGATGCAGGAGTGGCTAACAAGCTAGTCATATTCTGAGTTAAGGGTAGCCAGCTAGCTGTAGCTTAGCCACTCTCTATGGAAGTGCCATTGGTTGCTTCATAACGTTAGCCTTGTAACAGCCTCAGAGAGAGGTGTCACTTATGACAAAGATTTTCTGAAAGAAAGGAAAGTCCTTACTTGAAATTTTTCTTGAGAAGAAATCTATTTCTAAAAGCCTCACATAAGGTATAAAAACCAGGATCAGCACCCAACCAGCGTGCTTGAATTCACCAAACCGCACCTAGACATCTTTGAAAATGATGTTCAAGTGAGCCTGAGCAGCCCCCGTCTATCCAGACAGTTGTTTGGATCTATTGGCAAGGCGTCCCCAGTGTCACTTCCTCGGCCAAGGACGTCAGCGAAGGTTGATAGAGCAGAACAGTCCTTCCTGTCCATCTCAGATAACAACAAAACATCTGATACCAATCCCCACTCTGTCCCTTTCCTACTTTGCTCCCCTGCTTTGCATCAACAAGGTGCTGCTATGGAGGGAGAGAGAGCGCAAAGGAAGGAGGGAGACGAGGAAAGCCTGAAGGAGAGAGGGAGTCTAGTTTCCCTATTCCATTTTTAATTTTCAGTGTATTTAATAAGTGATTAAATTGGAGGTGACATTTTTGAAGTTTCTTTTTCAGTGAACCAAATAAACACACCAAATAAAACATGCAAAATCAACCTTCTCTTATTTCAGTTCTCTCCATCTAACGGCTCTCATTCCAAACTCTCCAATAATAATAGTAAAGTTGCTGTTGTCTCTGTTGATGCTTCTTCCAGACAGTTATTACACGTAGGTTTAAAGTTTAATGAAACCATTTGGTCTTTATTTGCAGTAAAGAAGTCAAAGGTGTCACTTCCTTCAAAAGACCTCAAACATGCATCCTTCAGAAGACTCAAAGGCAGTGCCAAGTCTGCACCTCCTTTCCAATCCTCCCCCTAAATGAGATGGTCCAGCCTCTAAGACAGAGATCAGCAACTTTTACCATCAAAAGAGCCATTTTTGGCCAAAAAAATGAAAACAAGATCTGTCTGGAGCCACAAACATATTTTAGCCTCATAGTGAAGGTAACATAGCCTTTTTGAGCTAAATTTAGCCAACTTTAGTCAACTTTACTAGTGAAATTAGCATTTACTATTTGTTTTAGCCCAAGGTGGCTATTCTGCAGTGGGCATTTTTGATTATTTGGTACTTAAACATTGCAGTGTTGCTGATGAAAGCAAACAAATTTGTCCACACACTATTAAATTTTCTATTTTCCACTGAGACTTTTCCTTTTTTTGCATTTGGAATCTACAGCTAGCCCAGCTAAGAAGACTCAAGACTACCTTAGCCATCTCTAGTGATGTTTTCAGAGGTTAAGGTGCCAGGCCAGATGTATGATGCATTTTTTTTATCAATCTTTAGGCATTTTTACAGTTACAATACGTAAAAATGTACAAGAAAATTATGGCTGTTAATTTCCATATTATTGTCTGTCACAGCCACTGGGAGCCACAGGTTGCCTACCTCTGCTCTAAGAGAGCCTCACTAATGGACTTCAGCATTGTAGCATCAGAGTAAGTTGAGTTTGGGTCATTCCTGCTACAGTATGTAGCAACATTTTGGTCTCATAACAGTGAGGCGCACTAGTTAGCTAACAGTTACGTGCTACTGAAACATACTGGTGTAACATTATTGCAAGTTCAGGAGCAGTGGATCACAATACTTTTGAGCAAGAGACTCTGAATGAACATCCACCTCAGAAACAAACATGATGTATATGAATCTGCCAGTAATTATTATTTAATAACTTAGTATTGTATGCACCATAAAAGGTTGAGTTTATACTCTTTAGGTCACTTTACATGTTATTGTGGGTGAAGTTTAATATGTGAGTCAGTTTTACACAACATATGTAGTCAGGTGTCTCAGCTTTGTCCCTCTTTCAACTAAGGGGTCCTTGGCGTTGAAGACGCCCGATCTGTGTGATCAATAAACCTGTAAAATAAAAAGAGGGAATGTCCTTTTTAGATACAGCTCAATTTTTAAACAGAAAATGTTGCTGTACTCACACAGGTGTGGCGCAGACTGTTTTGTTGAGAAAGTTCTGATGAAAGTTTTTGTCAAAGAGGAACAGTCGAAGCCTTCCTGGAAATAAATTGATGAAAACACTCCTCTCCTTCCTGTGTTGTCTCACCTCTTACCTCAGGTTTGGGTGGTAATGTTTTGTGGTGTCCCACAGGGCTTTGGAGATGATAACGGTGATATAGGTACTTTGGAGTCAACATTTCACACCTCAGTTTCAATATAGAACTCAGTTTGACCAAAACTGTTACATGTGTGATATCATTATTACAGCAAGGGCAGCTGTGTTGTCTTCAAGCTTCATTTGCTTGTTTTTGCTTTTATTTATTTATTTTTATTATGACAATACACACTGATCAACATTTCAGTCCCAGCAACATCCTAGCAGTATGTACTTAAACCAGTGAAGTGACACGTTAAGAAATACATGCATAAGACAGTATGACAAATCAGCATGGCATAAGATGGTGAACAAATCGTGCAGCAAAACATTGATGCAGCAATATACTTACCACATCCACTATTAATCGCAAGAACACATGAAACAATATAAAGCAACACAACATAGATGAGCAATGCTAAAATTTTAACAACCAGTAGGTATTTGTCTTAATAAGGTTAGCTTTTCTGATTAGTACAAAGCAGTAAGTGGTGGGGGGCTGAGCCATTTAAAATCCTAAACATCAGGCAGGTGACACAGTGTTTCCAGTATAATATATACGGGGGGTTACACATCCTCTACAAAATTTAAATATGCTTAAAATGTCACCAACATAGTAATAAAAATATACTGTTACGTCCCCCCAGAGGTCTAGGGGATGGGGGGAGTAACACAATGAAGTAACAGAGGGATCTTTCAAAAGAAGAAAATGGCAAGCAAACAAATAGCCGGTTAAAAGGAAATTTATTTTAACAAAAATGAGGAAAAGGACCACCAACGAAAAGCAGGCTCCAAAAGGGAACCAAAACACCTATAGCAGGGAACACACAAAAAGAAAAGATTGATCACAACCAGCCAAATATAACAGCACTAAACCAAAACTTTACTCGATACCCACATCTTAATGACACATGTACTGTATGTCACAGCTTTGTGGCACACTGGCACCAGCAATGCTCCTCCCTCATTCCCTTTATCCTCTGTGATGAGGGATGATTAGGATCAGGGAAAACCACAACACATAGGGCGGGCCCAAAACACACAGGCACGTAACAATACAAATAAAAAATTGCCACAACAGGCAACCATGCATCACCGTCTGCAATAATCATCAGTAAATCTTATCATAAATAAGCAAAATAAATTGTCATTATTATGACCACTGGTTCTAGTATTTCAGTGTACTGCAGTTCTGCCTGTGGTTTGTCTAAGTGGTGTTGCCGTAACCAAGCAGAAACCAATGCTCGACTGCTGTGGGTACAATCAGTGTCAAAACTAAGCCGTCTTTCTGTTTCATTTCTTTGAAATGTATTTAAAAGCGGAGAATTAGAATGTAATATTAGTGTTAAAGTGTCCGCCATTTATGTTGCACAGCTGTTAAGTTATGTAAACATCAGTATCTTTCATTCATTGTATAATAGTATCGTATACTGTATAGCTGGCTTATCAAAATTATATTAAAAAAATTTGGTCTCCTCCCACACCCACCCCCAAATGCCCCCACAATCTTCATTCCATAGCTACAGCCTTGAGTATTTCATTTGTGTGTAAGATTTATGGGGATTTAGTGACATCTAGTGTTGAGGATTGCAGATTGCAACCAACTGAAACTTCTCCCAGGTAGAATTCCTTTTGTGTTTATTGTTCAGAAGGAGGTTTTTATCAGGAGCTGAATAATTCACAGAGGTCTCGTCCTCTCCAAAACAAATGGACGAGTGAAGCAGTTTCACCTTAAAAAAATCTTTTTTCTCTCTCTCTTTTTCTTCTTGTGCAGAGGGGCTTCTTACTACGGTGACCTTCATGAAAATGTGAATGGCCCTATCTAGAGCCATTGTTTTGTTGGTTCATTCTGGGCTACTGCGGAAACATGGCAGTGCAACATCTCTGTAGACGAGGACTTGCTCCCTATGTAGATATAAACAACGAATTCTAAGGTAATGAAAACACATCTTGTTTTCAGATGTTTATACATAAAAGAAAACAAATGTATTCAGTTATATTTATTTCTGCCAATATATTCCCCGAAATCCTACACACTGGACCTTTAATAGTGCCAATTTGCCAAGAATATTGCAGTGGTACTGTGATCAACATCCACACTGATGAAGTGTTCTCACTAAAATACTGAACCCACATTGCATCCCTCAGAGATCAGGGAGACAAAAATGGACTTTTACCATTCTAGTCTTTTTCTGCAGTATTTATGTGTTGTCCAGTGATGTTGTTCAGACAGCACCAGGCAGAAAGAGATAGGAACTAACACTGCTTTCAGTCAATATATATCGACATTGCTTTTCTGTACTTTGCCAGCCAGAGGATAAATATCCTATCCATCAAGGTGGTGGAGAATGTTCCTTCGAACATCTCCAGAAAGAGTTTTCTTTTCCAAGACAGATCTAAACACAACACATCGTTCCTAACAGTCTTGGGGCCAGAAAATATGATGCATCAGCGGCAAGGAAACTTAGACAAGGTCTTTCTCCCTCTGCCATCCCTACATTGTTTGTGTTGTTGGTTACTGATGATGAAAAATGTTAAACCAAGGACACATGGACAAGGTCTCCAGAAAGAGCAACACTGCCATCCAATCCATGCAGAGCACTTAGTGTTTGATGTTTAAATTAATGCTCTGTTATTGACATTAGGCACAGCTTTGTGCAATTAAAAAAATGTCTGGTATCATCCCTCCTCTCCTTTCCTCTTCCTCCAATCACAATCTCTCTCCTCTTCATCCAAAAAAATTAAATTTGGTTCATCCTGATGCTGAATGGGCCGGATGTCACTGTTGCTAGGATACATCATCCCGATGACTGGCTGGCTTTCCTTCAAGGCTAGAGAGGAGTGAGGGAGGAGGGAATGAGGAAGCACACAGGGAGGGGAGGACAGATGATGTAAAGCAGGGAGGGTACCAAGGAAGGGAGCAGAAGGAAGTAGACAAGAATATTGGAAGGTGTGAAGGAGACAGAGAGGTGGCAAGGAAGAAATAAAGAAAGACAGAAAGAGGGGATATGAGAGGATACATGAAAGAACGACTGAAAGAAGGGAGGGAGGAGGGAGAAAGGGGTCGGAGGAAACATCAAAAGAAAGACGGAAGCAATGAGGAAAGAAGGTGAGAAGCAGAGAAGGAAAGAAGAAGATAGAGGAGGACAGAAGGTGGAACGTAGTTAAGGAAGGACAGAGGAGTGTGAGGAAAGATAAAAAGGAGAAACAATGAGAGGGACAGTATAAAAGGATGTAGCAAAGGGAAGGAGAGAAAAGGAAGGGGACATAGTGATAGTGGACGATAAGGGAAACACCTCATGTTTTGTTTATCAGTACGAGGCTGCCTTCCTCTCTGTGTTGTCATCATCCCTCTCCTCAGACTCCGCCTCCCTGGCATCGCCCTGGCAACGGGCCGTCAGACTGATGTTGCCGGGCGTGACTCCACAGTAACGCTTTGCATCGCTGGACATTGGAGCACTGTGTTACACTGTATAACAGAGGTCAGTCCAAAATGCTGGCACGGCCCATTTACAGAAACATACACTGACCCTGATCAGCCCATACTGACACATTATGCCTGTTTCATGTGAAGACACTGCATTTCTTCACCCTGTGTGTTTATTAATTTATCAGAGGAAGCTTATTAATATTTACAGCAGCTATACTGTTGGCGCTGGTAGAAGTGCATTAGTTGTTAGAGCTGTGAGTAACCCAGCGGCAAAAAAAAAAAAGGCTGTGTCATAAAAATGATGTGCTTTCAATGACATTTTACATTCAGAGCCCCAATCATTGTGTGAAAAAGTACAAGGTTATTCAATAATGGAGCTGGCTAGACACAATAGAGCTGTCATAAAATGTGGTTGTGTGTGGGTGGTTCTGCAGAGTTTCAGTCAACGTATGTATTTATATGTGTCAATAAATATACTTTGCTACATAAAAATTTAATTTTACCAACATCATTTTCTGTAATTACGTCATCAGGAGGTTGAAGGTGTGTTTTCATGCACCTGTTTTTATGTACATTTTTAATTTGTTTATAAAAAATCTGAGTGGAAATGGAAAAAATGTGTGAAGTTGGTGTATCAATAAAAGTGAAGATTCAGTGAATTAATCTTGACATCCATGAGGCATGAGATCTGTGTAGAGCGATGAGAAGGCTGTGAAGTTCCTCAACTGATACACAAAACAAACAGAAATGTCATACTTTCATGACTTTTTACACGCTGTTGTTTTTGTTCAGTTGAGATTTGACTGGTGCTCGTTGATTTATTTGTTGGCGTCTCCAGTTTTTTGGATGGAAATTTGATTAGTGTAACCAGGAAGAGTTTCTTTTCAACCTCAGTACTCGTTTGTGTCCCTTAAAGGAAAACTCCACCACGTTGAATTTGTAAAGAAAACCATTTTTCTCGTACGACTCCACAGTGAACGAAAAATCCAAAAGTGCAGAAAATTCTTGATGATTGAAGTCATAGCTGTCTGCGTTTGACAAGTGTATCAAAACATCTGTTAATAAACTCTCCCACAACTCGTGCAGTATCCTCCAAGTCTCATTTATCCAGCCAAATGCTCAGAACTTCCTAAACACATGAATTTTCGCTAAAACCTTACTATACTAAACTTAAACTGAAATAAAAGTGAAACTTAGCCATGCTCTCTTCAAGGGTAAGCTGAAATGTGTTTCTGAAATAATTTGACGTGAGAAATAGGCAGTACAGTAACAAAATCTTCCTTCATATTGTCAGCACTGCTCTGTTTTCACAATACAGGAAACAAAATGGTGCCCACCTTTTGTTCACAAACTCTCGTATTACAGCCAAACAGGACACTAAAATATGTTTCTGAAGACATTTTTGGCGATACAGTAAAATAATCTTGGTTTATTTTTTATTTTTATCTTCAGTACTGCCTAGTTTTACAGTTCGGACTGAGTTTGAGAAAGAAAGGCATCTCTCTATCTCTCTCTCTCTCAATCCGTTCAATACTCTTTATGTCCGTGGTGGCGGGCATACAAAAGACAACCCAAGAGCACTTCCTCCAGGAAGTACACAAGGGTTTAGTGCCAATTGTCGTGGCCAAACAGAGAAATTATACCATCACATCATGTCCTGGGGCCAAAAAAGACTAGCATGGCGAAAGAGACGTATGTTAATCAGTGGATACATTTATTTGAGCATCATAGCCCCTGCAAAATGACTCCATTTGGTTCGATAACATTTGAAAAGTCTAGAAGAGCCGCACAATTAAATCCTTTTATCCCCATCCAAGTTAAGGGGGCGCTAAATCAAAAATGGCAGTCTCAGCTGGTGGAGGACTCTAGTGTACCTGCTCTATGGGCTATAGAATGCGAAAGCAGTGCCGATCATCTAGACGTTCATAGAATGAACGGGGTCCAGCCTCCAACACTGTCTGCTGTCCTGGTCTCTCTATACATCCATGCACTTGAGCTAACAAAAATCTGTCATGGATGACATGGTCACATGTGCCAGATTTTCCCTGGCAAATGAGCAGGGAGATCTGGGTGCCAGTGAGATGGAGGAAAGTTTAGTATAAGTCATTTACACCTACTACCCACATTGATATGATACAAGGCTGGTTGTAAATAAGCCAAGTATCCCTTTAATGTCCCTAATTCCTTTAATATGAAAATGCTAGCTATTAATAAAGCTAGCTGTTAGCCTGGTTAAGTCAGTACGGTGTAGGTAGATGTGTTAACAAGGTGGGGATAGCTAACAAACCATTCATTTCCTAGCTAACAAGTTACTTTGTAAGCAACATGGAGGAAGTTATAATAGCAGGTGTTTTCTTAGTATAACCTGCTGGCCAATAGAAGCAGTTGGGTTACAACCCACAAAATGATGGCAGATGCACTCTGAGTCTTGTAAATTGTAACTTTTATTTTGGTAGAATATAGCAGTATTATTCAGAGACTGTATTTCAGTGTGTAACTGATTATATCAACCCAAAGCCAAAGGCAAAATTAAAAATAGCATTTTGAAGCTGTAGATGAAGAGTGGAGGACCTCCATTATGGCCGACAGAGGGTGCGTTACATCACCCGATAGCCCTCTGCCCACTTTGGCAGCTTTAGTTGCCGGTAGGCTTAAATGGGTTAACAGACATAAAATGAGGTAATCCGCAGTGCTTGCAGTGCGGCGGGGTTGGTGGGGTTGCGCTGGGTGCTGGCTCAGCGTTGCGTTTATCCCCCTGTGGAATCGACAGAGCATAAAAGAACTGCTGCAGCGAGCCGCTCTCATTCACAGCCGGATTAGTGGAGCATTTAGTCGTCTTTTTATTATGATTTTTTTTTTTTTTTTTTGGCTACCCTCGACAACACAGACATGAACACACTATCAAGCGACCTAGCTGACTCTCAGGGCAGGGCTGTCCCTATAACCATGTCTTTGCACTCCATCCCTGCCTTCTCTGCTGCTCCCTAACATCTGGGTCAGAGATAAGAGAAGTGTGACGTGTAATTTAGGCAGCGCCCGCAAAGTACAATACAACGCCTAACGCGTATTCACAAACATTTTCTGTGGAGACATTGTTTGGTCTTATTTCACAGGTAGTGAATCTTCCTCTCTGAACATTTTATGACCATCACTCATTGTGTCAATGTTAGTTTCATCAGATGGATTTCACAGCATGCTAACAGAACCTAACTGCTGCCAGTGCTCCCTCTTTTTCTCTATTCATTTGAATGCATGCTTTGGATGGTGATGTTCTTTCTCCTCTTGTCCAGGTTGGCAGAGCTGTAGCTATTTTTAGAAAGAGGAATTGCTTTGGGGAACCCCTATAAGTACAGCTGCCTGCCTCTCTGTCTCTCCCTTTTCTCCGAGCACAACATTCGCTCTCATACACACCTCCAATCTAGACGTGCTGCTACTCAAGGCAAACCACCCTTTTTCCCATTCCTGGTGCATATACATTTTTTATTTGCAGTAGGCAGCTAGAAGCCTGTGAAAAGTTCCATTTTTACTTCAAAAGCCTGAAAAAATAGAACAAGAAAGGAGTGCTGACAGCGGATAGTACGACTAGTGCAGGCAGGCGAATCTGTTCGGGGAAACATATGCATTGCCTAAGGACCGTCTGCTCATGAGCACAGATGATGTTTATCCTTTAAATGTGACATTTTGAGCTGACAGTAGCTGAGACAGCTGACGAGCTTGTGTGTCGCTCAGACGTTGCACTTGGCACATGGCTGCTGATGGACACACGGGAGCTGTTGTGCTCTGACATTCAGATCAGCTGCTCACTCAAATAGTATTTGATTGCAAAATAGCTTATGATTGGAAATATCATGTAAACGCCTCAGCATTTCATTCACGTGCTAGTTTGTTGGGAAACACGGAGGACAATGACAAAGGATGATAGTGAATTTTGCTGTTTCATCAAGTTTATATGTATGTTTGTGTATGTGACTCATCTATTACCACTAACAGACAAAAAACAGAAGTTATGTACACCGATCAGCCAAAACATTAAAACCACTGGTGGGTGAATTGAATAACACTTCACTCCCCCCCCCACCAGCAGGACAATGTACCATGTCATACATCAACTGTTCAGGCATGGCCCAAGGGATGTGACAAAGAGCTCAAGGCATTGACCAGGCCTCCAAATTCCCAAGACCCCAATCTGATCGAGCATTCGTGGGATGTGCCAGTGCCCTAGAAGTGCCCCTGATCCACAGTGGGGCCTTCCAATTAGACTTGGTTCTGGACTGTTGAGGCATGGACACAGGACCTCTGGGGGGTGTCCTGTTGTGTCTGGCATTAAGGTGTTGGTGGATGATTTGAGCCCTGTCTGTTGTGAGGTGGGGCATCAGTAGGTCCGACAGATGCTTGACCAGATTGGGTCTGGGGATTTTGGAGGCCCAGTTGACACCTTGAGCTCTTTGTCACATTCCTCGAGCCACTCCTGAGCAGTTTTTGTGGTGTCGCATTACGCATGTTCTGCTGAGGATCATCAAAGTCACCAGGATTTGTCCTCTGGGAACCATGAATGTCTTTAAAGTTGTAAAGTTTTGTGCAAATCCACCCAGTAGATTTCAGATATTTCACTGGATGAATTAAATATATAGTTGACCTGCTGTTGTTGTTAAGTCAGGAGATCACCACCATCCTCTGGGGATCTGGAATCTCATTTCTAAATTTTAGGGCAATCCACCCAATAGATACATAAATCTGGACCAAAGTGGTGGAGATATGTCGGTGCTGCCACCAAGGAGTGGCCAGGGCCGGATACAGTTGCTGATATAATTGCCCTATCAGTGTAATTCCTCAAATTATATATTGAGATGGTTTTTAAGCCCCATCTGGCTACCCTTATGAACATATTTTGGGGTGCCACTGACTGAAATGACCATTCATAGAGGTGCTATCATGGCTAAAAGCCCTTCCATATTTAAAAACTGGTAACAATGTGACTGGTGTTTTTCTCACCTGGAATGAGAAGCTATAGTCACTGTGCTGCGTGACCCAGGTCTGCAGGTTGTGAACTACATCTGTCTCCTCCTCCTGATCCAGAAACATCACCAAAGACAAATTCTTTGCATACATTGTCCCCTCTCTGTTTCATTAATAGACTCCCAGGCCCTATCTCAGGTTTCCCTCATCTAGCTTCCCAACGCCATAAAAACAAAAGCCGATCTGATGGTGGCGTAACGGGGCGAGATCATCAACACAGCACGGTTTGCTCAGATACAGTTTCACCGCCACAGCGTTTTTTAAACAGAGGCCTCGGACACTAAGTGCTCCGGGTCTGCACATCCACAGTCAGGACACTGTTTGTCTGCTTTGATGACCTTTGACCTCTGAGGGTTGTTTGGTATGCACATGGACTCTGATTGAAACTCTGTTAGGAGAGCTGCATCTCTTGTACTGTCAGTCTCCATCTTTGTTGTGAGCAGGGAGGTGAAAAACATTTTATCCAGTGGATCAAACTAAATCAGTTTTCAGTGTCTCTTTAGTTAGGTTGGTCTGCTCTGTCTCACCCACCTGTCGCCTTCTCGTTTCCTTGAGCCAGTTAACATCAACAGGGTACAGATTTTGTGTGGGTGTTGTACATTTTCTGTGAAAGATGCTTCAGTAAGTTTCCAGTCCAGGACCCAATTAGTCTTCCTTGAAGCTACCAGCATCACTGTAATTGGAACAAAGTATTTCCAAGGTAGTGAACACATAAAATGTTCTTAGATAATAAGTGTTAAGTAACAAGTAAAGGTCCAGTACGTGTGATTTAGTGGCTTCTAGTAGGTGCAAGTTACAGATTACAACCAAGTGAATACCTTACCTCCCATTCCAAGCGTGTCAGATAATCTGTGGTGGCCTTCACTTCAACATAAAAACACAGAGGGCCCTCTCCAGAGTCAGTGTTTGGTTTGACCCATAGACTGCATAAAAACAATTGATGTAACCACCATGACGTCAGCCATTGGTTTGTGGACTCCTTTTTTTACGCTATGTGTTTGCGGTTTGGAGGTCGCCATCTTGGATTTTTGGAGCCAGAATTGACCATATTTAGACGAGAGGCTGGCACTATGGAGGAGCGAGGGGTGGATCTTACTGGGAACCAGAGGACACTATCAGGCACAAATCAGGCTGTAAACATGTTTATTTCTGCTGTAAAGTTGGACATTTTAATGTGCAGGTTTGTGAGGACTGAATTGCTTCTGGAGCCAGCCTCAAATGGGCATTCAAGGCATTTTTTTTTGGCACTTCTGCATTGTCTTCATTTTTTAGCTCTGTGGTTGCTGCTTGGTTTGTCTGTTCTGGGCTAATGTAGAACAAAATGGCGGGCTCCAGGAAGAGGACCAGCTCTTTATGTAGATGTAAACGTCTCATTCAAAGTTAACGAAAACACATGGATTCTTAGTTTCAGGTGATTATCCACTAATGACAACATAATTACAAATATTGTATTCCAACTTTGCCAGTAGATCTACCTAAATATCTACACACCGCTCCTTTAAGGGTCATGCTAACCAGTGCTAACATCAGCATGCTAACATGCTTATAATGATAAAGCTATCATGCTGCAGCCTAAATCACAAAGTACACCAGAGGCTGATAGAAATGTCCTTTTTTGCAACCTATAGAGTGCTGCATGAATTATGGAATTTTGATGGCTGACGTGGAAGTTAGCATCGCCAAATCAAAAAGTCAATGGGAAACTCTTTGTAGGTTTATTCTAAGGAGTGATGGTCCTTATATTAATAGTACTACTGTTTGTCACCATGTGTTTAAAATGTACCCATAATGCTGTACAAGTTAAATGGTCTGGAATGTTCTCATGCCACAGTAACCTGTTTAAACCAGCTTTACATGCAATGACTTTAAGCTATAGGTTTAAAATGGCAAGTATTAGTCCTCTGTCCTCATCCTCTGTTTGTATCTTTCTCACTTTATTGTCTGTCTTCGTGCTGGCAATCTCAGGCTGCATGCTGCTATAAATAGAGGAAGCACTTTCACATCACCGGTGAAAGCTGATCCCTTTGTTTTTGAGTTGTTGACATCTCTTTTGTCTGTTTGTGATCATGATCAGGATTTTGTGTCTCACCTGCACAGATCTCACTTCCTGTATCATCCCTTATTACTCAGCGAATAATCTAAAGCTGCCAAAAACAGCTTGATGACAAAAAGGTCACGACTGTCCTGATTCATATTCAGCTCCAAGGATTGTTTTTTTTTTTTGCACTTTCTCCGCCCCAGGAGAAGCCAGCAGAGAACTGTCCTGTGACACGACCACAGATATACAGACCACTACATACCGGCTATCATCAAATCCCCAGTTTGTCCTTTCAAACCTCTATGCCCCTGCCCGCTCTTTTCCTGCTAATGAACTCTCTGAATTGTCTGAGTTGACACTGTTCTCCTCCCGTGCTCATGGCGGCTGAAGGTTTCTCCCATTAGCCTCTGTGTACGACTGCTGCCTGACTCCTAACAGCTCTATTTGCATGTGCTGTCACTGAGACTGATGGCTGAAACAACAGAGCAGGAGGAGGGGGAGGAGAAGCCGTGTTGGTGCTGGTGAGGGGGGGCAGCAATCAAAGGAAGCCGGGCGATGACTCAGAGATTTTCAAGCGCTGCCTCCTCTGGTTGCCAGCCTGCCTGTCTGTGTGGCCGACAATCTGCTGACTCCTCAGCGCCTTATCAGACGCCTCGGTTGGTCTCTGCTTGGTCTGGTTACGCTCTGTCCTGACCCAGACAAAAACCCTGCCTCGAGGGTTGGCATTTGGGACACTTTGGGTGCTAACTCTGTCGCTATATATACAGGAATATGTTGTTTTTATGTGATCATAAATTGGAAATTCACAGTTTCGTCTAGCCTCAAAAAAGGAACGTGGAAAATGAACAGTGAACCTAAACCCCAGGTGTCCGTAGGAAACCTCAGTGTGGGAGTGCAACTAAGTGCAATTACTTAAGTACTGTACAAAAGTACAGTTTTGAGGTACTTTGCTTGAATATTACCATTTTATGGTACTTTATATTTCAAATTTCTTCACATTTTGGAAGCTTATATTGTACATTTTACTCCACCACATTTATGTGACATCAGTTATTTTGCATATTCTGATTATTATTACCAAATCTACAAATAAGGTAGGATGCATTTATATATAGTATTAATGGTATGGACTGCATTTATATGGCGGTTTTCTCATCTTTGCGACCACTCAGTGCCTTGCAACACAAGCACAAGTCACCCATTTACACACAGTCACACACTGGTGGCCTAGGCTGCTGTACAAGGTGCCACTTGCTCATCAAACATTTACACACACAAATTGGGAGTGAGGGGGATTCAGGGTTCGGTATCGAAGGACCAGTGTCAGGGTTGTTGCTAAAAAAAAAGTACTGTATTACTTGTTCCTTTTAAAAAAAATAACGCGTTACTTTACTTAATTACTCCCTGTAGACATTAATTTATCACATTACTTGTTACATTACTTTTTTAACAAGTTAAAGAAGGCAGTTGCTAACAGGTGGCTAAAAGAAAAACTACAGATGTCATCATGCCAAACACTGATTTACAGCCTCCTCGTGGTAGAGATGTTAAGTTATGCAACTGCGGTTTAGTTAGATTATAGCCTAACATCAGCTTTTTACCTCTGGTGATTGAATTTAGGCTTCAAAAATCCTAAAAGTGGTGTTCATTTGTAAAGATTATCCTGCTGAACAAAACCTGTAATGCCAGATTCACACTACACAATATCAGCCCAATTCTAGCCCGACGTAGTGCCGTATGGTGTCGGCACAGGTAGTGAACGACAATGTGTCGTACACGACAATCCATCATTTCATGTCATGTAGTGTTTCATAGTAGACGACAACCGACGCTGCCTCTGGGACACCTCACGACGTCCCGACAAAAGTCTAGCATGTTTGATTTTCTTTTTGTCGTTGACGACTTCACCTGTCACAGCTATCGCTTTGAACAATAGGAACACGGAGACGTCTGCTGCCGTGGACAACTGTATGTCAACAACACCCCACCCTTTTCCTCTATGGACGTTACCACACAGTAAAAAAAGAAAAATGATGATGTGAAACAGCAGAGGCACTCTATCAACCTGGTGAGTACTGCCATTAGCATCAGGCTAGCACAGAATGTCATTTTTTCATAATGGAGGATATAAAGGAATACATTTAAAAACAGTGGCGGGCTTTTACAGACTACAACTGCAAAGGCTACCAGCTTCATTTGAAACTGACATTAGAAACGTGTCATTATTTCTCATTCCCTCTGTTTTTTTTTCTATTTTTACTTTTAATCTGTTTCCATTTGCCCTGTTACAGTTAATGCATCGCGCCGTCATTTCAAACTCAACACTTCCTGTATCTGTGTAAAATTTAAAGCCCCTAATAATTTCAGTTGAGAGAATCCCTTTATTTTCTAAATAGGCTTTTATTGTGAAACATTTGGGGGACTTTTGAAGGATTCAGTGACTTGCATAGTTTACATGTGGTACTTCAAATGTAGCTCCTGCCATCTGGTGGCACTTTTTTTTACGTTACGTAAATAACATTTTGGCTGGGACATGAACAGCCACAGTGACTGAAATAATAGTAAGAGTAATAAAAATAAGACAAGAATAACCTGATGACATCACACACGTTGTGAAGGATGGCTGGCGATGATTGGTTGTGGACCAACGTGTAGTCCGTCACGTCTGTTGGCCAAGTCACAGCAAGATTTTATGACTTCACGATTGCCTAATCTGACGTAGTGACTGTCGCAATGGACAAAAATGTTGTGTGGAGTGAACCTGGCATAAGTATCATAATCATTTGTTTGCCTCAGAGCTTATTTTCTGCAATAATCCAAAAATTCCAGTGGAAAATGTCCATAGGCTTTTTGACGAGGGAACCAGGGCAACACTTATTTCCATTTCGGCTGACAATAAAACGTCATCCTCTGTCATGTTGTAGCTCCTTTACTTATGGTAAGCTGGTATAGTGGTTTGTGGCTCTGTCTGACCCACTTTGTGTCTCATTTACAGAGCCAGAGTTGTGTGTGAACAAAAACAAAACAGACAGCTGGTGGACCGCAACGAAATATTTGCTGAATTTGACAAAAACTGTATTGGATTAGAATTACAGACTGCACCTTTAAGTAAAAGATGGGAGTACTTCTTCCACCAGTGGGGCCCCTACAGGTGGTGTCACAGACTCTGGGCGTGTGTTTTTATGTTTAGTTGGCAGTTTTGTTTTGGCTCATTTTAGAATGAAAGACATCATATATTTACACAAACACATTTTCTGTGTCTGTACACAATGTTATTCCCCATGTTCCACTGTCACTAACAGAGTTCTGTTATCA
>JAPZEB010000015.1:3596281-3607336 GCA_029783705.1 Chaetodon striatus | reverse complement strand
AACAGAGTTCTGTTATCATATCCACCTTTGTTTTTCTCACACAGCTGACAACCTGTGAAAGCAGGAAATGGTGTGACTCTCGGCTCTGCACTGAGGTTTGCCTCCATCTGAGGATTTCATTCCACTCAGCTGTCTGTGCTTTACAACAACAAACCACTGCCACTGCCTGGCTCTGAACTCATCACTATTTTAGATTCCTGACCGGTGAAAGGGAGCAGAGGTTAAAGTAGGCCTCATATCATCAAGTGACAGGGAAAATGCAGTCAGTAAATATTAGTGAAAATCATCAGCAACTACTGTTCAGGTGTCTATTAGCAAGGCACTATAAGCTCATAGCCAGACAATACACAGACGAGTGTCGTTGGACCAGAGTTGAAGCTTCCAGCTGCACAATGCTGCTCCAAGAGAACAAAGTGTTCAGTTAACTTTCCTTTGATTACGATTTGTATAACTGTTAGAAGTGGGTTGAAAGAATCCAATTTTTGCTATCTGACTCACCATCAGGTGATATCTTTTGCACAAATGATGAAAACACTTGAAAGGTAAGAGAAGATGAGACGTGAGCTGTGCATGTAAGAAATAAAGACCTTCTAAAAACAGCCCATAAATGAAAGACATAAAAAAATCTGAACGACAATGATGCTAATGACTCTGAACCAGATGAAATCATTTTCACATTCACCGAAGTGTCTCTTGACTATTTATAGCAGAAGACTAGAAACACTAATGTAGATTTCTTTTCAGGTGCATTCTTATAAACTTTTGAATGTGGGGGGGGGCTGATAAGACTCACATTTAAAGCTTCCTGGCAATTATTAACTGTACGTCATGAATAGTCAGCATAATCAATGAATGCCAAATAAAAAGTATTCAAATATGGCATTGTATCGATAAATTTCTGATATTTCTTACTCTAAATAGCCTAAAGCCCTGGACAGGTTCTGAGACGAAAGGCACCCCACCCCTCCTGTTATGACAATATGTTTTGTGCCTCGACATTTTGTACCTCTATGTGATTGTTTTGCATCTCTTTGTGGTAGTTTTGAATCTCTCTGTGGTCATTTTGTGCTATTTTTTGGTTGTTTTGCACCTTTCTTTGGCTAGTTTGCACCTTACTGAGGTCATTTTGTGCCTCTTTGTAGTTGTTTTGCACCTCTCTGTGGTCATTTTGTGCTATTTTTTGGTAGTTTTGCACCTTTCTTTGGTAATTTTGAACCTCACTGAGATCATTTTGCACCTCTTTGTAGTTGTTTTGCACCTCTCTGTGGTCATTGTGTGCCTACTTGTAGTTGTTTTGCTCCTCTTTGTGGTCGTTTTGCTCTTCTTTGTAGTTGTTTTGCACCTCTCTGTGGTCATTTTGTGCACCTTTTTTGGTCATTGTGTGCCTACTTGTAATTGTTTTGTGCCTCTTTGTGGTTGTTTTGCACCTCTCTGTGATCGTTTTGTGCTATTTTTTGGTTGTTTTGCACCTTTTTTTGGTTATTTTGAATCTCACTTAAGTCATTTTGTTCCTCTTTGTGGTTGTTTTGCACCTCTGTGTAGTTGTTTTGCACCTCTCTGTGGTCATTTTGTGCACCTTTTTGTGGTCATTTTGTGCCTACTTGTAACCGTTTTGCGTCTCTTTGTGGTTGTTTTGCACCTCTCTGTGATCATTTTTGCACCTCTTTGTCATTGTTCTGCACCTCTCTGTCATTGTTTTGTGCACCTCTTTAAAGTCGTTTTGAACCTCTTAATAACCATTAAATTGACTCTCCATTAAGAGTCAGCAGTGTCTTCATACAGAGGCTCCGGTCCAGGGGCCCTCAGCCTGTAACTGGTCGACTCCTTTAATAATCCATACTAATAAGCCAACTGTATATCATGTGACTGTGGTAGGGCGGCACTAAAGGTGGCCAATCAGTTCCCAGGCTCTGTCACCTCTGGCCACCCTTCAGGCCCTGCTTTTGCCTTTTGGCTAACAGACTACATTATTATTGTGTTGAAGTCTTCCACAGGTCACACAGCAGGTGTGTGTAGTTTACTTCCTCATCTATAAATGATGACTGCAATAAAGGACTGTGCATTTCTGGATAAACTCCAAAACAGCCTCATCCCTCCCCATTTTAAACCCTGGAAAATGGTTGACAACAAATGCAGCAATAAAACAGTACGGTTGAGGGAATGTCTGTTATTAAAGAAATAAAAGAAATCGGATGGGGACCAAAATGTCTTTTATGTTAGCGACAGATAAACATATGTGATGTAAGATGTAGAAATCCCTGTCATTGTCGGCGAGATGACTCAGTGTGAGTGGAGGAACACCATGTGTGAGGAAAGGTGAAGAGAGGACACTGCTGAGAGCTTTTGGACAGGAGAAACTTTTCATTACCAAAGCTCCAGATGCTGCTGTGGTCCTGTGGAGCACAGTGGCCAGATACTGCAGTACCCATGTCAGGATTAAAGAAACTAATGATTCTTTTGGTAGAATTTTGCCTTTATTGGACAGACAGGAAATATGGGGGGATAGACAGAGGCTACTGGTCACATAAAACGCAGGAAATTGATGCCCTAAGAAAGAACTGATTAAAGGAAAGGTCAGCTTCCCTGTGAGAGAGAACAGACCCCAAAACCATCCATGTGTCCCCACTGGATATCAACTCTGCTGATTTACTCAACACAGCACACACAGCATGTATCTCTAAAGTGCAAAAGCAGGTATTAGAAGCACCAGGAGGAAGAAATACAAAATGACATTGTTTTGAATGGCAGGGACTATTTTTAAAGTAGTGGGCGATGTGCGCACAGCTAAAATAATGATATCATGATATCTCCTCTACTCATCCCATAATGACAGTGATAAATGTCCTCTCACTGGTTATTACTGGAATGATAAGTGTATTTCATATAAGAAAAGGCCTTGGTGGGCAACTGTGCCATCTGTGTGAAAACAATGACTCATTTTTCCCACTTTGACACTGGCCTGAGATCTGCATCACTGCCTGTGTTATGTAACTTTATTGTTTGTAGTGTACTTTATGCACTTTTACTGATAAGCCACCCAGCAGCCTGCAGGTTTGCAGCATTCAGCAGAGACTCTGGGTGTAGCGTGAGAGCGCTCTGAAGGCACGCAGCCGGCTGGCCGTGGCCCGCAAACGGCCACGGACAATGACCTCGCTCTGCCCAAACCAGCCGATGAGGCGCTTTTCATTGAACCTGAGGATTAGAAGCCAGTTGTCCCTCGTCTCCTCAGAGGCCCAGCCCGCTCTCCGTGCTCGCACACCAGCATTCAATGTTGCAATGCTGCAGTTCAATTCACTTCAAAGTAGTTGTCCTGTGAAAGCGTGATATACAGTTTGAACATGAATAAGAGTTCACAGCTATGCTAGCTGCTTAGTGATTACTGTAATTGCTTTTTATGTCCGGTCAGGACAGCGATAATATTTGCACTTCATGAAAAAAAAACAACAACACAAACTGCTAGCAAAATTACAGTCATGAAGAGTCATGCTTCCGATTATTTTTTTTAAATACTGTTATCTCAAGATCACAGTTTATTAATGTGTTATGTTGAGAAAACAAGCTTTGTTGTCTCAAGATAATGAGTTAATTATTTCGTTATCTCAAGAAAACAAGCTTTGGTGTTTCATGATATTAAGATAATCAACCTGAAACTAACTGAAAAATTTAATTCAGTTACCTCGAGATAACGAGATAATTACAAAACGGTTGTTTCCCTTTTCTTAGGCTACTTATAGTGTTTAATCAGGAGTGCTATGCCAACATGCATAGCTGGCATCTTGACAACAAAAAATGTCATTTTGTGATGACGTAATACCCATTTCTAAAATTATTAATCGCATCAGATACTTCAGATTTTCATCCACTTATCCGGGGCCAGGTCGTCAGGGCAGCAGGCTGAGCAAAGCACCCCCAGGTGCCCGAACCACCTCAACCGACCCCTTTCGACGCTAAGGAGCAATGGCTCCACTCCAAGGCCCTAAGGTTGAGCCCAACCACCCCACGCTGGGTGGCTTGTGTTCTCAAGACAATAAAAAAAAAAAAATTACCTTGTGATCTTGAGATAATAGCATTGAAAAATGATTGGAAGCACGGCTGTTCTTTGCTTCCGTAGTAATGTTTATCCTGTTCACCATTTTAGTTTAGTTTTATGCTAACATTTGCTAAATAGCACTAAAACAAACCATGAATGTCTGTGAACTGACCGGCCGACATGGCGCTAGCATGGCTAATAAGTCAATAAATATAGTCTGTAATTTGCTGTTTGTTTTGCTTTTATGTTTGCTCATATTTGTTATGGGCAGGATGATGACATGATCCATGAATTAGCCACAGCCGGGTTAAAAAAGCCCAGCTGCTGTTGTTATTGTCTAAGAGGTTATGAATGGATTCATGTGCCTGTGAAGCTGCTTATATAGATGAGCCTTGGCACTGCACTGTTCACGGCTAATGGATTCACGAGTGGCTCTGTAAATAGGCCATGGCACAGGAGCAGGCCAACGGCAGCAGCCAGGCCATGAATAATGCATGGAGGTAAATTCAAAAAAATGACTTCCGGCTTCGAGGAGGCTTCACTAAAACTCTGCTTTTGGAGAAAGTCAGACGCAGATTCAGAGCTGAAATATTTTTTGCTCAGCACTTCTGTCTTAAAAGCAGTTGGTGCAACATGTCGCCCTGCTTTGTGTCGTCAACACATTATTCTTAGCTTTGTCTTACTCACGCATCACTGTTCTTTATTTACACTGCTGTGCGAGGGCTTTAGGGAGTGACAGTCGTCTGGCAGCCGAATCTCCAGAGCTTTTTTAATCCTCTCTGAATATTCGAGGCTTAACAGTTCTGTTATACCTCCATGGTACTGATACATTTTTTCATTACATGTGATTAAATTTATTTTCATTTCCCTTGCCATTTTTAGTGATCTAAAGTATAATGTTTTCATCATGTTCTGTTCCCCATGTGCTGTAGGCTGCGTTCACACTGCAGCTGGAAGTATCCCAACTCTGATTTTCCTCCTCCTATATGTGACACAGATCTGAAAAGTCTTCAATGACAGTCTCAGTCTTTGAGTTCCTTACTCTGGGAGTAAATATGTAACATTCACATGCATACACACATTTCAATCACTGCTTGACATTTCCAATAGTAACTTTCTAATATTTTCAGAGTCATCCTGGTAAACTTGTGTCACAGATTACTGTCAACGGAGCAGGGTTTACAGGAGTGATGCCGGCTAACGGGACAAGCGGGCCTGTTATTCCACTGCCCAGCGAGTGTGGCGACGCATTGTAGTGACAGTGGTGAATAGGATTACAGAGCAGCTTGACGGCACAAACCAGAGCTCTGGAAGAGAGGCTTTTTCATTTCACTGTAGAGCTATTTTTAAGCACTGTCAAACCTGCCTGCAGAGAGAGAGAGAAGAGTCTTTTAATGATAATGGAAACGCCATAATTGTGTCGTGATGACAGTGAAGGATTGAACCCTCTCTGTTTTTCTTCTAACAAAGTCCTTCTCTCTCTGTCCCCAGCATGTGGTCTCTCGATATGCAACATGAGTCTGTTTTTCCTTCTCATTAAGTCAGTTGGAGTCTGCGTGTTTGTCCTCCAAAGCTTTGCTAATGTAGACAAAACTGTGTCTGTAGCAGAGTTTCTATGGCGCCCTATGGAGTGTCTGCTCCTGACACACTGCAGTGATATCCACTTTAGGACGTAAATTAGATCTGATGCTCATTTGTAGAATTATCTTCAAACACAACAAAGATAACGTGGTCTGTAAATGTGTTATCGATTCGTCACCTAACAAGTTACAGGAATATCCCTTAACACTGTAATACCCATGTAGATGGCTTATTTTTAAGGTGTCAGTAGTTTTCACAGAGGACAGAGGACACAGAGAAAGGTCCATAGCATAGTACACAAAATAGAGACAATCATCCATGTACAAAAATATAATATAATAAATACAATATATGTATTTAAAAAAAGACAAGAAATACCCATCATTACACTAAACAAGTTCATAAAAATGGACAAAATTCAATAAACTGCACCCACAAACAGGCTGGAGAGTCAGTGGTCCCATCGTCTAGATGAAAACCTGACTGAACTCAGCTCATGTTTGGCCTGGATGATACTTTTTTTCTGAGACAGAGAGCCTGCACATTAGGCACACCAACATTTACAAACATTTGGCTGGCACTGCACCATCGTAGGAGTTTAAGAGGCAGTCTCAACAATAATACATGTTTCTGTTGTTGTTAATAAGCCCTCAATTATTTAAATGAGCACAAGAGTGTAGGAAGCTGTCAAAAAAAACAAGAAGGCTTGTATCGCATTACGGTACACAAGGGTATTTGGAAATCTTGATAGTATAATTTTCAATACCATCAAAAACACAGACACTTCTTTCTCTTAAACTGATATGGAGGTGCTGTATTGAGGATGTATTGTATGTGGTGCACACAATATGCCACCAGAGGTCAGTCTCTACTGGTAGAACATGGAAACATGGCGACTGTGAGTGGTGGGGATAACGTTTAGCAATGGCAGAGAGAGACTGTAGGGAAAAGTAACATATTTTCACATCTAACTTGGTGAATTAAGGATTTATTTTAACCAGACCAGAGTTTGTGAGTGTTGAAACAGTGGACTAACTAATAACTAAACAACAAACTCACTAACTAACATTGTATTTTGTTTCTCTCGAATTTGAAAGGTGTGTTTTACCATGAGTTAACAAGGCAATTAAGCTAACGTTAGCTTAGTTTGGTAAAAGAGAGAAACTTGAATTCCAAAGGTTGTATTTCTCAGTTTAGGAAAAAAGAGGCGTGAAAATATGATGTTTCTTGACATGTTTATGTATTAGACTAAAAAACTACGAGAGCTTGTGGAGTGTAGTGAACTCACCTTTTGGGGTCAAGGCAGTACTGTCATACAGCTTATTGTATGCCTAGGTATACATTTCAGGAGGGTATGCAGATATGAAAAATAGATACCTCCCAAGCCTAGAGAGATTTTATTCACCGTAGTAGTCCTGAAACACTGTGTGAATTAGGGGTTGAAACAAGAAGTTGCCACTTGTGTTATATCCATATATCTCTGAATATATTTTATTGATATTAAAAATGTTTTTGATGTCCTCCAATATTCTTCTACTTATTGCTCACTGGACCACAAGTAGGGTTGGGCCAGTGTCAAAATTTTCAAACTGGTGTGATATTAAGTCAAACACTGGACCAGACTGCAATACCAAATTATACCAGGTGTCCCTCTTGACCCAGCAGCTGCTTCGGAGTGAAACATAATGACACCATGTCCCAACAGAAAACTAGCATCTAGCGTAGCACAAGCATAGCGCAACAATGGAGCCAACAGCAAGTAGCATAGTTTGTTATTAGCGCTGGTCATTTATCTTACCAAAAAACTTTCAGCTCTCTGGTGATCTCCCTACAGCCAGCTGTCACCTTATTTAGGTTTTTGAAGTGAAATAAGAACGTATAGAGTAGATAATTTATCATTTCAACTTTATGATCAGCTGTTTCTCCTCCATTGTTGTGCTTACAAAGTAGGCAACAGGAAGAAAATAGAAACACGGCGTCCGACGAAAGTTCAGCTCCAAACTGGAGCACTGCATCAGTTGTGGTTAGTTAGGACACCTCTTTCATTGACTTGAAATCCAAAATGTTGCTATTTTGTTGCAATTTTACTTTTCTTGAGAGACTAACTCTGCTATGTCTCGTCTCGTCACCCCAAAAAACACATGTGCTTTAGTAAGCAAACACAACATGTGCCGCTGTCCCTTTCCCATCTCTACTGAAATTGATCTCCTTCATGTTGCCGATTCCCTGCTTGGTGGTAAACTGCCCACGGCCTATCAGACACTAGTGGCTCTATTAGTCCGTTAATAAACATAATATTATTTTAATCATGTTGTCACATTGCTTAAGTTGGCTTTTGTGCCATGGCGCCATTAGCACAGGTTGCTGATGTAGGCTGCTTTTTCATTTGCCAAGTGTCATAATGACAAGTGTGGATTCAGCTGGTTTGCATAAAATCAAACCAGTTTAAGCTTCTGTCTGTCTTCAAAATAGAAAAAAAAAAAAAATACAGTATGATTTTGAATAAATTAAAAAAAAATTCAGCAAGGGAGTGTAAAGTTCCTCTGTGGTAACCTTTATTAGAAATTCAGCATGTTTTTTTTTTGTTTTTTTTTCCAACAGCCATGATGTGTCTGCTGCCAAGGAAGAATCGGATGCGGGTGCCACATCATCCAGGAGCAAACATGAGGCTGTGACGCACCATCGGAATAATATCCAGAAGATCACCACTGGAAGCCTCACACAGACACAGACACAGACAGAGGGAGGAGGAGGGGATGTCACACAGTCACTGTAACCCCTAGAAACCATTAACCCCCCCATCCCTCCCCTCTGACCTGCACCCCACTGTCAGCCTCCAGAGCCTGATTCACTACTTGTTACGCAACAGGGGTTTATGCCATGTGCTACAGGCTAGTTAAGTATTTATCAAGCCTCTTGTGTAAGCTGGGGACGGCAGGCGGCTGCCAGTTGCCTCTCCCTCTATCTATCTCCCCTGCCAAGCTTGATCTATTTTTCCTTCCATTAACTGTGTGTGTGCTCACAGGATACCCAGATGTCACGACCCATCCTCGCAATCCAGCTGCCCCGTGTGTGTGTGTGTGTGTGCGTGCATGCGCGAGGCTTCAGACGTGACATTTCGTGACAAAGCTCAATTCTGATGCAGCGTCATAACTTAACCCCCTGTTGTCCCCTGAGTGATATGCCACGCTCCTCCTCTCTCAGAAAAAAACAAGAGTACAAGTGCAAATCCAGCCGTACATCACACAGGGATGAGAGGAGGCTGAGACAGAAAATCAAACATACTGTGATTGAGCTCCTCTACTGCTGCAAGTCACTGTCTCAAGATCTGCAATGACGGTTTGTGACAAAAATCCCATCTGGCAGATCCAACTGAAATTCCCATAATGCTCTGTGGTGGCAGACAGAGAGCGCAGGCCGGGATCCAGTCTGTCAGGAGCCCGCTGGATTACACTCATCACAGGTTTGTCAGCAGAGCCATTTGCAGGAGGGCAGAGCAGAGGAGGAAAAGGACAAATGTTGTCTTGGAGGACACATTCTGGAAATAAGTAACTGTAGTTTAAAGATGTGGGTTATGGCACAGGAGGACTGAAATGCACCTGGCAAAATGTACTTGCATGCATAGGCGCAGGGGACATGCCCCCCCCCCCCTCCGCAACTATCACTAAAGTAGCAGAAGATTTTTACAGGCATGTAAATCATACACTGATGCCAAAAAGGCAGAAAAGCATGGAAAACAAAATCACTGGAATGCAGGAAATTAGAGTTTGATGTTCAAAATTTTCTGGCAGGAGACCCCCAATCCCCCCGTTTCATATGTGTCTCACCAATATTGAAACATTACCTATGCCCTTGCTCACCCTTGGTGTGTCCAAAAGCAGTGGGAACAGGAAATAATGTGGGTAGGGTTGTAAACATAAACTGCAGGAGCTAGCATGCTAACAAACAGCATCCCATCTTTTCTGTAAAATGTTCCAACATAGCACAATAAGTCTTTACAGGCTTATGTTCAACCCTCTTCACGGATGTTGTAATTTTCCCTGATCAGACCTTCTCTCAGGACTGACTGGGCGTGTATAACCTGTGCTGGATTGACATCTCCTTCACTCTCCTGTTAGTTCTGATGCACCTGTTAAGGCGGGACAGTGTTGGTGACATCATCTAATTTTTGGCCTATCTGTGCCCAAGTTCAGCCTAAGGAGAGGTTGCATCAACACCTGTGTGGGTGTGCGGAAACTTGAATAGCTAACATTTTCCTTTATTCTTGTCCATCTCTGTATCTGTAGTTGTAATTCATCATAGCTAAATTTGGCCTTTATTGGCTCTTTAAC
Organism: Chaetodon striatus; assembly: GCA_029783705.1. Taxonomy (NCBI): domain Eukaryota; kingdom Metazoa; phylum Chordata; class Actinopteri; order Chaetodontiformes; family Chaetodontidae; genus Chaetodon; species Chaetodon striatus. The sequence continues at coordinate 3,597,394 of JAPZEB010000015.1, read as the reverse complement.
TACTGCTACCACAAAATTACGCAAGGTCTTATGTCTAATCAGGTCACTTTGATCGTCTAAAGTGGAAAGCAGCCTGATTTACATTTGAACATTTCATTTAGATGGGCTTCTGCTGATGGCCAGTGATGGTCACGTGTTGTGAGGATTGTGTTTAGATTTGTACTTGCAGGACATAATGAATACATCTAATCCTGAGCCTTAAAGGTTCCTTAACCTCTTAAATTTAGAATCATCTTCATGGATTCAAACTCAATTTTTGTTCTTATTCATGGTCCATATTTTTCAGCAATAGCGATTCAATGTGTTTACACTCTGTAATTACCTCGCTATATTGATTTTTATTGTTAGTGGCGGGGTCCACCAGTCTTGAACTTCATTTAAATTGCCAATACACACACAAGGGATTATAGGGGAGTTATCCAGGTATTTATGGCTTTTATTGTGAAGCATGCTGTCACAGGACTGCAGTGTATTTGTCAAAAAGGTTAGCATAACCACAAACATTTATCAAAAATGTCTCTGCAAAACAAGATAACAGTCATTTTCAGCTTCTGTTTAAAGGTTTGCAGGGAGTGACCACAGTGAACCTTCTCAGCAAGGTAACCCACTTCTTTACTGTGCCTGCTGTTGTGTGGAAAACTCAGACTGAATAGAATAATGTACGTACGTAGCTAGCATGATGTCACACTTTGGTTTGTTGACTCCCATTTTGAGGCCTTGAGTTTGGCATCACAAAAGTCACCATCTTGATTTTGTGGAGCCAGAAATGACCATATTTGGATAAGAGGCTGGCACTGTGTAGGAGCGAGGGGTGGAACTGACTGAGAAACCAAGGACACAATCACGATCACTCAAAGCAGGCTTCCCTTAATTATGTGTAACTTTAAGCTTCAGTAAAATGTAAAGGGATTAGTTATAAAATAAAATGAATCCTAAACACAGTTGACATGAACTGTATTTTTTTTTATTGCACCAGGTTGTAAACATGTGTATTTCTGCTGTAAATTTGGTTATCTCAACATTGTGGGTCTATGGGAATTGATTGGCTTTTGGAGTCAGCCTCAAGTGGCCATTAGAGGAACTGCAGTTTTTGGCATTTCCAGTTGGCTATAT
>JAPZEB010000015.1:3572322-3596181 GCA_029783705.1 Chaetodon striatus | reverse complement strand
CATGTGTATTTCTGCTGTAAATTTGGTTAACTCAACATTGTGGGTCTATGGGAATTGACTGGCTTTTGGAGTCAGCCTCAAGTGGCCATTAAAGGAACTGCAGTTTTTGCCATTTCCAGTTGGCTATATTTTTCAGCACTTAACGTTGCCTCTTAGCAAAACTACTAGCACAATGCAGGACTTGAATGTTGCTGTTGTCTCTGGCTACATATGAGTAGAGGAAATGTCCACTAGCCAGTAAGCTACTTTATACAATGTAAAATGTCATAGGCTTGTGCTAATACCATTAGCATGTTGTATGTGTGGGGAAAATGTGTCCAGCAAAAGACAAGTGCTTTGTCTGTGAATCCTGGGAGTTATAGTGAAGCTGGTTTGTGTACTTGTGTTTGAAATAGTCTTTATCAAGCCATGTTTAATGTGTGTTTTGTGTGTGTTTTGAATCAGCTCAACTTTCCAGGACTTCACAGTAACCCCACTGCTGACTAGTGTTTTGGAGGTGTAACTGCAGAGTCACACAGACACACCACCACCACACATGTATAAATGCTCACAACAGCAAAGGCCACGGGCATAGACTACGGCATAGGGTCTGCATAGAGCGTATAAACCGCCTTTATTTCTTGCTGTGGATGCTAGTCACATCATGATAGTAACAACCAGCCCACACTGCTTGCAAACACTTTAACTGTGTTAAAACTAAATAATATGGCTACCTACATCCCGAAACACAAAATCAGCCAATCAGGTCAGTTTAGAGTTAAACAACTTTTTATAAATGTTGAACATGTCCTTCTTATTTTTTACAAGGAAAAAAATCTATATTATTGCAGCTCAGATCCAGAAGCTGTCAAGTTTGAGGCCATGAGGTACTCCATGTTCACTTATCAATTAGTTTCAAGTTTATTTATCCAGAAATTACACAGGATGTTCATTTCGTCAGTCCATATGTTGTTTGTCTCCTACTTTAAAGCATTCCTTACACTATCAGGCTGCTGCTGAGCTAACATCAGCCCTGTGGCTATTACTGCTCTCTCTCCCCGTCTCTTCCTCCCTGTGCTCACTCAGCTGTCAGAGGTTTTCCATCACCCTTGTAATAATTTTTTTTTTTTCTGGGTGGAGAGGAGATGGGGGAGAAAACTTGGGAACGTCCGTTATCTAGGAAAGGGTTAAAGGAAGCGGGTAGCTGGCATTAATATTTAAATTTGGCACCTCAGTCGGCCATCTCTCCTTACAGCTTCTAAGAAGATGTCGACTCACATCTTTGCAGTTGATGACAGCGCTGTCATCAGTTCCATCCTGCAGAGCTAAAGAGCAGAAACCACTGAAACTGAGAATTATGACCTCAAACTTTCAGCCTATGTTGGTGCAGAAGTGGGCAGCAAGTAATCCTAAGCAATGACCTTTGACTGTAAAGGCCCTTAAAGGTTATGTGTTTTGGTTAATTGAAATGGAGACTTCTTTGTTTATGTTTTTGTCCTTGCTTTTCTCTCAGGTTTGAAGTAGCCGGGGCTCTGCTCGAAAAGATGCTGTCATGTGCACCAATTAGAATTAAATAATAAGTACTTCTAATTGAATGAATGGTGTGGTTGCGTGGTTATTTGATAGTGTTGCCAGCCACTGTCAATTAAATCTTATCAAAAACACATCCATATAGCACTGAAGAAGCAGATTAACTGAGCTTTTTGCCATGCTAGCCTTTAGGGATAGCAACGTTGGCTGATTCACCCCTTTGGTCTAAATATCACAACAACTGTTAGATGGATTGCCATGATTTTTTTTTTTTTTTTTTTTTTTTTTTAACAGACATTCATGTTCTCCAAAGGCGAAATTGTAAAAACTTTGGTGATCCCCTGAATTTTCATCCAGTGCCACCACTAGGTGTAAATTTCAGCCTAGTTAATATTTTGGTGTACAGCTGATCTGTAGACTACTTAGTGTTTAGTGTTAGCAAATGTTAGCTTGCTAACATGCTAAATTAAGATGATGAGAATGATAAACATCATGCCACCTAAACATCAAATGTTAATATTTTCACTGTCAGTGGGCGATCCATCCGGGCTGCCTGATTGGTTCAGGACACGTGCAACTCTTGACATAGATGAGCAGGAAGTGAGGTTGCAATAAGTCGCTGACTTCTTCCTGTTTATCATGTGATAAACTTGCAGCAAATACACTTAAGTGACCTGATTTCATGTAATAAATACAAGCTGAGATGTCGACATAAGTGCTTTTTTTTTCATCAGAGTAGTTTGGAAAATAAATTCATTGATTAGGTTTAGGCAAAAGGAGTGAGAGTGGCAAGTGTTAGGGTTAGAATGTCAGGGTAAGCCAGAAGTACAGTAAGGCAAAGTAAGGTAGGCAATTTTTTCGCTATCCTAGGAAATGCAAATTTGTGTGCTGAAGCCTTATGTTGTCACTATGGACGGGTGTGGCGTTCTACAAATCAAAGTTGGGCAACTCCACATGTTTTTGCTTCTAGCTGTGATACTGTGTTATAAAGCTAAGTTAGCTGATTCTGTGTTGGTTTGTGTGCATTGTGGTGCAACAGCGCAGTGAAATGTGATGTTAAACGGGGCTGAGACATTGCTCAAAAGCATAGAAAATTTCTTTTTTTGCACAAATACAAACTTTAGAAGAAGTTCAGTCAGGTAGCAAACACGCATAAGCCTGTTAATGAGTGCCTGAACAACACTTAAATGATGACTCGGCAATAATGTAGCTATTGCGTTGATGCTCATAGTATGAACATCGCTTTCTCAGCTGAAAGTTGATGTTTGTTGGACCCATCCACCACACCTCCCGTCCACCCCATTTGGATATTCGTCGCCTTAACTTTCGTCCTTGTCCTGCTGCGTTTACTGCCCGGGCACTGGATTTTGACGACTTCAGAGTGAGAGCAGCTTCAACTCAAAATAAATAAAACCAAAAGACGTTTTCAGATTTTAACTTAGATTTGTGATTACTTAGTTGTTAGTATGAAATGTCATTAAGACGAGCTTTGTTTTACAAACACCTTTTTATGGTCTCTCTATAAAATGTGCTTCACAGAAAGGACGAAGGACAAATATTTTCCCAGGTAAGAGAAATCAGAAGGCTGAGTGTGTGAACAGATTGTGAGCAGATGGTGGATTACTGTGACAAGAATTGGCACTGCTAAATATTACAAATGAGAAACAACACACAAACACACACACACACCAAAATACTGTTTATTTAGTACTTGATACATACTAGCTATTGATCAGCTGGGCTGTGAGTCATCAATTACACTAAGTGTGACACAGCACTTATCAATGTGCAATAACATCCCCCTGTTCTTCCCACAGCGATCACTCTGGAGACAAGTGTTATGTCTGCTCTTGAACGGAAAATTGCCGAGATGGAATATTCACCCCCACACGCTCTGAAGCCGAATGCCTTGCCTGGGCGCTCAAGAGTCACAACTAAGGTCCCATTTGCATTTGATGGTCTCATTAAACAGCCCATTAGGGAGCCTCGCTGTGCGGATGGGAGGCTTTGTGTGGCAATTTGCAGTTTGATGGCCACGGGATGCGTTCCTGCACCGTTCTGCCAGGTGCCCTTGAGAAGTACGTGGCATTTCTCCTCCTAATGGAGGCTCGGCAGTTAGTTTTTGGAAACATTGTTTAGTCTGAGATGTTATTTTTAGGCCACAGTTTTGACACAATGGCAAATTCTGGCTCTGATAATGATGCCGTCCAACTCACATAAATACATCAGTTCACTTTTCTGTACCTATGATCTACAGGGTTGTTGCCATAGCAATTCCTACTGACTTCCTCCAGGCTCTGGGTTATTATTCTTAAACAATTTTTATGCTTGCTCATCACTTTTATTCAGAAATTAGATGTTGAGGCCATCAGACAACAACAGCAGATACACATGGGAGGTAGATTAGAAGAAAAAAATGAATAAATGATTTGTGAGACACACACAATGTCACTGAATGGAGTGATAAGTTTGAAAATGATGTGAATCATGTTATTACCTTTACAGTCACTGGATGTCAATATGGCTGAACACCTGAGGGAGAATATATGATGGCATGTTCAGCTGCGCTCTCCACTGCCACCACAAAAACAAATGAGGGATTATCTTTTGGAGGAATGCTGTTCATCCCTCCAGTAGAGTTCAGCACACTTGGAGAAGGTGTACCAGGAGCTTTGCATTTCATTGTGCAATCCTGTATTGTACAATTACAATAAAACTCTGAACCTTGAACCTTGTTCTAGAGGCTTGTGGTGACCTAATGTTGAATTGCACAGCATCAGCCTGGTAATGGCCCCTGTGGTGTGTCATAATGGAGGACAACAAATGCAGCATCTGAAATGCCTCAAAAAATACTTGTGTGTCAGACTTTTTTTTTTTTTTTGCCCTCTCTCGCCTAGTTTGACAACTTCTGGGATGTGATCTGTGATGACTCAAAGGAGCACAGAGTGCTCTTCCACTCCACTATTGCATGGCAAAGCAAAATAATAATGCATTTTTTTTTAAATTCAGTGATCCTGAACTGTTTGACCTCTGTTGTCTCCCTTGAATCAGAAGTGTTTTACACAATTAATCACACCAGTTCCTGCCCTGAGACTTGGACCTAAAAGTCTTGCAAAAAGTCATGGCAAGAATTTATGATTTTATGATCAATCTCACACAGTGACCATCTTAAAAGACAAAAGCATTGTGTGGTCTGCAGGGCTCTGTATCAGTACTTAATACCTTTGAGCTATCAACTGAAATCAACCAGTAGCAAGAAGTAGTGAAACTTTACCTGCATTTGATCATTTTTGTCATGGGATCTAGAAAAAGAAAACTTTTTGTTTTTGCCTGCAGCCCATCACCCCAAACATTCTTGAGTTTAATGTAATGCCATTAGCTCACTACCATAGCAGCTATAACCCATACAGCCTGTAGTGTGCTGACGTCAAGCGTGGCATATTTGACAGAGTCTACAGATCACTATGCAAAGATGTCACCAAGACGTTTGAAAGTATGGGTACATGATTGTGGCACCTGGTGGCATTTCACGCAGCCAAATGCTTCCATTCACATGATGGGTATCGAATGAAGTAGAAAAAAAATGTATCCAACAAAGCACTTTATCGCTATCAGTATCACTTTAAGGAACTGGTATTAATACTGGTATCGTAATTTTTTAAACAGACCCAGCCATCAGGGTCTGATCCCATTTATGTTCTTCCTTTCATTTGTCAGCCATCTTTATATGGAGTAATCATGGAACAGTGCTGCACTATGTCCCATGTTAAAGTGATATTGAGCAGTTTTTCACGGCTGAGGAAGAATGTATAAAAATATTCATAGGAACCTGTCCAGCATAAACCACCTACCTCTCTTCTGTCCATCCATGTGAATAATGTCCAAACAGTCTTGTGTTGCCAAAATGTGGCTAATTTTACTGCTTCTAATTTTACTCATCGTGTGTGATCCCTCCAAGAACACAAGCAGGTGTATGCCTTTTGTCTGGATGCAAGAATGCTCCATAGAATGTCCTATCCTAGGTCATGCTAGCCTGATGAACTCAGATTCTACTTTGTCACTGGTCTGAATTCATGTTGTAGTTCATGTACAGGCAACAAAACACAACACTGAAGTAATTTTAACTCATTGCAGTTAAATTTCTTTCTTTCTATCCTCAGTAGATGCATGACAGAAACTTGTATCAAGTATCAGTGCAGCAACAGATTCAGACAGTTGTGCATTAAAGGGGAACTACACCCATTTTTAAAATTCATGTGTTATTCCTTTGGTCTAAGACAGTCTAAAAAAAATATTAGTAAACATGAACAACTGTCATCCAAATCCAAAAGCTAGAACTGTAAAACTCACATTTGTGTTTTCATAGATAGTAAATCGGGAAAGATGAGACTGAGAACACTTTGCTTGGGTCAAGACCTTGGAATCCGCCTACTCCGCTGAGTTGACTGATTTGTCTGGCATCATGACATAAAACTGTGTTTTTTTTATTGAAATAAAAAAAAAGACCAATGAGCGTGGGTGGGGGAATAACATTGTCAAGCAGTGTGCAGGAACCAATGAGGAGTAATAACAACAACGGCAACCACTACAGACGAGATAGACACAGCTATAGGGGCTGTTCTAAATCAATATGTCTTCTCAATATCGCTTGAAATCGTACTTTGTTTTTACTTCACTGCACTCCACTCTTAATACCTGGCAAAACAAGTATGTTGGCATGGCTTCACATCAGTGTGGACTTAAGATGATGTTTGATTCAGGTGGAATGTTGGTCTTCAGGGATTGGTTATGGAAAATCATTTTCCCCTCCCCTGAGAAAATCGGTTAGAATGAACACAATGTCTGCTAATGTCTGGTTTCTGTATTTGAGAGAGAGTAGCTCATCTTCATATATATCACTTAAACTTTCCTTAGCCATGGTATTAATAGACTGGAATTCTTAATTTCAGTGCCATTCTCCTTCATTGCCAAAATGTCCATTGTTTGTTTTGGTAAATCTCATCACAGAATATTTGTACGAGTCTACAAAAGGTGTTGGGCATGTAGTCCATAAAACTTGTATGTTTGTGCTGAGTTTGACACAAGGGTGAACAAAACCATCTTGTAGCGCTTGTAAAACAGCTTTCAGTATGCGTGACTTGTGCAGTAGCAGAATGGAGCGACATGAAAAGCTTTTAAGGCTGCCTAATGTAACTGTGGAGCTCGTATGAAATTAATGAACTTAATGGCAAGAATGCATTATAAATTACTGTGACGTTTGTGCTGCACACCAAAGGCATGGGAGAGCTGTGAGTGGGAAAATGTCTTCAAACATAAGAAGCACTTGAGCATAGTGTGGGCTGCCACGTCAGATGCCTTCCATTCACTGTGGAGATCTCATCTGATTACAAAATGTGACCTCTTTGTTCCGGGTCACCGCTCTCCACTGGATTCAGGAGCTGCTGATTCAACCACAGGGGCAAAGTTCACAGTAGAGGCAGAGTGCACGTCATAGGCTGACTTTGTAAAAACGAAATACTCTCTTTCTGTCTGACTTAAATGAGCAAAAACATTAAGAATTTCAGTGATGTTCTTGCTGAAACTCTTCATTCCTGTTGGATGTAATTATATCCTGCTTGCTGGCGCGTTACAATTTTTGCCCGCTGTCAACACGTTATTCTTTATTTGTTGCTTAATTGGCTGCAGAAGCTCGCAGGCGTGTCTCCCCTCAGTTGCAGAGTGTCCTTCGTCTGTTAATAATGCAGAGGGATGGTGAAACTTTAATTTTCAACTTGAATGCATTTGCAGTAACTATCTGGTGTGCATTTCCCCTCCTCTCACAGTCAGGTCACTGTCACTGTGTGCAAACAAAGCGGAACTATTTATACACTTAAAACTTGATAGCTCTTGTGAATCAACATGAACAATGTGATAGTGGATCCCAGAATGAGACGCCCCGTCTGAAATACTATGCTCAGGGAGGGCTGTGACATTTCAGATAACATTTAGAGGCCCGCTTAATTAATATGAGCAAGGGTGTGTTTGCAAACCCACTTTGCAAATTCAAATTTATTTCCCAATTACTTCAAAACAACTGCTCTCTTAATACTCCTAAGTCGCTCTTTGTCAAGTAACTCACTGCTTAGTTTCCCAGCATGGCCACTGGCACACATACAGGCCCACACAGTTGCTTTAAAGCTAGAATGCTGCTCTGGACTCTGGGTTGTTGCATCAGTCTTCATATCCATCAAGAGCTGCTCAGTTCTGTTTTGTAGATATTTTACTGGTTTTGCACTGAAGTGGTTGCTTATGACTTTTATTGCATAGCACAGCAAGATGCCCAATATATGGTGTATTGTTATATGTTTTGTTAGTATTTCAATTAGCCGTTTGGTTGATCCACAACTTGAAATATCTACTTGAAAAAATACATTAGATGGATTCCTATGGACATCCATGGTCCCCCAAACCTCGATAAACAGATATCTGCTTTGAAAAATTTGCTTTGATATGTTCATAGAGATTAGCTTAAATGAGTGGAGCATAGAAAAGGAAGTCTTGGTCCAGATATGTGCTGACTATACTGGATTAGCCCAAAATACTGATCCTTAAAGATGGATCTATATGACTTTTGGGATCCCCTGACTTTTCACATAGCACCACCAAAATTTTAAAGATGTCCAATACTTTTAGACCAAATATTGCAGAAATCCTTAGACTAGCTTCAACAGCTACTTTGTGTTTAATGCTAATCAGCAAATGTTAACATGCTAAGATGCCGAACATAGTAAACATAATACCTGCTAAACATCAGCATGTTAGAATCGCCAGTGTGAGCTTGTTAGCTTGCTGACATTAGCATTTAGCTCAAGTCAAGTGCTAGTGATTTCAAACAGTTTTATTCAAGTCAGGATTTAAAAAAAAAAAAAAAAAGCCTCAGAAACACCATGTAAAATCAAAGCTATTGGTGCGTTCCATTTCCCTTGGAAGTTGGCAGTCAGAGCTAGGAATAATTTCTAACCTGAGCTGACCATGTTTCAGTACAAGTTGGAAAACCGAGATGTTGATAGTAATATCATGTCTTGACAGGTTAGCCATTGTAAGCAATACCAATTGATAACCATGTATTACACTGTATTTTGCTCATACATACACTGTAGCAACATGTCCACAGATAGGAGTAGGACAGTATTGTGTGTAAGACTGTCTTCATCAGACACACATAGTACAATAGTGCTAATAAATAGATGTGTGGAGCAGCCATCTTGGATTTTGAGGTCAGGATTGGTTCCTCTGACTTTCCAAGTCCAAAATGCAACGTCAAGGGGTGTTCCAGTTGAAATTTATAACTATGAACTCAGAAATTCTAACTTCCCAGTGCAAATGGAATGAACCATATACAGGCGTGAACATTTCCCTCATGCATGGCTGTGCACAGAAAAATGGATTTTATATTTTCTTACGTTTTTGACAAGGGTTGTTGGTGTTTATTGTCAGTGGTAGGTTATATAGCTACTCTATGCAAACGGCAACCTCCAGCACTAAAAAGTGAAGCCAAAAACTGCAGTTCTTTGAACGGCCACTTGAGGCTGGCTTCAGAAGCGAGTCAGTCCCCATACACATACATGTTAAAATGCCAGACTCTACAGCAGAAATAAACATGTTTATATCCTGGTGTAAAAAACAGTTTTGGTCTCTAAAACAAATTTACCCTGTTCATGATAACTGTACAGGAGGTGATTTTTTATGTAACTGACCTGTTTACATTTTTATTAAGGTTTACAGGTATGCATAATTAAAGGTGGACTACTTTGAGTGACAGGCTGTCTGCCGACAGTGTCATTGTATTCTCGGGGAGATCCACCCCTCGTTCCTCCACAGTGCCAGCTTCTTGTCCAATTATGGCCACTTCTGGCTCCAAAAAACCAAGATGGCAACAACCGCAATGCCAAAGGCTTCAAAACAAGAGTTCACAAACCAAAGCTACACACATTAGCTCCGTCCATTATTTTTATAGTCTATGGATCTATGTGAAGTTGAAGTTTGGTTAGCAGAAGTGCAAGCCTGGTAGCCCGAGATGAAAGTGTATCTATGTCCTCAGGGTCCTTTGTTCCCCTGCTCATTATCCTCTTAATATGATGCATTGAGGCAAACTTTTAAATAGTTTTTTTTCTTAGCAATGTCCTTCCCCAGGTCAAATGTTCAATGTATCCCTGGGTCAGTATGTTGAAATCATAGCCTCCTGATCCTTGAAACTTATGCCCTTTGTGGGCAAGACAGTTTTCTTGACTTTAGACAAGATATTGTCGCAGTGGCTCAATGGATTTTCACCATTCAAACTGCATTTGAAACATCAATATCCCTTGGTGCTTTTACAATTTGAACCACAAAGCTAGCCTTTACCGGTGTCTTACAATGCTAGTTTATATCAAATGACAAACTACCCTTGGATAAGGTCAAGGACAACCCTGCCCTGGACATGTATGGCTATCCAAATTAAACACATTCGTCTCTCATGACTGTCAACTCCAGGTAACATTCATATCTATAACTTGACAAAGAAATGAGTGACATAAAACAAAATTATGTTCTGCTGTACTTTCTGATTTACAAATGACTTTCAGGAGAAGAAAAACATTTTGATGTAGATATAAATTTACATGAAATTAAATGACTTAAGCACCCAACTTGTCATCTCCTGAAACCCATGGCCGAAATTAGCCCTTCAGAGATGTCAAATCGGGCCTTTGGTTACTTCTAATCAACTGAAATACGTGTTTATCCAAAATGTGTTAATTCCATGTAATTCTAGCTGTCACCAAAATGCCTCCCTCTGAAAAGAAAAAGAGCATGAAAAGAGGCAGTGACAGCGTGTAGACGGAGCAACATTTGTGCTTGTTTATTAACTAGGCAATTAGAACAACTCTGTTGGAGCAGAAAGCAGCTTTTCAGATGGCACACTCAAACGCTGACACCACTGCTAATGTTTAAAAGTACCATACAGAGAATTTAGTAGACTGTTGCTTTTTATGTCCATGCTAAAAAGCTTGGATCCAAAAATGGAGCTTGAAATAAACTACCATTCACACATTAATAGTCTCAATTTGGCACTAAAACTCCCCGCTGCACATTGTCAATGGTGATAAAGGTGGCAGTTAATGCGAATCATCTCCAAACTGCAACTGATTTCCTGATATTGCATATGTTATTTTAGAATTCTGACTTCTATCTCTATGTCTGTCTGTTTCATGTTATGCAGTTACACTTTGGTATAATGCCTGTTTGTTTGATAGATGTTGTGGGAAAACAATTTGTGGGTTTTTACTGCATCCTGCTGTTTCTGAATTAAACCTTTGTAAGTAAAGAAATAGAAACCATACATATACAAAGTTTCCCTGCAGATTTTCCAGAGTAATTTTCCATCACTGTGATCAGAGAGGAGGGAGCAATCAATATCTGTCCATCCAAGCTTTCCCAGTTCAACCACAGTCTTCTAATGTTGCCCATTAACACCTGTATCAGTCTGGGTTAACTATCTTTCACACTGACAGTATCTTTTCAACCTTTGGAGAGGGTTCCCCATTTATGTTTTCTCCACTGGGGTTTTCAAACGAAGGAATAGTTCTGTACAGCGGCGGTGGAGAAGTTGGTGGCAGTGTCATGGCCCCAGACACAAACTTGTGTTGACATTTTTAGGCTGGTATGTACTCTGTTTTAAGCTTGCGCATAATTTTCATTCCTATGCAGCGGGGCTCTGAGGAGTGTCTGTTGATGTTACTTCTATATCTTCTAAAACTGCCCTGTCTTCTGTTTGGTGCACTTGAGTGTAATTTTAATACTGTTGCTCACAGGATCCAGTTCAGTTTGAAGCTCATCAGATATCCTGCTGACAGCTCAGGCTGCCTTCATAACTGCACACTCAGTGGTGAGCATTTTGTTCAGAGAAGGAGCTTCCTTGTTATTTGAAACGTTTAAGTCCAAAATGTGACATCCACTCCTCGTTAAATGAACTCACTCACATTTGCTTTCACAAAATAAGTGCTGGTGTGACAATAAAGTACACAGACGCTACTGCATGAAGGAACTATTTTGCTTACAAAATATCCTGTCTTTTACATTATCCTCTGCTTTTAAGTTGGCCATTTTCTGCAATCGATATTTTGTTTTGTAAAGAAGATAAGGTACAAGTCTCCTTTGGGATGCATGAATGACAGTAATTGATGCAGGAATTACTCAAGTGTTGGGTTTAAGTTATAACTTGATGTTAGTGGCAATGAGTCTCTAGGTTTAAAGGAGATGATTGTCTGGAATGATTAAGTTTGCTAAAACATGAATAAAAAGAGGACTTTTTTAGGACACAGAGATATGAATATCTAAGAGTAGGGATCCAAGGTGAAGGCCTACTTGCATTATTGATGTGGGTTTGGTGCCAAGTTCATGACAACTTCGAGTTGGAGATTCTCACTGAGGTAGCCAAAATGACCTGGCCCATCAGGCCAAACTCGGCACACCAGAAGAAATAAGTCAGATCGCATCCGGTTGCCTGACTTGACTGAGACTTGGAATGAATGAGAAGAATCGGACCAAAGAAACTGGCCCAGTTCATCACTGGGCCATTATCAAAAAATGACATAGTCCAGCATTGGCCCAAAATCAACATGCCAGAGGAAATAAGTCAGGCCACATCTGGTTGCCAGACCCGGGATGACTGATGCCCCAGAACTGGGCTAAATAAACTCGCCCAATTGCCATTGCAGACACTGCCATCACTGGACCATTATCAAAAAATGACCTGGCCTGGCATCAGCCCAAACTCTGCATGCTTGAAGAATTAGGTCTGGACATATCAGGTTGCCTAACTTGGCCGAAACTCAGGATGAATGATGTTCTAGAAGTGGGCCATATAAACTGGCCTGATTTCGGTTACTGACACTGCTTTTAATTGGCATAGTCAGACAGCATAAAATTACACTTGCTATTGTGAAATCTGTCATAGGTATGGTAAGAACCCAATAGCAGCACCACAAACAGGACGACAGTTTGTAATAGTCTTTCAGGAAACCACTTGCAACACAATGCACAAACAGGCAAGTGAAACAGCAAGCAACATTAACTCATAGGCCTGAGGCTTCCAGGGGCACAGGTTTGGTCCAGGAGCTGAAGCACAGAACTAATAAGTCAGTGGCATCTGCTGGATGCACACAGACAGCAAACAGTTCAAATGTGTGCAATGGTACTGTGAGGGAGTAGGCAGAAGGCGATGTCTGATGAGAAGGGAGTCTGGAACCAGTAGTACACATGGGAGAAGCCAACACACCTTTGCGGAGCTAACTGTAGGCAGCAAGGATCTTGACAATCGTGATGAGTGGATCCTGTGGCACGCACACAACGGCAGAATGTGCGGCCACATGGCAAGGTAATCCACAGCACAGAAAATCACAGGCAGCAGAACAGGTGAACTCACTATGGAGAGCTAGGTGATGGTCTCTCCAAACAGCAACAGGGAATGGGCAAACAGAAACCAGGAACATAGAAGTAGAGCTCTTGGACGGGGACAGAAGGTTGAGTGGTTTACCGGGGAGCAGACAAAGCAGGAGAATCAGAGACGGGCAAGGTAGGCAACTTGGAAGTAGTCCAGGAGTAAACACTGGAAAGTCTTGCATGAGTATGACAAAGTACAATCTAGCAAGGAGAGTCTGTGAAGCAGACGTCTTTATACAGGCAGGAGGTAATGATCCATAGGTGAGAGCAGTTGGCTTGATGAGGTGGGTGTGGTGAACTGGCAGGAATGGGAGATGTGTGGACAGATGATAGGCTGGCAGGTATGTGTGGTGGAGAGGTGGAGTCAGTGGAAATTTACTGGGTTAACCGAGAGAGGGGCATGTATGGCAGACCGACAGTGACCACTGTGACAGAATATTTTTTTTAAATGACAGCTTCTTTTCGGTTAACATTGAAAGCGAGGGGTGGATTCACCTGCAGCATTCTTTCTGTTATGTTTGTGTCTTTGCTGTACATCATCACTAGTTTGTTATTCCTGTGTTTTTCCAAGTAAAAAATTCTGCCTTGAAGAAGGTCTGCGGGGGCTGTAGGAAATTGGCAATTATAAAAATCACCAGAAAGTTTTGAAGAGTTAGTAAAAATAAAAAAATAAACTAACTGTTTTGTCAGTAATAACATGGCCTTGACTGGACTCCCAGCTGGCCCAGTGACGCTGCTCACCAACCACCAGTATGACACTGATTATCGATGCAGCTCTTAGGTGTAATTGTAATGTGAAAGATTGGATGGCTCGAAAACAATCCCTGAACACCTCCAGCTATCTGGCCCACTGTCTATTCTTGTGCTACTGGCCAGCATGACTCAGGGAAATATTCACTTATAAGTTTCTGACATGGAAGGCACACGTGGGAAGGCTTCCTCTTGTGGGAAAGCGTTGGATGACAGATCTGACCTTTGGGCTCGTGCCAGATATCTCTCAGGGAGCGTTGACGCGGAGCAGCGCGCATGGTGTTAGTAACACTCTGGCTGGTGCTGCCTGATGGATGAATCACACTGAAATCCACACAATCTTTGCCTGGCTTTGTTCGGGGTCAGGAGCGAGAGATTCAGTATGAGTCCATCTGTGTATTGCAGTGCCTCGTCACTGAGAATGTGATCTGCAATGTAGGTTAGAAGTTTCTACATTTAATAACAAACCAGACAGTACTGGACCTGGCACATTCTGCGCCCTAGGCAAGAAAAGTCACGCCCCCCCAACACACACAAAGACCTTAGCATTATTACTATACTTTATATTTATTGAATTATAAAGAAGAACAGCTAATGAGAGGTCAACACAAAGAAACTAAAAAGATAACAAACAATAATAAATAAACAGTGAAAGAATATTGATACAGAATATAGATTTTGTGTTCTCCTTTTTCCTTTTTTTTTTTTTTTTTTACTGCACACATGGTGGCTTTTGCCTTTTTATTTCCTTTTACTGTAATACTCTCCACATCTATTATGCTTTTTTTTTTTAAGTCTTTTTTTTTTTTCCTGACTGGCGCCCTAGGCAGCCGACAATTTTGTCCACAGGAAATCAGTTCAATTGTCTCTCATTTAGTGCGGTGAACAAAAGTGACCATTCTTGATTAGGAGAACCCCTCACTTATATTTAGAGCAGTTTACTTTCACTCTTGAACATTTACTCCTTCCGTTTTGTTAGTTCTAAAAGATGAGAAAAATGCAGTTTCAGCTTTGGAGACACCAAATGACAGCCGTGACTAACCGAAAAAAATATGAGCCTTTTTCATAGAGAATGCAATCTTCAACAACTGCAAGAAATGACTCCAAAGTAGAGATTTTTATAGATGCATGCTGGGAAGGCTTAAACAAAATGAGGTGAGTCTGGATTGATGCTCTTATTTAACAGCCTCTCTGTGTTATTTAACTGGCACTGACACCAGGAAGAAGGCAACATTATCATAAAAATGCAGACATCTACCACGCTTGGATGAAATTATAAGAGTACTCCTCACCCTTAATTCACCAACAGTCAGTCCAATAATCAGGCTGCTTGTGATCCTTGTGATTAAAAAATACATAAAATTCTTAGTTCTGATGTCATTCGGCTAATGAACAAAATAAAAGATAACAAATAAAAGATGAGAGTGAGCTGTAAGTGTAATCACGCCCAGGTTAATCCCCAGGTAGACCAACAGGTGGCACAGAATTGAGGCAGTTGCCAATTTAATATCTGTCATCAGTATGAGAGGTGTAGCAGTTTCTCTTATACTGGCAGGGCAGATATTTATCCTGGATAACACTGCAATAATACAGAATGCAGAAAAAAAAAACTTGGATGACTTTTTACATTTTAAATCACATGGGCTCTTTGGCAGATCCACCACTGTTCCTTTTCATACATATCTGGCTGAATAAATGAACTAAAATAATAAAATGACGCACAATGATGGCATCTAGAATTTTCAGTGTGATCCAATTGTGCAGCTACCAAAATAGGTCTTGGATGTGAATGTTTAATTCTGTATAACTGTGACATCCATCTGCCGATGATGTCTGTGAGGTGTGAAATACATGCGTTCACCCCCTTCAAAGTATAGACTTTAATCACTTTTGTGAATCTAACTTTTCATCTGATGCCATCATCACTTCAAAATTTGATTTTGTTCAATATTTTTTGCTAAACGAAGGTGATGGTGGACATGGTAAACATAACACTTGCCAAATATTAGCATTTTGTCATTCTTAGTACTTTAGCATGCTGATGTTAGCATCTAACTCAACACAATCCTGTGCCTGAGTGCAGCTTCACAAAACAGACTCAAAGTGTTGTTTAAGAAGAGGACATCTTAAGTCAAACCATAGTGTCTGAGTTTATCATGTAACCTTATTACTTTGAATGAGACATTGACATTACAATGTTTGACTGATGTCTTCACATGGATTGTATTGACTCAATTTCCCCAATAACCTGGGTAATCTTAAACTGTATAAATAAATCATTGGTTGGTTAAGTTACCACTTGCTAGGGTTGGTAAGCAGTTGATCAAATCTGAATCCAGCATCAAATATAATTAGGTTTAAGTTTCATCAAGGCAGACATGCTACAGTTTTGAGATGCAGCTTAGTGATTGTTCACAACCTGAACATTAGAAATGTGTATCTGACACATCAGAATAACAGGTGTAGCCAGCCAACAGTAGTTTAGCCTGAGGGTAACCAGAACAAACATTAAACCAGATCTAAGACAGCTACCTACTCTCTTTTACACCAACATTTCCATGAAGTGCAAGTTTAAGACATTTCACTGCTATGTGTAAAAGTTTAACTTAAAGATTCTTCTCAAACTGACATAATGCAGATAGATCATGTTTTTAGTGGAGAACCACCAAACCGTCTCTGGTCTTGTTGAACTACAACAACACACAGTCCCAAAGAGAGTAGATAATCTGCTGCCAATGAAGTTGATCACTTTTGCCAGAGAAAGCAACGTTTAGCACTGGCTGAAAATGAAAGGCCTTATAGATGAAAAGTCAGCTTTTGTGTGTTTTGTCAACTTGTTTAAGTGTCAAATTTCCACACCACAAATTTGTAACACTGCATTCTGTTGAAATTAATCTCAAATACTACCTATAATATACCAATTCCTGGACCCCCTGCAATTTGCCTAAAGAACCAACAGATCTGTAGATGACACAGTCAACATGGCCCTCCATTTCATCCTCCAGCACAGAGACTCCACAGGAACCTACACTAGGATCCCTTTTTGTTAACTTCAGCTGTGCGTTCAACACCGTTGTCCCGGCTCTACTGCAGGACAAGCTCTCCCAGCTGCATGTGCCCAATTCAGCCTGCAGGTCGAAACTGGGAAAACACGTCCCAGAATCCTGGAAAAACAGCAGTGGTTTCCCTCGATGCTGCATCCTTTCCCCTTTGCTCTTCTCCCTGTATACAAACAGCTGCACCTCCAGTCACGAGTCCAGCAGGAAGCTGAAGTTTGCAGACCACACCAGCCTCATTACACTCATCTCTGGTGGTGATGAATGTGTCTACAGATGGGACCATCTTGTGACCTGGTGCAGACAGAGCAACCTGGAGCTCAACTCTCTGAAGACAGCGGAGATAGTAATGGGTTTTAGGAAGAACTCAGCCTCCACAGCCCCCATCACCTTGTGTGACGTTATGTCTTTCTGCCTCCTAAACTTGATCATCACCTAGGACCTCAAGTGGGAACTGAAATTAACATAGTGCTGGTGCAGTAGTGACACAGTGCTGGTAACTTACATTCATAAAAAAGGAATCACTAAAAAAACTCTCAGAAAAATATGAACTTTGAGAGCCTTGATTATTTGGTCCTGTTTGTTTTTATTGGCTACACAAATGGAACAGTTGAAGGCGATGGCAGTGTCAGTGTGTATGTTTGCCTGTCTGTTGGTCGGTCCATCACTGCAATCCAGACTAAAATATCCTGACAACTTGTCAATGGATTGCCATGAATCTTTGAACAGACATTCATGGTTTCCAGAGGATGAATCCCAATGACTTTGGTAATCCTCTGACTTTCCATCTAGTTCCACTATGAGGCTTTAAGGGAAACATCTCCACAACTGTTGGATGGCTTCCTGTGTATTTTTGACTGAAAGCTTTGGAAAATTGCTGTGAATTTTGAGACTTGGTGATGTTTTCAAGCTATGTAGTTTGAGGCTTTAAAAGCCTCTGACACAGCATTTTACATGAAAAAAAGCTACTCAGTATTTAACTAGCTCCTGAAACCTGGCACCTTTTACCCTTCACAAGTACATCACTATTAGATGTGCAAGGTCATCCAGTCAGCCGCATTGGACCCCAGGCCATATGTTTGACACCTTTGGTCTATACTGTAATTCTATTAAGTTGGTTATTTTGCACACACATCTATTCCATGTGTAGGAAGTTTCTCCTCATCTCAAGTAAGGGTCTACAGGGACAGAGGGTCTTGCATTCTAGAGGGATTGTGAAGCCCCTTGAGGCAAATTTGTGATAAGTGATATTGGGCTTTATAAATAAAATTGACTTGACTTGAACACTGGGTTCAAGTAGTTAAATGGAAGGGGGAGTTTATTGCATAAATCACATTATGATGATGATGGCTGAGGAAAATTAAAATGGTAATGGTTGTGATGTTAATGGAATGATGCTGCTATTGCTGCTGAGGGTGAAGGATGATGGCTATAACAATGAAAGCGACAGTGATGATGATGAGGGTGAGCTTTTGTATCAGCTGATGAAGTTCGTGCAACTGATCAAGGAGCAGGTGGATGATGAAGCTGCTGTTGCTGATACTGATGAGAATACTGCATAGATGGTGAGATGATCATGATGTTGCACAAGATGATGATGATGATTAGGACTGGAATGGTGGGGAAATTAATAATGGGGGGTGATTATAATGGCAAGAATGAATGAAATGATGAGGAAGATCATTTAATGATGAGAAAAAGATAGTGGTGATGATAATAATCTTTCATCCCCTTCTCCCCCCTATAGGGGCACCCTCGGAGCCGCCCCTCCCATGGACAGCGTTGCCTCGGTGACTGCCGGTTTACGTGATGACGTCGGATGTATATGAGCGCAGGCGGCGGGATCTCTCTCCCTTTTACCGCCATCGGAGCGGAGTCTCTTTCTTCCCCGGGACCTCTTCACTGCGCAGCGCCGCCTCACCAGTGCAGCCTCCGGCCAGACAGCGAAGGTAAGGGACAAGACTTGGAAATGGCTTCGGCGCCAACGCCCTAAGCTTATGCTTCGTCTCGGAAGTTAAATTTCAATCCTGCTGCCTCCATAAACAGCGGCAGAGAAAGACGGCTCCGCTTTGCTAATGCTAGTCAAGTCAGACAGCGGCAGCAGCCATTGAGACTGGCTCCACCATGATGTGTGTTAACGTTACACGCGATTAAAAAAAATAATAAAACAACGATTATCATGTATGTCCGTTTCCACTGGATTCTTATGACAACCAGAGCGTTGATATAAACGACAAAACGTCGCATAATAGCTGTAATTGTCGGCGTTTTTCGACATTTGTTGACACGTGTCTTGTATCTTGTATTTTTGGAGTTGACCTTATTTTTTGGAGGATGATACCCAGGGTGGGGAACTGTGGATGGGAGTCTGGACTTTAGAGATACAGCGCGGCGGTTGGTTTAGCCGGATAGCCGGTATTATTACATAACGAAAGCAGGTTATAACATGGTACCGGAGCGCTGGCACCACTTCCTAACTGGTCCATATTCTCTAGCTACGGCACCGTGCCTGTCGAAGCTGTTCCTCCCACTTGCTCAGCCCAAGTAACGTTAGTGCGCATCAAGCTAGCAGCACATAAGCTAGCTTAAGTAGCCAGACACATCGAGGCAGTGCAGTGACAGTACCGGGCAGGCCGGCTAAAGTTAGCCTGTTTACTAGCCTAGGGCTCGGCTTGTTTGTGGAGGAACTGAGTGGACATTTGTTGTTTCACGTCGGACGGTAAACGTTTCAACAGGTTGGCATGCTCGCTTGGTCCATATGAAGTTTATAAAATGTGGCTTCAGAGTGAGCGGACAGGCATCCACCCAGGGCTTTTTGTCAGTCATTGATGGTTTGCTCGACTTGAGCATGCAACACGTGGTCGCTGGGCAGGATTAGGATGAAAAAGCCTGTCCCAGAAAGTAAAAGGTCTGTGTTAGGTCACTCTGCCGGACCACATGGAGTTAATCTTTCATATATAGATCTGAGTGAACTTGAATTGTCTAGTGGCTATTTGTTGGCCTTTTGTGACAGTGGTGGCATGATTAAAATGTGTTTTTGTGTATGCTTGGCAGTTACATTCCCGGCTGAACATGACCTGGTAAAGCTGTAATGTGTGCCAAATATATCAGATATGTCTCATATCATGAATCATCACTGGGACAGGTCAGATGTGGATGTTATCCTCATGAGATGCGTTGAGATGTAGGAGTGGGGGGAAAAATTGATACAGCGTAGTATTGCAATAGTTTTCCTGGCAATATTATATTGATACACAGAGGTTAAGTATTGATTCTATTATTATATGAATTATTATTATTGACAATACAAATTTAACTTTTGGTAGCCTATTAGAATAGTGAAATTAATAGATTTTTCAATTTACTGGATACATTTTGCCAGTAAACATAAAGGAAGTGAGATGAGCACAGTTAAAAATGTATCTTATTAGATAGAACTGATGTTGACAAAGTTTTCCATTGGGGACATAATTTGCAATTGAATAAAAGGTAATAAATTGCATTATATCGTAATGTGTTATCACAGCACTCAGCATATCACAACATGTTGAAGATCGCAATAATATTGTATCAGTGTTAAAGTATCATGATAATGTCATATCGTGCAGCGTCCGGTGATTCCCACCCCTATTGAAACACCAAAATGTTTCAGAGAGATAACATGTACATGTATTTTAGGAACATCTAAAGTGACACATGACATAAACACATTTGTAACTCCTTCAAGGCATCATCTACATTTGAATGCTTGAAAATACTAGACCCGTCTCCTGATAGAGTTGTTTGTCCATATTTTAACTTGCAATTATTTTTATCCATTAAGAAACAAGTATTGACCCCAGCTTGAAACACCCTGACATCACATTTTGTACAGTGGCAGTATATTTGAAGAAAATGTGTGCTGCTGCTAAAAGCTTTCTACAGTACTTTCCCATCAATAATTTGGCATAATAGAGAATACAAGATGGCTGGGGTAGGGGGTGTCATCTTACCTTAGGGACTGTAGTGTGATATGGGGCATATATGCATTTATTATTCCATGTGCTTTTGTTCACTTGGACCATTGTTGACTAAGAAGTGAAAGCTTTAAAGTGTATTTTCATATTTTGAAAAATGACAGAATGCGGCTCTCTTTTGAGAAATGGGACATGATTAAAGCCACAAATCAGAGTCAACACACAGACTGCTCTCTCCATCAGTCGTCCCCTTATGGCAGAAGAAACAATTTGATCTGCCACGTGACTTTGTTCGGAGCTCGGTGAACTGTCACATCAGCTCTGTAGTTGAATAATCTTGCTGTATTAGCTGAATGTAGGCCAGCTAATATATAGAGAGATGGTGATGATATGATGGCTTTGCTGAAAGGATATCTGTCCTGCTCATTTAAAAAAAAAAAAAAATCTTCAAGGCGGCCTCTTCTTTTTAGTATAAATTGTTTAATCTCTTTTTAAAACAGTTTCAAAACCAGTGGCTGATTTGCTGATCATGTGTGACTCAAATGGTTGTGGGCCTTGGGACACAGAGCTGTCCTGCTGTTTTGAGTGTCGCCATCTAATAAGGGCTGATTTACCCCTGGGATGACAGGTGGATGCTAGCAGGAGGGTTCTAGTCAAAGACCAGGATTAGGAACCTTTGCCATAGCCTGTGCCCTATTAAAATCAGAGTCACGCATGCTGCAGGTGATTTTTAACTGACCATGCGCTTCGATGGTGCCAGATTTATGCTTTATGTTAATGTGTGATTCTGGGTTGGAACTGGGCGATATGGTGAAATGAGTCAGTTTTTCCAACAAGATATATTAGATACTCCTACTTGGCCATGAGTGAATTTGCTAGAAAAAAGTGGTAAGTCAAAAATTGCTCCTTCTCTTGACGATTGCTCCTTTTCTGACAATTTGAGAGAATTTGGCTTTCCCTTGCCTGGCTTAACAATGCTGTCTATGGCCATGTGTAAATCTGTCCTAAAACCACTTTAAACATTCATTTTCAAAGCCATGAAACTCACTGACTGGTCAGTGGTGTTTGTTGATGTTCTGACATGAAAATTGTAGCAAATGAAACTTTTGCCAGTAGGGGCTTTCTCACATGCCTTAGGGTTTGTATTTAGAATGGGTTGGAGGAGTGGTTTATGGATCACACAGGACTTTCATTAAGGAAAAGGAGGTTGGAGTCCCATATGAAACCAGTATATACACCCAGCTATGATCTTTTTTCTACACCTAGCCAACTAAGGTGAGAGAAACCTAAAGAACTGCAAGCAAGCAAGCAAGCTGAGGACCTACCTGTCCACTGAGGCCTACGGTTAGCTAGTGCTTTTATCTCTCTGTCTGTTTTGTTTGTCAGTTACACGGTGTCACCAGTAACATAACTTTGTACAGTAATGTAACTTTTAAGGTTTTGCTTTGCTATTTTTTTTTAAATCACGGACTGCAGTAAATAGAATGTAGAATGTACAAATCACATGTATATATCATGCACTATAGTCTGCCTAAAAATAACGACAATTTTTATTGCAAAGTTTTCTTGCTAAAATTATGCTTAAATTGACAAAAGCTGTCTAACAGCAACATATTACAAAATATCAGTTTCAGTTATAAAATCTCTCAAATTAGCTCAAGAACACAGATGAACTGTAGTTTATATTGAATCCTCTTAACATATGCTCCAGGCAGCACACTACACACCTGTATCCACTTCTTGTATTCAAGTTGACGGATTTGAACACTACACGTACATCCACAGTTCACATTTGCTTTGTGAGTGCTTGTGTTTCACTGACAGTTTCCTCTCAGTTGTTACTTTACACCCAGTAGATAAAGCCAAAGAAAATCTTGTATTCCAGTGCTATTCACTGTGCTGACTGCAGCCTTGACAGTAATTGTATAGTCCATGTTAGGGGTGTAAGACTGGACTGCTACCTTGAGATGAAAGTAATTTTAATGGGATTCCTGCAAAGGTGAAATAACAAGAATTCAGTATCAACAGCAGTTTTTTGGTTATAAAATTATTCAATTTAAATGAGACTGAGTAATATAATATATGCAACCCACCGTCAGTTTCGCCCTTCAAACCTTATTGGGTATTCGTCTTTAGATCCTGACAGGTGACTCTAAGCATCAATACAAGTTGGTGATCCTAAACTACCCATTTATGAAATACCTTGTACTGTGCAAACAGTAGAACAGTTACAGCTTTGAATCTTATCAGTTGGTCTTTGACAAATAGTGTTGAGTATGGAAAGTTTTGTTCTGACATCTCTGCAATGAACTCCACCACCAACATATTGAAAACATTATGGCAATGGTAAGCTATATTTTCTGGAATGGAGCAGTAGAGTACTTTTTTTCAATGATGGCGATCAAAGACTCCAATACAATAATCATACTTTTTTGAGTGAGTTCATTCAGAAATAAACTATTGCACAATGTGATACACTACCTAATGTTATGGTAAGTTTTCACTGATGTAGTGAAATAGTGTAAATACTACTTGGTATTTATTCATCTTTTATAGATATTCATAGTTCCTTGAGAATGAATCCTTATGACTTTGGTGTTTCCCAGACTTTTCCTCTGGTACAACCAGCAGATTAATACTTTCACTTCAGAGTGAGGTCCACCACTATGAAACTGACTGTCACAAAATCTTACACAAACACATTCCAAGACATTTCCCTTTCCTGCTGATATGAGATTGACATTTTGGGTTTTGGTTACAATACCTTGATAATTATTGGAAATGTTGCAATGAAATATTCTATGCAAGGTTCCTGGAGAATAGCGCACTAACTGTGTTTTACAATATTATTACAGTATTTTCAAGGAGGGGGGGGCGTCTGGTGGCCGGGCCTTAGGCCATGGGGCCTGGTCAGGCTCAGCCCGAAGAGGAAACATGGAGCCGTTGCCCTGTGGGCTCACCACCCGCAGGGACAGACATCAGGGTCGGGTGCTATGTGTGCTGGGCGGCAGACAGGGGTGGGGCCCTGGGCATGCCAATCCCTGGCGTCGTGGACTGGCTTTAGGGATGTGGAATGTCACCTCTCTGGTGGGGAAGGAGCCAGAGCTGATGTGGGAGGTGGAGAGGTA
>JAPZEB010000015.1:3550570-3565777 GCA_029783705.1 Chaetodon striatus | reverse complement strand
AGTATGTTTAAAATTAATGACGCACTTATCCGATATCTGGATCGAATATCGGCCCTTATATCATCAAAAAAAAAATGGATCGGGTATTGAAAAATGCAACCGATACCTGAGCCGAGCCTTTCCCTTTAAATCTATTGTGACTTGAGCTGCGTCATATATCAATAGCAGCAGTGTGCCGCATGCTGCGAGAGTTGATCAGCCCACCTAGGCAAGCGCAAACAACATGGAGCGAGGGAGAGAATCTGCAGTGTGGAGGTATTTCACACTTAACCTCCAAGGTATATGGCTTTTTAGGTCAACCATGGTATCGGATCAGTATCGGGTATCTGCGATACTCAAAGCCACAGCATTGGGATCAGTATTGAAACTGAAAAAGCTGGATTGGTGCATCTCTATTTAAAATGTGTGCAATACTCATCCTTTGTTAGCAAGCAAATTATAGAGTTTTGCAGCTGCCCTTCAAGCTATGCAGGTAGAATGCTATCAGGATAGATTATATGTGGAGTGTCCATTCAGGGGTCATAACTAAAAATTAGTTTGGTTAAGGTCAGGCATGCCATGATACCAGAAATTTAGTAGTTGTTACCGGTACCAGTGAACTTCCTCCACTCTTGATACCGAATTAGACACCATTGTAAAAAAAAACCAAAAAAAAACAACAACAGTAAAACAACAAATCCCATGTGCTTAAATGTGCAGTCTATAGTCTATATGGGTTCATATCATTTTGTGGGCGATGACATAATAATACATGGCCTACAGTATGTTAACATATCCTCAATTGTTGTTTAACACTTGTTCTTTGTGGTAAGCTATCTGTCCCGCCTCTCCTCCACTAATTGGCCAACTGGGTTAAAGGTGATGGTGACAATCGCAGTGTCATACCCAAAGTTGTACATTTTTGAACTCTCAGACCAAAAAACAAGGCCAGACTGGACGCTAAGCAGCTCGTTAGGCTGCTAGTGTTTGTTAAGTGTAAATACGTGGCACTCCCATTGCAAAGAATTAACAAAATGTGCTGGCCTCAGGAAAACACTTTTTTTCTTTTGAGCTGAGGCGGAGCCGTTGCTGCAGCTGCAGCTGCACTTATTGCCATCTTCCATTTGTTGGTGTCCTTCCCTGCTTGTAGGCCTCTACTTCCTTCTTTGGCATTTAACAGCAGACTGAAGAACTTCTAGGTTTATATGCTGCCCAGTCAAATCTGGAACAATTGCAGCAGCGATACCTGCAGTACTGAAGAAAAACAGCAACTGTCACATTTTCAGAATTGAGAGCATGGACCTGGTACCCAAGTATCTGTTCTTATGATATGCCCAGTCAAGATCAGAAAGTGCATGGTAGTCTGCAGGGACAAAGTTTGGTGGACAAAGGGAACACTCACATTATCACCTCAAAAAAGCACCTGGCCCCATGGTAGCTGACCCTCCACTGATGTATCTACCAAAAAAAGCATTTTGTATCACAGCATCCAGCCAACAGCTTGTGTTGTGTGAATTCAGACAAGCAGAGCTGTATTTATTTGACAGGATGCAGAGTGTTGGACAGCTGATCTATGCTAGCTGGTAACACATTACAAGCAAAGTGCCCAGGATGTGCCAACAGAGAAAAGTGACTTCCAATCTCTTTAATCTTCTCACCTGCCAGCAGCGATCTGACTGAGCTTTGATAGGTGCAAGCAATGTGTCGGACACTCGGATCGTACCATCTGTCACCTGTCTGGTTGCACAAAGGAAGAGCATGCTTTATTGCCGACTGCCTCCTCTTGTGTCTATGCATCACTGGCAGAGTGCATGTCATTAACCAGGCCATTCACTGTTTACCTTTATTTACCTGAAGTCACACAACATGCACAATATGCAGGAAACAAACGCGTTAAAATGTGCTTGAGAGATGAATGCTCTCAACAGGAAGCTGTGCTTGTACTCTGCTCCACCCCACTTACACACTGTGATAAACAAACAGTGCTGAGATGTGCAGTATACCTCAGGATGCCTCAGATATTGCAGGAAGGGTGCAGTTATAATACTGATGAGAACAAATCAAACTTGTGTTCTTGTGCAGCTGGTGAATCCTGTCCCCAACATGAATTTGAGCGTTAATTTAATCAAAGCTCCCACTTCAGCTCTCATCAAAATATGAGCCAAAGAACTCTCTCATGCTCCTGAATTGATTTTGCTGTCCTCATGTTGCACTTCTGACTTTATGTGTGGTGCTTTTTCAGCTCGTAAGCTGACTGTGCAGATGATGCAGAATCCACAGATCCTGGCTGCGCTGCAGGAGAGGCTGGATGGCCTGAACGGCTCACCATCAGGGTATATGGAGAGGTGAGACCTAATCTTATTTTTGGTGATAACTTAATATTGAAACACATTTGTGCTGCTTGTCCCCTTTCACAGTTGTCAGAGCAGAATCAGCTGCAGTGTGGTTGACAGATGTTAAGTGTCTAGAAGGACTCTAAAGCAGGGAAGATGTTTTTAATAGAAGTAATTGCATCTTATATGAAACTTTACATTCAAAAGGCTGGTAAGCACTATTACTTAGTTTACATTATCCATCAGAACATTCTTATCTGTCAATTTTGTGTAAAACTGCAACAGTATAAAATATTAAATCTAGATAATAGATTTGTTTTGAGTGTAAAACTCTCAGTCACTTAAACAGCGGATGTTTTTTAACCCTGCTGTTGATCCCTGTTGCTGTGGGCTATCAGTTGTAGGTTGTAATCATTTACTTGCGCCCGGGTGGTAGGTGGATGTTTATGCTTGAGCCAGTTGCATACTTACATGGTAATTTCTTTTCTAAGTGGTGGATGCGCCTTGTTGAGTAGCAGTGCTTTTATGCAAATCAAGTTCAAGAGAAGTTCAGTCATATTCATGTTCAACAGCGATTTTTAAAAAAAGAAGTAAAAGATAAAACTCAGTGAATCCGGAGGTGAGGAGACATTAAAGTAGCCAACATTCAGCCTGCCACTGAATGGCTGAGCCTATACACAGGCTTCAGTCAGGTTTTTATTGTGGTACTGCCGAGCTGCTCACATGAGGATAATGTCAAGTCTCAGCCCACGTTAGGTCAATTACTAATCATCTCAATAGCAGAGAGGCAAGAGAAAGAACTGGCGCAGCTTCACAGGCATCACTTTGTGTAGAGCAGCTTAACAAGACACAGCCATTGTTTAGCTTAATTTTGATTGGCTCAGTTGACGGAAAGAAAATGTTCAGCAGAGACAGCCTGAGAGTACAGGCAACGATGAAAGCCTGTATATGAGACACTTCTACGTTAATATCTTAAAGACACCAGCCACTATGTCAGGTAACTGGAGGCAATTTATCTGCCAAATTTTAAAGGCATTTGGCCTGCACAGAGTTGGGACGGTTACTTTTAACATGTATTCCACCACAGATTACTGAACACATGCCCAAAATGTAAATTGTAACATACTCCATTAGATGACTCAAGCTATGTAATGTTAATATTTTGGATTACTTTTGTAATACTTCAAAATGGACTTGCTGAGCTTGTTTGTCTTGTGCTTTTATTTTGTTACCAAAATCACACGACAATGTCCCAGCTGTGCATCTCCTTTGATATTGTCATGTGCACTGCACACACTTCTTTTAAAGTCTGTGATGGAAAATGTGTGCCCAATATACATTTTAGTACGGCTGTACTCGACTCAATTATATCATTTGAAAAAGACTTTGCAGTTCAATCTGAATATCTGACAATTTGTTTTTAATCTTTGAACGGGCTCAGCGGGATGTTCAGTGTGACAACAGCATTTACGAAGCTGACTATGCTAATGACGGCTCGGAAATGTGCAACAAGTTTTGTCAACGCTAGATATTAAACAAAAGCCAGAGACTTTGTTGTATTAAGTTGCTGTGAACTGTAAATTCACCACTTCTAAGCAGAAGAGAGAGGATGATGTTCTCTCGGAGCCTTATGGTGCAGAGTTTTTCCTCCTCCGGGCCGCTGCATTGTGTCTGCAACTCTCTGTACCAAAAAGTAGCGTGAAAGTCAAGAGCACTCAATCCACAGCAAAATCTGGGGACCAAAATGTCTCCAGATGTGCTCTGCACAGCACACTGACTAACAAAAAAAAAGACTGCTGGACTTGAAGCAATCTCAGTTTACTGAGGGGTCTCCCACTTAAAGGGGCAGCCTTAAATTTTACACTGTGTCCTAATGGCAAACAAGCCGCACTCTCTGTCTGCACGAAATCCACTGAGTAAGCCCTTCTGTCATGTCATGTAAACAAATCACGCACCTGTCAGCTGTGCGCTTGACTGGAGACATTACCATTTAAAAGATGAGGAAGTACTTGTGATCTTCCTTCTTTCCCACTAACGCTTTTTGAACAGAAAACACATGTTTTATATTGTGATATTCACTGGAAATGACTTAGAATATATCTTGCAACTAGTAGGTTGTTATTAGTGATGGCCATTTACTTTCAGCTCCCTGGTGATCTCCCTCCAGCCAGCTGCAACCTTATTTAGAGTTTTGTTGTTAAATGAGTAGGTGTTGTGTAGATAAGTTATCATTTCAACTTCACGAACCAACCCTTCTTCGTCCATTGCAGCACTTTCGAAGTGAGCAACAGCAATAAGTAGAAACAAGATGTCCAGGTACAGCTCAAAAGGTTGCACTGCATTGCTCGTCGCCAGTCAAGACATTCCGATAGAAAACAGTCCAATAAAACTGACACTTGTTCACACTGCATTCAGTTAGGGCTTTACGTGTTAGAGCAAATAACACAAAGTAATCCCTTCAAGTAATCTGTTTTAAAGACAGTAACTGTATTCAGAATACCACCAATTTAAAATGTTATTTTTATTCCATTACTCCGACCGTGGGCATGCAGCAGGTGGGGATTTCAGACCACTGTAGTCGGGGAATTAAGCAGCATAATTTAAGGCGAAAAGGGATGTGCTTAGCTGGATTATCCCGTTTATCAAAAATGTATGGAAAATTTGAAATAGCAAAAAATGTACAGAAAATGTGTGATTTATTTATTTTTTTAATTTCATGGTTTTTTTTGGTTTTGCATCTGTCCAATGTAGTTGTTGGTAGGGATGTTCCTAACGACTTATTTCCCTGATGTATAAACAGACATTTAAACTTGCACTAGTCGACCAGTCTTAAAGTACGAAAAGACTCAATAAAGTCAAAATTAAGCACTTTTTCAATCAAAATGTTCAAACAATGTGTGAAAAAATATTGTGCATATTATAAGAGCTATGTGAAATTGTTAATCATGTTTTTCAGTAACGAACTTGTATTTAAGTACAGCAAAATTGTGTCACACTTTGTGCAGTGCATTATAAGTGTTGCACTTTCTCCTACAAAACATAATAACCCACTAAATAGAAGTAATAAGGTATATTTTTGACTGTATTTAACATCCCAACTCATCTCCATTTAGAAGTAACTGACACACCCACATACATCCAGTCTCCTCAAAATCTTTGAGTTGAACAGCTGCAGACAGCTGGGGACTTAACCCAGACAAGCACGCAGTTCCATCCTTGAAAGCGCATGTGTGTTTTCTATATGTGTTTGAAAAAGTGGGTATCTTAATAAGTTCAAGTGACTAGTATTACTGTTGTTGACTAAAGAGGGCAGCGTTTCATTGACTAGTCAAATAGCTGACTCATAGCACACATCCCTAGTTGTTGCCTTACCATTTTTCCACCTAAAAAGGCCACTGAACACAATGTCTTGGTTACAGACCTAATGGTAACCTTCTCTTGTCGTCTCCTGGAGTTTACATGACTATGAGCACCAGGTAATCTACTGTGTTAAGTCTACAAAACTGGCATTGTAAGTGTATCCTGCTAATGTGTGTTCCTAGGTAATTTTAACATTTTAGTCATGGTGCATGGTGCAGAGGTACAGTCAGTAATAGTACTCTCTGAGATGCTGTGTGAATGTAGTCGTGTGTCTTGGCTGCGGGGCTGTGCCACCCACTGCTCCTTTTCTCAGCAAAACCATCAGCAAGCAGCTCTTTGATCAACTTGTCAAGTATTTGGCAGTCACCAACAAACTCACCAGTTACAACATCCCAGCACTTGGGACCAAACATGCATTCCCCTGCCAGGATAGTGCAGGCGTTTTAATTTACCATACTGCGGAGAAACTCGACTCTGTGCAGCCTCACTACAGCACTCTAAGCCTGGAGACCAATGTCATCTCAAAATCACTGCTCAAGAATAAGTCTATTGATGTTCAAGACTTCAACCAGCTTCTCAGCAAGGCTGTCCGAGGCAGCATTTGAAAACAACAAAACATGCAAGATGAACGGTTGTTAAAACTTTTGTAGCTATTTCAAACTTTTCTTTTCAAATTTAGAACTGGACGCGAGCCTGCCAACACACTAATGGCATCAACAGAAATCTTATTAATTCAGCCTTCATTACATAAATACTTGTGCGTGTGCACACACACACAAACCGCAGGAACCATAGACGTGCAGTGGGAAGAGATGGCGTGATGGGGCTTTTCTGGTCAGGTGCCCCAGGAGCAGTTAGGGGTGTGGTGCCTTGCTCACCTTGCCAGTGCCCAGGAGGTCAACTGGCACCCCTTCAGCTACCATTTCACACTCTGTATTCGATCCGCCCCCGCTTGGCTTTCCAAACCAAGTCCTCACGGAGTGAGCTACTGCCACCCCAGAGACGTTTGCAATTTTAAGCACAAGCAAGATAAGAGACCTAACATTAAAAAAACACTCATCTGCATCTCAAAGAAAAGATTTGGATTAAATCCTAAAAAGACACTGAACTAGTTACTAATCAGCTGCAAAGGTACGGGATATAATAATGAAATCTTTAAAATCTACAATGACTATGTTTACATGCATAAAATGTTTTGTTTTTTTTCCATCATCCTGGAAAAGACAATATTTCTGCTAAGCTATGTACATGGCTCATGAATATTCCAGTAACATTTCTGTTTACATGCAGCTGTGTATACTCGGATTAACGTGCCCTGACATGTCCTTTATCTTGTCAAAATATGAGACGGTGGAATGGCAGAGGCAGCTTGAGCCATTTTCGTTCTTTGCGTCAAAATGGGATCTTTTCAAAGTTTTCCATCAGAGGCAGGCATGTTGGACCATGCAAACAGACTCCTTTTTTAAAATTTTATTTATTTATTTTTTATTCCTTCAGCAACCTTTCTGAAAATGTCAGCTTTGCAATCTTTGCTTATATCCAAAAACCTTTTGATATTCAAGTCTGTTATAATGTACAAACAATAGATTTGTTTCTCCTTCCAACCAGAAATATGGGCTTTTCTTGTGGGCATGCTTCTCTTATCCCAGCCATGCAAACTGTTGGCGAGTTGGTTTCTGTACAACATATCCATGACAACGCACAGAGCTGACTGTAAACAGTGTGTCGCAAACTGCCATTAAAAATGCATATTCCAAATGTGTTATTTCAAACGTTGTCCTTTGAACACTGAACTTTTTTCAAAACGAAAAACGATTCAGTTTTCAGCTGATTGTTTTTGTGTAAGAATGGCCTAAGACACAATCTTGAGATGCATATAGTGTAGGATGTATACAGGTATTACGTAACTGACGGGAAGCCAACCTGCATTGTGCTCACAGGTTGTGGTGATGCATTACAAGTCAGGGCTGAGATATTAAACCTCTAATACTGCTATAGTTCAGGTCTGACAGGAATGTTTAAGGTAGCAATTGTTGCCTGAGTGAGTGTTCTTGTCTCGACAGAAGGTTTAGCTCTCAAGTGTTTTGAGTTCAGTGTATCATTTAAGACAATTGGGGAAATGCCCTGACGCTATTATTTTAAATGTTACAGTGTAAAGGAATCCACTGCATCGTCCACAGCAGGAACCAGGCCATGAATTCCTGCAGCATAAACCAATAAATCTGTGTCCATGTTAGACACCATTTCTTCACTCCGTTGTTAAATGAAGCAAATCTCAATAAAAACTGTTCTGGGCACAGTTTGACTTTATTTACAGTGTGTACCTGGGAGGCCACCCCGACTTATTGGAGATCCTCTGGGGACAGTGCTGCTGTGCTCTAAAGCTCTCAGCAGATTAACTTCAGAGGCAGAGAGGCTCTCTGCTACCATTTGCTCCCCATTAAGCACATTTTGTCCAGTGTTTTTAATTTAGAAGGCTGGAAGCAAAGGAAATACATGATCACAAAATAATATATCTTTAGGTTTCAGATTGTAGAACAAGCTGCGCAAACTCAGCACAACTTAACTGTTATTTATACCTTGGTCTCATTAGTGCACTTTTGCTTGCATAATTGGCCAGAAGTGTAATAATTGTACTCATTTGCAAGGAAGATCTTTTTGCAGGATTGTAATTACATCTTCGTGTCTGTCATCCCACAGTTTACCAAAGGTTGTAAAGAGACGTGTAAACGCCCTCAAGAACCTGCAGGTCAAATGCGCCCACATTGAAGCAAAGTTCTACGAAGAAGTACACGAACTGGAGAGAAAGTACGCTGCCCTCTACCAGCCCCTCTTCGACAAAGTATGTCATTTCTACCTTTTTTTTATTGTGACCCTCAGTGCTTGTATTTCTGCAGCACCACAACTGTTTTTGTTTTTGTCCACCTGTGTTATTAAAGCATATTCCTTTTATTTGGAAAGACCGAGATAATTTTTGTTTTCAGTGTGTACTTGAATTTTTCTAGATACGGATACACGTTCTGTGTTTCCTCAAAGCATAAATTACAGGATCACTATAAATCATATTTCAGTTTCCTTTTAAAAGACTCATGAACCTTTAGGATTTGATAGGAGGGTGTCAGTAATAGGAGTAACCGCACGAGAAAACAAGAGGCTGTTGATGCATGCACTGTCAAATACATGGTTGATGCATTCTCCCTCAGCATCTGTTGCCTTGAGCGGGCTGCCATGTTTATGCTGATCTGTACTGCTGCGCATCCAGTCAAAACACCACCACCACACACTCGCACACACACCCTGTCCGATCTTTGATCTGTGAAGCAACCTCAGGATTTAAAAGCACCTCAGGTAGTTCCACTGACTGACTCAGATATAAAATGGATCGCTCCAGTTGTCGCTGTAAAGCTTCTTATAGCTTATAAATGTAAACACAAATGTTACTATGTGGCTGTAGCATTTTATTATTGCTCACACCAGAATGTAAGGCTGAAACTCTAAAATGCCTGGAAATGCAAGGTAATGGTGGGAATCTCTAGACATCTCACGGTTTGATTCAAAGGGCATGCATGCAATTATAACATGATTACTGATGCATAAAAATGTTTTTTTTGTTTTTTTTTTAAAATTTATTTATTTTATTTTATTTATTTTTACATGATAGGGCTGGGTTATACGGAGGAAGTGTTTTCTACCAAATACTTATATTAATATTGTCACAATGCTGTGGGGTTGAATACTGGTGCTTTCACAAAATAATTATACAATGAGAGTTTTTATAAATAATTATAAATAATGTGAATATAATGGCTAAGTAGGTAAAGGCAAATAAAACAGCTAGTGCAGTCTTGTAGAAACTTGCATCTTTTTACTGTAATGCAGCCTTTAAAAGGAGAAAGGAGAAAACACTGACGATATCCACCATTTAAGATGATATCTAGTTTTATATTGCAGTGTCAGTATAGTATCAATATATTGCCCAGCCTTAATACATAATTTACTTTTTCTCACTGTGTGACTACTTTGACTACTTGCAACTTTTGAAACTGTTGTAGATAAACAGATTAACTTGCTTCCAATATCTTATATTAACAACTTGCATACGTTGTGGCTCTGGTCTAGGTCTATCTTCCCCCCAACTTCATGGAGGCCAGAATGCTTCCATATGCTAGCTTTTAAGCAAGGGAGGTGCCTGTCAGATTGTGTTCTTCTGTGGTTGCTCACACTTAGCTATCCTCACCAAAACTAAAGAAGTAGCCTGGCTTAGAACGTAAAACTATACTATACATAAACTATACAAATGGTTTAGCTGAAAGAATGTACAGCCTAGGCAATTACCATGTCAAATTTGTTTTTAAATTTGCGATAATCGACTTTTCTGGATCGACAACATAATCTTTTACGACAGAATTGCAATGCATCAAATTGGTATTTGTTTTTACCTGAGCCCAAGGTGATGTCTTCATGTTGCTTCTTTTGTCCAACCAGCATTACAAAACCCAAAGTAATAGTTTTAGCTGAACATGAAGGGAGGTTTCCATGGCCTTTAAAACCGAGACGTCACATTCTGCCTGCCCCCCAGTAAAATCTATAACTGCAGAAAGGCTTCCTTGCAAATTAAAAAAATAAGAGCGTTTCCATTATTGTTCATCATTGAGGGGATACCTGGGGATAAAATGACACCAGGGACCATATTTACATTATCCTCACTTGAAAGTTTGATAACTGAGAGTTTGCATTTTTTCTTGCTAACAAACCTTGTTGACCTTCAGATGAACACAAACCGGGATTTTCCAACGCCGCATTTTCCAAATGCATGACCAGTAGGCTGAGGACAAGTCTTCAAGACTTAATGGAAAACGGGACAGTTTCTGTACTTGAATTGAAAGTAGTTTCTATGTTGGAGCTCAAATTGTTTCACTGCTTTGGGGCTCATGACTCAGCAGTATGGAGGACTGCATTATGAAAACATGGCAATGGGCATGTGACTTCCTTATCAAGTGAGGTTGACTCCACTCCTTTAAATCTTGCCAAGTTGTTGTGAAGAGTCAACTTACCTGTGTAGATCTACCCGCACATCACTAATGCAGTGTTAAAAGCTTTGTTTTCAGGTAAACAAACAGGATGGAAAGCCACTTTCCCAAGAATAGCCTACATTCTCACTGAAACAATTCACACTTACTTTCAACAAATGATCTTGTTCTCTATTCACTGGAAGATTCACATGATAAAACACATGAAAATGTACATTACTTGGATGCCACTGGTGCAAACCTGAACTTGTTTTCTCCTGTTCTTTGCAGAGAAGTGACATAGTGAAAGCAGCTTACGAGCCCACAGATGAGGAATGTGAATGGAAGGCAGATGAGGAGGAAGAGCTGACAGTAAGTAAGCAGGTACAGGTGACGTATACACCTGCATGCTTCCTGTCTGACTGAACACATTGCTTTCTGCTATCCCTCTTTCATTTCATGCTTGTAGCTTATAGTCTCACCCAAAACAGATTCAGCTTCAGCTCCCAAAATGGCAGCGCAGCATGCAGATCAAAAGGAAGAACTTGGGATTTAAATTTTTTTTTTTTTATCATTAGCACTGTTATAAAATGTCTGTATTGTAAGGAAGCAGTGCTGTTGATAAAGCTGGTGTAGTGATCTATTCTGTTTTTTGAGCATAAAATGGAGCTAGTTCCTTAGCTCTATTTTTTATTTTTTTTTCATGTAATCCCCAGTGCTGAGTGCCGTCTTTGTGGATGTAGGTGGTGAAAAGATCTTTGTTCCATATGGCATGATACGTGAAAAGAAAAATGGTTGAGCAAGCATTATTTTGAAGAGAAAATGTCTCCCTCAACTAGGATGAGATGAAGGAGAAGGCCAAATTAGAGGAAGAGAAGAAGGATGAGGAGAAGGAGGACCCCAAAGGCATCCCCGAGTTCTGGTTAACGGTTTTCAAAAACGTGGACCTGCTCAGCGACATGCTGCAGGTAGGTTCATCCAGACGGCTGCCGGAGCACCAGTAAAAATGGGTCACAGACAGTATTTGCTTCCAGCAATGAAAAATCAGGGTTTGCCTCCACCTGCTGGCCAATTTGTGTAGAGCATGGCTTTGCAGTGTGGATTATGACAAAAGATGTTATATTCCTCCTAGGGTAAAATGAAAACACATGCTGGATGTTTCTGAGTGTTGTGGTGCTTTCTCTCCTCAGGAACATGATGAACCCATCCTTAAACATTTACAAGATATTAAAGTAAAGTTCTCAGACCCAGGACAGCCCATGGTGAGTGAGCATGACTCATGTTAAATGGCTGAAGCCACTTTGTTGACTTTGTCTGTCTGTAATTTGGATCTTATTCGGTCTTCTTCAGAGCTTCACGTTAGAGTTCCACTTTGAGCCCAACGACTTCTTCACAAACACAATGTTGACGAAAACCTACAAGATGAGGTCAGAGCCAGACGAGAGCGACCCCTTCTCCTTTGATGGACCAGAGATCATGTGCTGCACGGGGTGAGCACATACCTAACTCTGTTTTGTATTACATTCAGTTGTACAAGTCATAAATATGTTGTGATGTTGTGTGGTGTTTTCCAGGTAGGACAAACGATGGACAGTTTTCCTTTTTTCAGTTATATTCAAATGAATAAATTAGGGATGCACCAACTTATCGGCTGATATTTGCCTTGTTAACTGCCACCGACACAAGATGACACTCACCAATGGCAGTGGCTGATGTTTTTGTGTTGGGTTACATCAATTTTGCGAAGGCTAAAAAAAGACAGGGCTCTAGACCAACAGCATCCTGTCGTCCTGGGGACAATAGTAAATATGTTTGGGACGAACAGAGATCTTTCTGGGACACATTTGGTATGAAAGGATGTGGTAAACTATCAGCGTGTCAGCGGAGACATCGTTTTATTTCCCTGATCATGCTACACTGTGAACAACACATCTGTGTTGACATCAGCAGGAGGAGAGTTAGTTAATGTTAGCTGTTAGCAGATGGTGGCCTCAACTTACAGCTGATAGAGGCTACATTGAGTTACATTGTGATGCTTTCAAGCTATATTCAGTAAAAATGAGTACTGGGCATAGGTAAATTATAATGTTCTCATGATGTGTTCAATTATAATCTCGAAAAATTTATTTTTTGGCAATTATTTAAAATAAATCCAGCTGTTTGAAGGAAAATTTGTCTGTTTTCACAGCAGGATAAAATAAATATTGGAGAGGGAATTATGATATATGCTGTAAAAGCTTTTGAAGCAGTTATAAAAAAAAAAATTTCATAAATTTGTATGAATTTGTGCTCATTCAAAGTTAGTGTAATGAAGGATTGAATGTCTTAAAAAAATAAAATTAAAATAAAGATTTCTTTGTTTCCCCGGCACAAAAAGATGTTTGAATAAAACAAAATAAACAACATCAAAAAAAATGTTTGGGCTATCAGCCAAATTTTTATTTCAGACATTCAGAATTTCTTCATTGGTGCATGCCTAAATGATTGTATGTTTTCATTGCAGTCGTCATAGTTTCTATGAAAATGATGAGCAATATTCAGTAGCGTCATTTGATTTCAGTCTGTAAAAGTTCTCAGGACTGTTTATAATGTCAGCCTCATTATTTAATAAAATGCCTCCTCAACAGTCAGCATGACCTGCACCAAACATTTCTCTGTGTATCTCTATTATCTCTCTACCTCTTTTCCCTGTGAATCATTTCTAAGTGGATATCAGCGACCTCACCAGCTAGATTCTTAAAATAAACCCAAGATGCAGTTTAGATGTGACATTTAAAATGTTGGATACTGACCTTGCTTTTTTCTCCCGCTGCCTCCTCCCTGGTCATGTTTCACCACAGTTGCACGATTGAGTGGACGAAGGGCAAGAACGTCACGTTGAAAACAATCAAGAAGAAACAGAAGCACAAGGGCCGCGGCACAGTGAGGACGGTCACCAAAACAGTCCCCAATGACTCCTTCTTCAACTTCTTCACCCCACCAGAGGGTAAGGAGGACAGGGCAGAAATATTTTGCCCATATGTAGTTCTTTTTTGAAGTAGTGGGTTGATTTAGCGTTAAGTGATCAGCTGGATTTCTGTGTCTGTGACAGATCTGTGTGGTTTAACTAACTTTATTTATCTCCACTCTTTCACAGTTCCAGAAAATGGAGAGTTGGTAAGTCGCTCTACTCTCTTAACACTTTAAAATTCCCTTTTTTTTTTTTTAATTATCTTGTTTTCCCAGGTGTAGTACATATTTGCTGCTCAGCTAAATGACCAAACATAACTGAACCTAACTCCAAATAGAAACATCCTTTTGTAACCTAACCCTGAGTCAAATTCTGAATGCTTTATATAAAAACCTTAATAAAAGCATACCTGAATAAACTGACTGGCCTGTCTGTCTTTAGGATGAGGACTCGGAGGCAGTCCTGGCTGCAGACTTTGAAATCGGTCACTTCATCCGTGAGCGTATCGTACCTCGGGCTGTGCTCTACTTCACAGGAGAGGCCATCGAGGACGATGACGACGATGTGAGTGTTGATGTCTTATCTTGAGTTGGTCACCTTCTGTAGTTTGGCTGAACTTGTTGTAAACATGGCCACATTGGAATAAATGCATGCCATCATTATATTTCACTGTCAAATGGCCAACTCTCAACGACCCTGCCCCCATATAACCATATAACCCTACACTCCGTCACCATCCCATGATAGCCTAGCCTTCAACTACCGAGTAGAATAGCGATGAGCTATTTATTCACCTCACGCCACACTCAACAGCTCCTTTAAAAGCTTGATGTTGGTTGTAAGCCGCTGCTGCTAATTAGCTTGTGCTAACACTCTGGAGACAGTCCCTCAACAGTGTCTAATGTGTGTCAGCTGGTTGCAGACCCTTGGCGCAATCCTGTTGTCTTCCTCTGGAACTGTGAAAGACCTTGCAACATGTTTTGTGCTCTAGACAGCATGGTGCAGGTGTTGTGCTTCTTCTCTGTGTTTATTGGCGGCTTGCAAACTAAGTTTAAAGGTACATGTACTACCACCCACGGTGTCAGGGTGCTTAGATGCTACCCTAGTAAAGTCAATGAAAGCAGTCTGGCTTTGCATTATCAACGCTATTTATCAGCTGTAGTTTTCGGAATAATGCATAATTATAAAAATATCCCTTTATTGGCCTGATATATATCCTGCATCCCAAGTTATTACCTGAGCTTCTCTGTTCGTAGTTGTAGTAGATGGTCTAGCTGTGCACGCATGGTAGTGCATGTGAGCCCCCTGAGAGTTTATTCCACAGGCTAGTTAATCGCTGTAACTCTGCCCTATTGTTGTCAAAATTAGAAATGTATGGATTACATATTGATTTTGATGGAAAATTTTCAATTGTATGCCCTGTGTCAGTTTTTCCCTGCGGTATCTAAAATTATATCAACTATCGATACTTTTCAAGGTATTGCATCGAAGTTAGTCGTGTGACATATTATGACAACACTGCTCTACACTGTGCTTATATGGGGATAACTGCTGATAATGGGATGGCCTCATAGTA
>JAPZEB010000015.1:3528574-3540257 GCA_029783705.1 Chaetodon striatus | reverse complement strand
CATCCGTCCGTCCATCACAGCAGCCAGGGAGGTGAAAGCCTGAGGCGTTCAGGTGAAGATGCTGGAAAACGGGAGGAAGGTGTTCAAGGAGGGTCTGCTGGAGAAGCGGAGCGACGGGCTGCTGCAGCTCTGGAAGAAGAAGCACTGCGTCCTGACCGAGGACGGTGTGCTGCTGCTGCCGCCCAAGCAGCACGACCAGCCGCAGCACCACCAGCCGCAGCACGGCGGCGGCGGCGGAGGGGACGCGGGCAAAGTCAAGGAGCTGCACTTCGCCAACATGAAGACGGTGGACTGCGTGGAGCGGAAGGGCAAGTACGTCTACTTCACGGTGGTCATGATGGAGGGGAAGGAGATCGACTTCAGGTGCCCGCAGGACGAGGGCTGGAACGCGGAGATCACCTTGCAGATGGTCCAGTACAAGAACCGGCAGGCGATCCTGGCCGTCAAGTCCACCCGGCAGAAGCAGCAGCTGCTCGTCGTGCAGATGCCCGGACAGAAGACGGTCCGCAGCTCGCCAAACGTTGCGTGACCTGCGGCGAGTCCCGCGGACATTGGTGCACCATCAGCGGTAAGACAGCTACAGAGAAAGCAAGATTGATGGGGGGGCTCCCCAGGTCCGGGGACCACCTGGGGATCCCCCTCCAAATTAAGGACCCCTGTTTTGGTTTTGTTGTATTCCCTGGATATTTGTGCTAAGAAAGAGGACGCCTGTTTTCATCTCAGGTTACAGTCCTCCCTCACAGATAAAACCTTGAGCGATTATTCTGGCTGAAGGGGACGAAATCGTACAAAATGTGGATTTACTTTGGCGTAAAGAAAAGTTTGGGAGCCTCTGCTATAGGCCTGCCTTTATGTCCCCCCTCATGGAGGTGAAATCCTCCGCAGGAAAATGTGCTGGATATCCTTTACCAGGCAGGTTTAAAAAATCCTACAAGGAGGGCTTCTCCTCATCCATGACTAATGGCTTTATGCGCGGAGATACATAGATTTCAATTACGCACGTCGCGTTATTCACATCAACACTGGAAACATGAATATTTGTTTACATACTCCATTTAAAATTACACTGACATGACTGAAGCAATGTTGGAAGATGCTTAGTAAGTCCAGTGTTAAAGTTGAACATTGGAAACTAGTAAAATATGCATCAGAGACGCCAAATTAAGCGTAAAGACGCACAGATTGCGCGCAAAAATCAAAGGCGTCCAGCTGAATCCCTGATGTTTTTCACTTTGCGCACATACATTGACTCGAACCTGAACTGTAGCACACTCAGCAATATGTGCCACATCAGAGCCAAGCCTATGGAGCTGTGCAGCCCACCTCCACAGCAGCTCATCTCACTCACACTTGTGTTAGTCAGTGAAATAAGCTGCTCTGAGTCTGTTTCAGCTACACATTTTCATGTGCGTGGCTGTCTGTG
The DNA here is from genome assembly GCA_029783705.1 of Chaetodon striatus. Taxonomy (NCBI): domain Eukaryota; kingdom Metazoa; phylum Chordata; class Actinopteri; order Chaetodontiformes; family Chaetodontidae; genus Chaetodon; species Chaetodon striatus. The sequence goes on along the minus strand of JAPZEB010000015.1, from coordinate 3,538,834 downwards.
GCACACTTTTAATCACTCAGAGGTCAAATATCTGTGGACTAAACATCCAGAAACAATATAGTCACACCCTGTCGTTATGATAAATTGCAAGCATAAGTCACCAAACATGGACACATTGGTGCTGCACAGGCTTTGATTCAAAGGGAGATATTGTAACATGACGTCCTAACACTATAAGGAAAAGGATAGTTAGTTTTTTAAGAAGCACAATTTTCCAACGATGATGTTTTTTAGATGAACTTTTGTCAAAAAACCCTTCAGAATTAATTTGTGTGATAGATATTTGAGTAACGTTTGTCCTCAAGATCAGGGCTTCACCTCCGAGTTGGCCACCAACATTGTGATATTTGGTTGAATTTAGAACACAAGAGTCAAACATCTCTCTGACCTCATATTGACGTCCGGTGCCAGCTGGGCTCACTGTAGTGTTGGTGAGCAGCAGGGCTGTAGCAACCATTAAGGTCTGAGGTTATGTCTTCTGTGTTTTTTTTCCATGAATTTGGGGAATTTAGTAATGTCGATAAAGTTAATATTACATTTGTTTATAATTAACAACAGATAATATGTATTTTTAGACTAATTCCAGTATTTGTGGACTTAGCATTTTAAAAATTTAAATGTAATATATAAATAAATTTGTATTTCATCAGTAAAACGGTTATTGGCAGTTTAGAGAAGGCTTTGTAACAGGTTGAAATTGACACATAGAAATGTGTTTGCTGAGGCTGTGGAAGGGGGTTGTCGGGGGGGGGATTTAAGTAATGACCACAGTAGAGTAAAATCCTTGCTACGGCCCTGCTGAGCAGTGATCCTCATTCTCTGATAATGCTTATTTCTTTTATGTAGGAAATAAATCCATTATGTTGGTATGAGTTGGCGTCAACGGTTTGATCCAGGCTGTTGGAATGAAATGAGCAGCCCGAGGTCCCGTTATATTGAGTCCACATTTCAAGCGACTTTAGCTTTGCCTCCTGTGTCAGGCACCATCAGTCTGCAGTCTGTCTAATTGATTGCATCCGCAGGTTAATTGGACACTCAGCCGGAGGATGAATATTGACGCGGGCTGCATCTCCCCACGCCGCTTCACCACAGAGCTCCATTCTCCAGGAGAACCCCTCTTCCATGTCGTGGTGTCCACAGACCAGCGTCCCCTTTTCAATACAGAGACTTATTTCACAAAAGACTGATGGACAAAAAGCATGTGAGAAAACAACTGTACTCTACCGTGCATTGGGTTTATCCCTTATTTATTAGATGTGTATATATATTTTCTATAAAAAAATGTTATGTTGTTGATGAATGTTCAGTGTGTTTGTTGCTAGAATGGAACAAGAAATACTCGCTCGGAGGTTCCTAGCCCACATGTTACACACAAAGTCCATTGGGAATAAGCTTATATAATTATCTTAGGATGGTTGCTGTAGGTTAGTCAGATCACTTCATTCCTGGTAGAATGTGTCACGGTCCATGTTTTCATTTTTCAACTGAACCAAAGAATCATTTCATGACATTACTCTCTTTTGTGCAGTGTTCCAGCTCAGAATATACTATACTAAAATACTATAGATATATGATGAGATACCTGCATGACTAATTTGTTTGAGTGCTTGATTTATTTATAGCCACAGTACATCTTCATATTTTTATTGTGTAAATCAATTATTTTCCTGCATTCATAGCGAACAAAGCTATCTCTTGCTTCCTTGTAAGTCTTAAGTCTGAGTAAGACACAAGCTTGTTACCCTCAGTTTATTTTCAGTGGCTACAGAGAAGAGCTCTGTTACATAGTAAGTAAGTAACATACACAGTTTTGATTATATTAACTGCTCTGAAGACAGTTTAATTGGCTGCATTAAATCTCAGTGGGTGTGGACAAATGGCCAAAGTTCTCTGACTTGATAGGTGTACTCTGAAACCAGAAAGGTGGAGGAAAACAATACGATTTGGAATTGATAACCAAAAACCTAAAGGAAGTACTATGAAATTTTAAAATCTGTGGACATTCAGAGGTACTTCCTCTGTGTTTAAACTTCTGCTGCAAAACAGGAGATGCTATTGTAGCTTAATGGCTGTGTTGCACCATCTATTTTTCTTTGGCACTGCTTTGTTAAAGTGTAAGTGCTCAACAAAAGATGCATGGTTTGTAGACAGTTATGGAGTCCATAGTACAAATAAGGCTCTTAAATAAACTGAAATTATTGCCCTGTTAGCTACTGTTAACTGTAATTAAGCCTGTTTGGCTTGCTTATTTTAATTAGCTACAGTGCTAACTAGTTTGCTCAATGAATGTTGGCTGCTGTGCTAACCTGCTTGCCTAGGGGGTATTCGTAAACCCAATCTGACTTCCTACACTAAAATGAGAGCGTCGTTGTTTGAAGAAACAGAGTTCCAGTTTATAAATGTTACTGTTTGTGCCATGGTGCGCTCCGCCACTTGGAATGAGTATTTCCGAACACACCCTAAGCGTAATGCTGTGTTCAAAGGAAGTCGTGTCAGCTCTGTTCCAGCGAGGAGTTTGTGGGAACGCCTCCACTGTTGTGGTATTAATGACCTTTAAGTGGACATTTTCTGAGAGTCCCAAGTTCATAACTGCATGTAGGCCTATACCAAGCCCACAGGAAGTGTGCCAGGCTTTGAAGACAATTTTCGTAGTGGCTTGACATTGGAATTAGAACTTCCTGGTCTGTCACATGATACCACTGGGCCCAAAAAGACTTTTCCCATTGACTGTTAGAAAAAGACAGATGTAAATCATGTAATACATTTTTTTGAGCGTCAAAACCTCTGCAAAATGACTCATTTCACTATCTGGCCTTGATTCATTAGGTTCAGTAATATTTGGAGAGTCGAGAAGAGCCACAAGATTAAATAATTTCTCCCCATTCAAGTTAGCGAAGCACTACACTGGAAGTAGCCGGCTCGGCCAGCAGAAGTTTCTGTTACGCCTGCTTTATGGGCCCAATGATGCAGAAGAAGTGCAGATCATGTGGGTAATTTTATATGCTGCAGCTGAACGTTTTTGGCTCCATGCGCCATTGAGCAGCCCTCATAAGAATATACGGGCCAAACTTCAACACTGTATTCAGGTCTGTTTAGACATCTATGGCCTGCACAACAAAAAATATGAGCTTACAAGTGTTATTCGAGCACAGCATATGTTAGCTTCTGTTCTATTCGATTACTGCAAGTTTGGTACCGTGCTAAACAGCTCATTTACTGTAAGTTAGCTACTTTATTATTCTAGCTTACTTACTGTTGCTTACTTAAGTCAGCTTCTGTGGTAACTAGCTTGCATTGTGTAAGTTAGCTTCTATGGTATCTAGCTTGTCTAGTGTGAGTTAGCAACTGTGGTTACTAGCTTGCGTAGTGTAAGTTAGTTTCTCTGGTAACTAGCTTGCATTGTGTAAGTTAGCTTCTGTGGTAACTAGCTTGTATAGTGTGAGTAGGCTACTGTGGTAACTAGCTTGCGTTGTGTAAGTTAGCTTCTATGGTAACTAGCTTGTATAGTGTGAGTTAGCGACTGTGGTTACTAGCTTGCATAGTGTAAGTTAGTTTCTCTGGTAACTAGCTTGTATAGTGTGAGTTAGCGACTGTGGTTACTAGCTTGCATTGTGTAAGTTAGTTTCTCTGGTAACTAGCTTGCATTGTGTAAGTTAGCTTCTGTGGTAACTAGCTTGTATCATGTAAGTTAGCTTCTGTGATAACTAGCTTGCATAGTGTTTGCATAGTGTAAGTTAGCTTCTATGGTAACTAGCTTGCAAAGTGTAAGTTAGCGTCTGTGGTAACTAGCTTGCATAGGGTTAGTTAGCTTTTCTGTGGTAACTAGCTTGCATAGTGTAAGTTAGCGTCTGTGGTAACTTGCTTGAATAGTGTAAGTTAGCTTCTGTGGTAATTAGGTTAGCTGTTTTGCAAATTAGCTTGCTTATTTTGAATTAACAAGCTAGCTTAACAGTCAGTAACAAGAGATTTTTTCATGACTGACTAGCATATTCCCAGCAGGGTAACTTGTTACGGTGCATGCCCACTATATGCGACCAGTTTGCCTAAACTCGTGCCTGCCCAGCACCACCAGTCACCCTGTCACCCTGTTGTTTGTGGATGCAGCTTGATTGGCTGTCTTGGTGTGAGCACCATTTGAATTTTTCAAATTGCCCCACCTTCTTTATGTGCCGCCTGCTTGGTCCACATTGAAGGTATCCCATCATGCTTTGTGCAACAAATCTGTCGCTTCCAATACATTTAGTTGCGTATGGTGGGCATGCATCATTAGGGTTTGGCTCGCCAGCTCGCCAGCTGTGAGCAATTCCCACATCATCAGACTTCTAGAACTACATGTTTGGTAAAGACGTGTGGGTGTGTTTTGCTGCACCAGGATTACACCCCTGACATTCTGTAAGGTTCACTTACTGGGTGGCATATGGCTGTTTTTCTGGCATCTTGGAAAACATAACACATTACTTTCTTTCTTTGCCGAGCCGACTGACTTCCTCCTGACTCCTCGCACACGTGAATGGCATAAATGTAGGCTAGTTGACTCCATTACAATACATCTCTTCCTGTGTTTTAATGGTTATTGGGCCCAAAGGCTCAAACTGTCACGATACAGAGAATCTTTTCGGAGTTTTTATGATGCATTCATTGTTTGAGAGACATTTCTTTCATTCTGGTCTCGTTATGTGACCTCACAGCTGAAAGGCTGCTCCTGGGGGTTTGGTTAAATCATGTGTCATGATAGCCCTGCAGCGTAGTTCTATTTCATCCCTCTTTCTCCCGTCATGTGTAGGATCCCTCTACGATAGTTTGTAAATTTTCTACAAAATTGGGACATGGGCTGAAAAGTTCTGTATACAAAATAAACATGTTTGTAGCTTCTCAGCTAACTGCTGACTTTCCATTATCACATTTGACCTGAGGTGCTTCGCTAGCTGGCTAAATTAAGCCAAAACAGACCATTTGGCCCCACCCACTGACATTTATGACAACCAATCTCATTATTTCTGCCTCTGTAGCAGCTCTGTCTCTGAGAAACGTTCATGAAACAGTATCTCTAATCTGCTATGTTTAACTGCAAGGCATGAAAAATAAACAGTCTAAATAATGCTGTGTGACTATAGGAGGTGACACACAGGGCAACATTTAGTGGAACGTGACAGGTAACGTCCTCCTCTATTGTTTTTTTTTTTTTGTCATGATGATGGAGTGATGTTGTTCTGTCAGGAAACATGTTATTTCACTATTGCTCATGTTGTTTCCTGTTTTTCTGAAAGTGTTTTGCAGTGCTTTCCCCTCATGCCAGTGTATTGCAGCCAAACCAACACATGCCTCCGTGCTGTTGTCATCTCCCACGCAGGGTAATAGCTGTGCCCTTTATCTAATGTGACTGGTGTGATGCTTCTCTGACATGCCTTCCTGTTGCCATCATTACACACACAGTTATAGCTGTGCCCTTTGTAGCCACTGTCCAATTTCTTATTTCAACGTGAGATCTATTTTCATACCTCGAAAAGATACATTCCATTAAAAAAACAAAAAAAATAGCACAGTGTCTCATGTGATTTCTTTCCTTCTACAGAGCAGCGGATGAGTGTCAGAGCCCTGCGGTTCGGCGGGGTCATCTAAACGACCTGTTTAACTAGCTGCTGCTCTGTCGGTCTCCAGCCTTTCATGCTTTACAACCGCTGAACCTTTCACCCCCTGTTTCCTGGTCTAAAAGTAGAAGCCGTGTGGAGAATTGGGTTTCACTGCCAGTTGTTGCCGCTCAGATAAACTGCCAGAGCGTAATGTCAAAAGCACACGTGGCTCCGTCTACTCTGCTGTCTGAAGCTGAGCTAATTCAATTAAACGCAGTGCACATGACGGCATCCTTTCTGACACATGAGGGGTTCGCTGCTGCTGGAGAGGAACATTGCTGTGTGAGGAAGCAGCTTGTCTATCTAAATATTACAGTCTGGACATCAGAGTCACCTGCCACCCCAGTCCTTGAACATTTGTCTATACTTGAGAAAATTTTAAAAAGTCACACTGGTAGGGACAGTAATGGAAATGCATTAACATTTCACACATTTAGCAGACGCTCTAATCTAGAGTGACAGCTAAAGTCGTTGATCACCAGCATCACAGGCAAAAAATATTAAAGCCAGACTATGTAACTTTTGCTGAACAGCTGCCACTGTGACCACAAGTGCCAATTACAAATATTACAGAAGTGACTACTCTGTGAGAGGATAACTAAAGCACTGAAATCTCTGGGAACACTTTATTTTATGTGTCACTAAAAGCTTAAACATTTACAAACAGTCTTCTATGAAGTTGTGTGAATTTTATGGGTAAAATGGACAATATTCACATACACTGGCAAACATCCAGTTAATGAATTCTAAAATGTAAGCTGCAAATACGCAAATTGTCACACAGTTGTACTAATGTGAAGAGTAATGTTTCAAATAATTTATGATGAATAATTTTTCACTTGTGTTTAAACTGTGCACCTCTTTATAGGAAATGCATTTGGAAATAACCAACTGCCTCTAATGTTAACATAAATAAACCTCCAAAATTTGTCTTTATTTTCTGTTAATCATGGGCAAATTATGAGACAGTGGGCCCCTGGTCACAGTTATTCAAAAGGCCCCACCACCTCACCTATATAGGAGCAGGACACACAGAGTTTGTGGTCATTTTGTGTCTTGTGTTCGTTTTGTGTCTCTTTGAGGCAGTATTTTGTTTTTTTTAGTTCTTTTACATATCATGGTAGACATTGTGTGTCTCTTTGTGGTTGTTTTGCCCGTTTTGTAGTTATTTTGTGGCTTTTTATAGACGTTCTGTTTCTCTTTGTGGTTGTTTTGTGTCTCTTTATAGTTGTTTTGTGTGTCTTTGTGGTTAGTTTGCATCTCTTTAGAGTCATTTGGTGTCTCTTTGTGGTTGTTTTGCTTGTTTTTGTAGTTATTTTGTATCTTTTTGTGGTTTTGTGTATCTTTACAATTATTTAGTGTCTCTTTGTGCTTGATTTGCTTGTTTTGCAGTTATTTTGTGTCTTTCTGGTTGTTTTGCCCATTTTTGTAGTTATTTATTGTCTCTTTGTAGTTATTTTGCATCTCTATGTGGTTATTTTGTGTGTCTTTGTGGTTGTATTGTCCAGTCTGTAGTTATGTTACGTCTCTTTGTTGTTGTTTTGTGTCTCTCTATAGTCATTTTGTGTGTCTTTGTTATTTTTTTTGGCTATTTTTGTAGTTGTTTTGTGTCTCTTTGTGGTTATTTTGTATCTCTTTGCAGTTCCTTTGTTATTTTTTTCGAGTCTCTTCCTGGTCAGTACATAATAACTTCAGTGAAATTTTGCACTTGGGCATGTGCCCATGCAGGCTCACTCGTTAATCCTTCCATGCGTTTAATTACTACCAAAGAACAGTACCTCCCAAAAACTTTTGGACATAATGGACCAGTAAAACAAAGTGTTCCCCCTGTCCTCTTTCCCTTCAAAATAAGTAAGAAGAAAACAGATTTCTCTGTGGGGCGGTACTTTATTCAAATGAACCTACAAAAGGGGAGAGAAGATAAGTGAGGACACGAGTCTTGTTGTTGATATCCCTCCAACATGGCGGTGAGTGCCTTTGAACTCCAGCAGCAGCAGCTGTTCGTCAAACTTTACATAAGAGGCCTCTGTAGCTCCGTCTTGGCATGTAAGTTGACTGCCAAATTATTCCTCACCATTACCATCTCTTTGATCAGGAGGGAGGCGTAGAACTCGTGACAGCAGGTGCATGTGACTCTAAGTGACTTGCAAAGTGCTTTTAATCCAGATCTGTGGGGTCCCTCCTGAATCCTCCCCACCTGTATTCAACTTGGTCCCACTTTGACCTGTTGACTTGTTAGGAACAAATTAGGGTACTGAAGTTGTTCTTTTGAAAGACTATCTTGTAGTAAAGAAGAACCTTACACACTGCTCTTGACTTTTAGATATTTATTCCTTCAATACATCAATCGAACATTTCAGTGCCTTCATTAAAGTATGAGTTCTGTCTTTAAGGATAACGCTGGCAATATTCTATATTTTTGTTACTGTCAATGAATCCCATGAAAAGACAAAAACTATCTCTTAATACATGTTGACACTGTGTCCGTGGTACTCAGCCCCCAGCCTAATGGTTCCTGTTGAAAACATCCCTCACCTTTAAAATATATAGTTTCTTATACTAAACAAACAAACAACAATAACAAAAACAAAAAAACAAAGCAGCTTGGTAAATGCTAAAACAGGTGGGCACTGTAGTTTTTAACAAATGCTACTTAAACTCGAGGAGATTGAGCATTTGTTTGGGACTATTTTCAGCCATGGATTAATACACATTTGGTACTCTAGTATTATCGGCAGCAGGATAGTGTGTGTGGGACTGAGTCAAAATAAACTTACAGTGTGTGTGTGTGTTCATAGTAATGAGGGAACATATCACCCAGTGCAACAGTGTGGCTCAATGATGTGCTTCGAAAGTGTGGGTAAAGCAAAAATAAATATGTGCTCTGACACCACAGAAAAATGTGTTATGAACCACCCAGCTAAATGTAAATGATTAAAAAAAAAATCAGCAAACATATGAAATTAAGTTTCAAAATTGTGAGAAATAAGCAGTATTCTGTGCCAGCAACAGACCCTTGTTTGCAGCTAACCCAGTGGCACAAAAGACACAGCCACAGCTGCATTATACGTTTCTGCAAAACATGCATATGTTTAATTTGTACGTTTCATGCATTGCATATCAACATCTCTTCAGGAGGTGGAGGGGATGGTGGATGGATGACACCTGGGCAAGATGCCTGCCAAGTTTTGGCGATGTCTCGTGGTGTTTCCACAAGTGTCTGTGGCACCACTCTGGGTGTTTTTTATCGAATCTGGGTAATCTTCACCAACACACTGCTGCGTTTCCTGGTGGCATTCAAGCCACTGAACCTGGTGAATGTCAGTGACCCGTCCCTACTTTTCCAGAGCAGCCTACTTTTGATGTGCCACCAAACATGAGTGTTTTTAGCCAAAACATGATTTTGTACAAGCCATAACCAAGTGAGTTTTGTGTCTAAACCTACCCACACCTTCACCACAGCACTGTTGTGAAAGTTTCAACATATCTGCTACAAAATAATGTAGAAATGTACTGTGTCTGTGGTTTGCAGAAATGTGCCATTGAAACAACTTCTCTGGTAAGTGGGTAAGGGCTGAATTTTTCTGTTGACCAATAGCTGTCATTTAGGGCCATTAGTAAACGAGTCACCCGCATGTTTATGATATTTATTTAATTATTAAATAATATTTTTTAGGGCGGGCAACACTGGTTTGAGTTGAAGGTCTGAGAAAGAATAGTATCAGTAACATTGTTAAGACTGTGCTACATTTCAGAGAAATACAAAACCGCACTAATGAACCTTCATTAATATAGGCCTATATTTTATCTATAAGTGCACGTCACACACTGAGCGAGCCAGTATGTTCCATTGGATGGTTGAACAGCTTTGGGAACTGCAGGATCAGTGAGCCCAGTCTCCAAAGTTGTTGAAATTCTGCGCTTAGGCACTGACTTGCGGCATCAGAAACCGATGGAAAAAGGTGTCCTTTAACGTCTGATATGCAGCCTATTGCCGTTATATTTTTATGGTGCCCGGAGGTGCCTAAGGGGGAAACATGGCGGGACAAGGACGAAAGTTAAGGCGCTGAAAGTCCAACTGGGGCGTGCAGGAGGGGTGGTGGATGGGTCCAACAAACACCGACTTTCACCCAAGAGAGTGATGTTTGTGTCCCGTAGACAACCCCTGTTCTTTTTTCGTAAACCTAATCACTTGCTTTTGTTGCCTAAACCTAAGCAGGTACTTTTGTTGCCTAAACCCAACCATTTGTGTTTGTTGTTGATGGAAAAAAAACGTCAATTCGTGGTGTTGTATGGATGTAAATTTCCTGTGAAAACAGAAGTGTATCTTGAAAGAAGACAATGCATATAACATGCAGAATTTGACACAGTGTCCCAGAATGTCAACAACCAACGTACCCAGGGTACCTGTCATGTTGTATGTGAATGTATAAGGCCCATGAGCAAGCATGTCAATATGTGATGAGGTAGGAGTGAGAATGTGTTGGGCATGGTGCGTTGTCCTGCTTGGGAAGCCACCGTCCTTTGGGAGTGTCGTTGCCATGTGTGGGCGTAGTTGGTCTGCAGCCATGTTTGGTGGGTGTTACGTGTCAATGCCAGTACCCAAGAATTCCTAAGAGAACAATCCACT
>JAPZEB010000015.1:3474680-3494107 GCA_029783705.1 Chaetodon striatus | reverse complement strand
ATTATTAATAATTTTCATATATTTTATATACAAAATTCAATTTGAAAAGCCAATTTGCTGTCAGGTTTTAAAGGGTCAATATTGACAGCTTTTATGGGAACAGAATCCTTTTTGGTTTTTTTACTTTAATGTACTGAAAGGGTTAATAGGCAGCCTGATGTCTACTTTATCAACTTTATCACGGTAACAGTTATGTTAAATGTATGTTACATTATACAGATATTGCATTATTTGGCCAATTTAAAAGTTTTATTGCATTTTGTGTCTTAAATCGACTCTGAATCGACCCTTCTGCTGGAAAATGTTAAAAGTTTTGAACAACACATGCTGAAAATTTGATCCAAAACAAAATCAAAACTGGATTATGTGATCTAATCCAATTTCCAAATCCCTTTTTTCTTTTAAGTAACACTTTTGCAAGATTTTATTCAATCCAAAAGTTGAAATCAGATCAGATTACTTTTAAACAACTGGGCCCTGGTGTCTCTACTGTCGTATAAACATCCTGCCATATCTGTACCTTTGTGTTATTGGGCCAGTTTCAGACCATTTTCTTTATATTTTTAAGTGTAAGTTAAGTCTGTGAACGTTTCTGTGTGAGTTTGGTGAGTGATGTTGGCTGTATGCCAGAGATTTCGAAAGTACTCAGGGTCAGGACAGTCTAATCCATACAGCCATCAGGAATCACAGCACCTGCCAACGGTTTAAGCTCACATCCACTTGAAATAAACCAACAGTTCCTTTTTTTTTGCACATGAACTCAACCACCCAGAGGAGGCAGCTAAAGAAGAGGAGGTGGAGGAAGCAGCCGCCATTGTCCCAGAGGTGGAGGAGAGTCCAGTGAGTGCACACACAGATTGTTCATGTAACGTTTTGATAATATGCACACTTAACTTCTACATCACGGCATCTCTTTCCACTGGCACAGCTGGACAATGACATTGCCGTGCAGCCTCCCACCCCTGCCGTGCTGGAGCAGGTGGTGGAGCTGAGCATCCTCCTGACCGGAGAGACGTATAGCGACGACCTCAACGATCCAGCCAGCCTCCAGCACCAAACGCTCAGCAGACAGCTTGCTGAAAAGGTTCGTCTCTGGCTCCAGCTCCGTCTCTCTGTCTATCTTTACGACTCCCCTTAGTGCTACTGTTTCTTGGCTCCAGGCTGGACTCAGTATATCTCCTGGTTTATGGTCTGTGATGGATGCATTGTTAGTTTTAATAACACACACTCTCTAACAGCAGCAGTAGTTAAACCCAAAGTATGTGCTGAAATACAGCGTTATGACGTGTCTTGGGAATAGATAAACTTTTGCACATGGACATGTATGCGCAGGTACTCTACCTTTGGAGGCAGCTTCAGTGGTTTTACAGGTACTCGGAAAATTCAGTAAATTTGTTTAGGTGCTTTTTCCTGGCATCAGAAGCCCATTTTTGATTTTATGCCTACAAAGCAAGACGTTTTTCCTAATCGCTGACCTATTTTTTAATTCTCAGTGGAGATCTGCTATACACATAAAATCTGCATACATATATACCCACACATGCTGCGAACACACAAACCCAGGTGCCATGAAGAGATTATAAGTGTGAGTGGAGCCGCGGACAGGGTAGTAAATGAATGCAGTGGAGGAGGAATTGGAGGACAAGCCAGGAGACAAAAGGCCCAGCAGACCTTTATTTTTTTGCGTCCTCTTCCTCTGATGGATTAAATAAAGTGGGTCAGTGAGTCTGCAGAACAGTATATGGATTGTTTTTTTTCTCAGTGCCTAGAAGTAAGGCCGTGTAGACTAATAAAAAAAGTTGACCACAGTGCAGCAGTCTGCCTCCAGAGGATTATGATCTGGGCCGCGGCACAAAAGACTCAAGACCTTGCAACTGCTTTGAACAAAATTAGCCCTCTTGGTACAATAAATCTGATTTACTCTGCCAAGCCAGTTCATTGTAACCCAGTCAAAGTAAGAAACCTCCTCCCGAGGCTTGTTTGTGATGCTTGATCTTTTTTGTCCTTGCAGATCGAGGACGCTTTGCAGGGGCTTCCTGGATTTAAGAGTGTGTCTTTGCTCGACTTCAGGTCAGTGTTTCTGCTGTTGTTTAAAGACGCATTTCGCTGCTAGTGAGATAGTCTTTTCATAAAACTAGACTGTGTGTACAGTAGCAAGATGCAGAAACCCTTGAAATTGGTGCTGCATGACTACAGAAAACAGAAGTACTTTTTACACAGAGATCGCGCTACAGAGCCGCTACCAAGTCCCTTTTTTATGCTGCTTTTGCATTTTTGGACAGAAGCAAACAGTGGTGGCATCGTGTGTGATTTTAGACAGGATGCCAGAATCGCAAAAGCAAAAGAGGCGTGATGGGAGTGACAAGTAACACATCACACATGCCGTGTCTCTAACTGCTGAGAAAACACAAGGTCAGGCGCTGGGTGCTACTCTTGTGCCTTTTCTGTGCCAGCTTTCGAGAGCACAGGTTGCATCTGAGGTTGCTAGGCAACCTTAACAAGCACTGTATCATAGCCTTTTTACCTGAAATTTTGAGTGCAGAGCTGATCTTCTTCAAGGTGCTGTTTGCGTGTAGGCCTGTTGTTCGTGGAACAGATTTAAAGCTCCAACAGCTCTGCACTATCATGATCAACTTTTCCATCTTTATCGCTGACTGATATTTACAGAAGAAGGGAAAGATATCTGTGTGACTGTTGAATTCTGTTTATGTCAGGGCGCAGCCATCACGCCATGAAAATAGGCACTCAGGCAGAAGGAGTAGCTTCTATACTCTTTTGGTCCGTGGTGGTTGGCATTAAAGCTACAGCCATACTGGCTACTACCCATGATGTTATGATAAAAAGCTGGTTGAAAATCGTATCGTAAAAGTATCCCTGCTAGTTCATCTTCACATTATGACTGAAACTACCTCAACTTGTCCTATTAACCCCATTTTTCTCTCCTTGTTTCACGCAGGCCCCCGAAGGACACCCAAGGGTGAGTCATCAATACCAGCTGTTGTAGTTTGACCTGGAATATTCTTGTATTTAAACCCACAGATCCCTATCAACCATTCGTTAGCGAGATCTGTGTGAGTGTGTGTGGCGTCACCTTCATCTCGCACTGTATTTACCTGTGAGCACGGGCACGTGTTGAGGTGTGCCACTAGTTGCCTGTGTTAATGGTCTTAGTGTGGTCACTCGCCCGTTAAGTGGGATCAGGATGGGGCCAACCGAGTGAGCAGGTGCTCTTCTATAGAGACGATTATCGGGGCTTTACGACCTCGCCAATCAGCCTCTGGAGGAGCGACGGAGGGGAGGAGGGTTAGAAGGAAAGATGTTGTGTGTGTTGTAAGATGGTCAGTAATGGTGTGACTGTTTCTCTGGCTATTGTAGTACATGTTGTGGAATCAGTATCCAGATCCTGTAGTTAAGTAAAAGTAGCAACACCAAAGTGTAAAAATACTGTTACAAGTAAAACTGTTGAGGTGAAAGTCTTAAACATTTTAGGAAATAAACTTCTCACATGCACAGTAAATATAGGCCAGCAGCCAGTTAGCTTAGCTTAGCATAAAGACTTGAAACAGGGGGAAAGCCTGGTTCTGTCCAGGAGTAACTAAATCCACTACCACTACTATTAGGTCCTCTAAAGCATGTTAATGTTGTAGATGGTTGAGGTGGAGCCAATTTCACCAACTTGATATAATGTTTGGCATTTTTATCTTGACAATTTATCATATTTTATAAGATGGTTATATGTTTTGTATTTGAATTATTAATCTGCAAACCATGGTAACTGCAGCTGTCAGATAAATGTTTAAGACACACATGTCCTTCTCTTTTCGTTATCAGCTGTACTTTGTACATATATGGCCATAATTGTGCAAACCTGTGTACATTAGAGGTTGATTTCACCAACAAAATAATCATTTATTACGTATATCAGCCCATTATGTTGAATTCTGGAGGAAAACATTGTTTTTCTTGCATGCCTCTATGGTAAACAAAGAATCCTAAAATGTGAATGATGAATTTCAGTAAACACGTAAACACTCATTTTAGCTGGAGGTAAAACACGACTCTCCACCACAGGGCTGTAGGCTACATAAGAGTCTTAAAATGCTGTCTTGTTGTATTATTGGGAGCCAGAATAGAAAGAGTCATGGCTCAAAACCTAAATTTGATCACATACCAGCTGCCACTGCCCGTCAACAAAAACTAAGACAACTATGGTTAAATGTGATAAGACCAAAGGACTGGACGGAGGCCATCATCATCAATAGTCATGTGTGCAGTACACACTTCATATCAGGTTAGGGAAAAAGTATTTCCTGTTGTAGGGATGAGTAACGTTATGTGTATTAGGGGTTATCATGTCTACCTCAACAGAAACTGGGGAGCTATTAAGAGGAAGATTGTTTTTCTCTGTGACGCTAACTTTTTGGCGCATTAGCTAACGTTAGCTTTGATAGCAACACAAACTGGAGGAAACCGTTCAAGTGTCGTCCTCCTTTGTAAGACTGGTATAGTAATTAACAACAAAGCAGTGTTATTCTGACTGTGCTCAGAGTTTACAAATGGTCCAGTTTGTGCCAGAGTGCGCTCCGACACTTGGAATAAATATTTCTGAATACACCACTCACATCATCTTCCTCCATTGTCTAAAACAAGCCAACAGAAGTTACTAGCTAGAACTAGCTAATGTCTGTGGAGATTTATTTTGCCTCCAGCTAAGCCAGTAAATAGTAAATGGGTCTATAAATGATTATCTTCTTTTTTCTTTTTGCCTTTTCCAGATTTTGCCTACCCCAGCTTTAAAGAACACCACCTTCTAAAAATATAGTTTCCCTAGCCTAGGAAAGTTCAATCAATATTTGTGAACTTGAGCTACTCTCTTTCAAAGCCAGAAACCAGAGAAGTTGGTCTCAAACTTGTGATGTCATTACGTCTGGACCTGCTCTATAGACAATGAATGGAAGAGTGATTTTTTGAACCCACAGAATGTTTGTTTTGTTTTTATACCCAAATGAGCTTTATTCTATTGTAGTGTTCTCAGTTTGCGAAAATGTGCCCATATATTCAGAACATTCCCCTGGGTGCTCTCAGTGTCATCTAGAGCATCTTTCACAGTTCACTGTCTTTGAAGCAGCACCACAATTTAGACTTAATGACATCACATATTTAAGTTTTAGCACCCTAGCTTTTGGATTTGGGAGAGTTGTTCATGTTTACTAATATTTTTAGACTGTCTTAGACCATAGGAATAACGTATGAATTTTAAAAATGGCTGTAGTTCCCATCGTTTGAAAGGTTCAACATAAATATTGATTACAATTCACTTAGGGTACATGATAAATACATACATAAATATTTGTATATATTACATTCTTGTTAGAGTAGATATTTGGAAGTCTTATCCAGTGTACATGGTTGTATGCATGCATAGGTTTTTGCCATAAGGAGATGTTAAGGGTATGCCTGTGTGTATAACCGTGACACATTCATATAGATTCAGTGTGTGTGAGTTTGATGAGTGTGTGTCTCCGAGGACTGACAGGAGAGCTAGGACTGAATTTAAATGCAGGTCACTGTGCAGCTTGAAGATTCAGGTTCCGTCTCTCTCTGCCGCTTCAAGCTCAGGATGGAAATCCCTCCAACACGCCACGCATACCGATAAAATCTAATAACCACCCTCCCACTGAGAACGAACCTTGACACCTCACGGGGACCGCCAGTGCGACCGATGGACTTGGCAGGTGATCCGGTGAAGCGCCAGTTCCCACACTTTGATGCGTTTTAGAGGGTAGTTGACTCAGATTGTTTTGTCCATTCGCACAGGGACAAAACTGACAAGGGCACTGGGATAATTGGATTGATGTTGGAATGTGTGTGGCCATCAGCTTCTTATTTAATTCCTCTGACTCACTCATTAGAGTTGGAAGCAGGTCTTTAATTATTTTCAGCGCTGGCTAATTAAGGATGGAAGTATGGTGAGAATGAAAATAAATGAAAGGTGGGCATCAGCTTGCGCTTGTTGATGACACCGTACATTTTCCATTTCAAAAGAAGAACTGGGATGTAACTTCTTTAATTGCAAAGTAAAAAAATATGGTAATATTTCTTCTAGGATACACTCTGTAATGCAGGTTGGGACTGACTTTAAGGGACAGCACTGCAGTGATTTAATAATGTTCTTGCATAAAAGTTTGGGGACTCACAAATAATAGATGAACAAAAACTCATCAAAGCTGATGCAGCAGAGGGCGAGATATAGTAACTTTTGGTTCTTAAAATGGATCCTACATTTCCCATGATGCAACCAGTGACATCCTTTTGTAAGACCCTTCTTCTTGCTTTCAACTTAAAACTCCATGTCTCTACCACAGTTAACCCTGATCATTCCCCTTTGCGTTATCTGCATGAATCTGACAGCTGAACAGTTTCTTGATCAGCTAAAGCTGGACCAGCTAATGTTCCAATTGTAGACCTTATCTATAGCTAGTTAGTAATATATGCACCAACGTACACTTTATGTGAGGGATTGTGCCTGTGTGATTTTGTGTGGCAGCTCAGCATGATCCCAGAATTAAACAGGAATTTCAGCTCCCTCTGTTATTTTAATCTTACCTTCATATTTCTGTATGTAGTCTATTTCTAAGGCTCCTCGGTGAGCTGAAATATTTAGATTGAACTAAACCTACACTTACTGTTATTGACTCTGCTTGCAGGTGTGTCTCACTTTCATTTTGTGTTCGTCTGAGAACACCAGAAGAGTTTGTCAAAGCCTCTCCAGAGCCACAAAAGACAAAAGAGCCACTGTGAAAACAAGAGATGCACTGATCGATCAGTTGGTGACTGGTATTGGCCAATTATCAGCTTGTCATTCTCAGATATAGCTGATTCTGTGTGGATTAACTGACTACTGTCAGAGCAACCCATACTCAAAGTTGTAATTCATTCCCATGCCAGCTGCCGGTGGTTTAAAGGCTATTGTGTTATGCTAATTACAACTGTTACGCTAACGCTAACTAACTAGCAGACTGGGGTATACCACTTTAATCTGTATGAAAAACAGAATACATAAGTAGCTCAAAAGTGTAGCATGCCAAAGCTAATGCTAACAATTTTATGTAAGTGGACTGAAGATGCTAAAACACTTAGCTTCCTAGAGGTGTCAGACATATGACCTGAGGGCCAGAGCTGGCCCACCAAATAGTCCAATTCGGCCCACTAGATGACTAGACTAAGAGGTACCAGGTTTCAGGAGCAAGTTAAATAATGTGTTGCTTGCCTCATGTAAAATTCTGCTTCAGAGGCTTTTGCACCCTGACCAGAATAAAGTTCTCTGATGTAACAATGAATACTTACTGTAAACATGTTTCAAGATATTAAATGTTGTGCAAAATATTGTCAATGTGTAGCTTCAGTTTAAAAGAGTATGTTTAGGAAATGTGTGGATAAATGCACGTCTGCAAAATGTACTTGCAATTCTTTACACAAAAAAAGGGAAAATGTGAAAATGTGTGTGAACCTGTTGTTACTTTTGTGCAGTGGTTTTATTGGTCTGGCCCATCTGAGATCAAATTGGGCTGTATGTGGGCCATGCACTAAAATGAGTGTGACACCCCTGTCTTAGATATATAATTCAATAAAAACCCAAATATAGATGGTATGCTAGTTTGGCGATTAGTCAAGATATCTTGCAGACTACTGGGCTAGTTGATAATAAGCTCAAAAGTTTCACATACCAAAGCTAATGCTAACCATTTCATTAAAGTAAATGGAAAATGCTGTAAGAGTTAGTGCTACCTTCCTGGAGGGAGGCATAGTAAAAGTTAATTAATAAAACACAGAGTTGGGTGGTCTAACTTGGTTAGCTTTCTTACCAAGTAAGGTCCATTTTAATACATTTGGTAGTTTATTCCATGCATCATGTATCATTACTTCTGAAAGGGAGCTGTCAATCAATAGTAGTGAGAAATAGTTTGAGCAGTCAAATGAGGTGTTTTTGAACTCGGCTTTCTCATAGTTATGAACGTTTAATTTTTATGGATGATTAATGAGACACTCATCTTTGCAATAGTTTATGCAGTTTTAATATTTCTAACCAAGTTTCTGGCGGCTTTTAAGAAAAGTTCCAAATGTGTTTGTGTATGCTGTCAATTATTCTTAAAACTAAAATTGGAGCTGGTATCGGCAGGTCAGCCTGTAATCAGTGTATCTCTAATGAAAACAGATTTTTGGATTTCTTTTCCAAAAGTAAGAAAATATAGTTCAAAATCAGACCAACTTTTGTATGAATTACTTACTAAATAAAACAACAACAATAACAACAAAAAACAAACATGAAACAGCACTTAAAAAGAAAAGCACTGTGTAAAGATATGTTTGTGAGACCCTTGCAGTCCATTCAGACTGGACCCATGACCACCTTTTGGACCACAGTTTACCAGTTGGAAACCACTATATTAACGGACAGAAATTCAAATAAGCTCTCTACATTTGTGGGTTAAATGTCATCAGTTCGACAGAATGAATGGCTCAGACATGTCATTTGTAATAACAGCAGGACAGAGAGGGCAGAACAGCGTAGAAGTTATCAGGCAGCAGAGATTACAGCTAAAAAAATAATTTCAAAAAATGACATTGGTGGATATCAGGCAAACGGAGCAAACCAAGGTAGTGGTTACTGGCACTGCTGGTAAATTTCTACATCTAAGAAATGAATAATTGATTTTTCAGGTTTCATTCATGTTTTATCTCACAATATCAAGTGCTGCAGCAGATACTCTTATCTCAGAATATTTATTGTAAATCCAACCGACCAGTAAAAGAAACCCTCAATAACAGATTACATTCAGCTGCAGGAACAGCAGCCAGACAGGAAGTGGCTTTGTGCCTTCAGGTCTGTGAGCAAAAGATTTCATAGGCTGAATAATCCACTCAGTGACTAATAAACTTATCTTTATATGGAAAATACTCATAGAACGATTTGATGATAATAGGAATAAAACACCTTCTTATTGAGTTGAGGGTTGAATTTTTTTGCTTTATCCTAACCAATCAGTAGTGAGTGACATATTCATCCCAACAAAGTAATTTGTTGAAATGTGTAGATTAAAGAATTATTAGGGATTCAAGCCCTAGGGGCTGAAACCATATTGTTTTTGTTTAAAATTACATATATATTTTTAATTTTTTCGCTTCATAAATGTTTTGCAAATGTTTTGTGAGATATTACATTTTGGACATGAAATTTTCACCAATGATTATAAGTTGTGTGCAAATGATGCTCAACAAATATGACATATAATTAAGTCAGATTGACTTGAAATTTTACACAAAAGTGCAGCTAAATGTGCTCAGCCACAAAAGTCCCACTGGACGAATTTCTGCCATTTTGAAAATCACATTTTTGACCTTAACTGTAGGTCTAACTTAGACCAAATGTTCTGTGGATCATCATTAGACCAACTTCATTAAAAGTTATAAAAACCTTGTTGATATCTCATTATCACTTTAAAGATATTGACCAATGAACTTAAGATGGGGCGTAATTTAGCACAAAAATAGATGTAACTCCATAACTGTTAAACTAATCATCACAAAACTTGCAGGAAATGTCGACATACAGTAAGTACTGGCGACATGTCCTAAAGGTTTTTGTCAAATCAACTGCTAAAGGGTGCCACAAATGCAAAAAATAGGTGTGGTTTAACATAAATCAGACTTTAAATTAAACACTGTCTCTCCAATTGTTACAAAACTTACAGGATACGTTAGATAATAATTTTGAAACATGTAGGTAATATCATTTTGCAGTCTATAAATAGAGGGTGCCGCAATGCATTTTTTATATCTCCTCCAACACCAAATGTATGATTTGTATGAGATTTTCTATGGATCACTGTTAGACCAAGCTTATCCAAAGTTATGAAAAGCTTATTGATATCTCTCTTTTTTGTTTGTTTGTTTGTTTTGTTTGTTTTCTTTAAATATTGAAGAATAAACTTCAAAAGGGACATAACTGAGCACATAAATAGACCTAATTCCACAACACTTGGGCTGATAATCAAGAAACTTGCAGGATATATCCACATAAGTACCTAAAACATACCTTAAAAGTTTTATTCAAAATTACCAATAGGAGGCACTATAAATGCAAAAAAAAAAAGAAAAAGTGGCATAACACAAATCAGACTATTAATCAGAAATTGTTTGTCCAGTCACGACAAAGCTTGCAGGATCCACAGCAATGTGGAACCATGTCTGTAAAATGATTCAAGGAACCACCAGTTCCAAACAAGTCCTGTGGCCTGGTGCAAAATTTCGCCATAAATTAACTACTGTTAGTCCAAACAAACAAGAACTCAGTGGGTGTTTTTAATGAAGCTGTTGAAGCATGTCCCTGAAATGTTTTTGCAGTTGACTGATTTGGGGCGACATTGTTGCTAAATGGCTCAGCAAAGATTTGGATGTAAATGAATGAGCCTCTGTCCAAATATAAAAAATAAAAAAAACTTGAATGTTCAAAGTTCTTCATCCTTTGCAGATTTCAACTTTTAACAGTCTATACAGGCTTGACCCCTGGGATCATCGCTTGTGGTTATATTTCTTTATATATGTTTTATGACTGTTGCCATGCAGCTGGCTAGCTACGTAGGTGACCTCCATGTTCTTAATCCTACCTGATAAACTCATCTAATTGTCCTCTCTGCCATTATGTTATTGGTTACTTCTTCACTACAGCTAAAGAAACAGCAACTACTTTACTGCATTTTACATTTAAAAGAGCATCAGGCTTTAGTTTAGTATAGTCCTATCTGCATTCTTGCTCATGTTTCACAGTGACATTGTGGTCTCAGATTTGAGACAGCTCTGCTGCTCCTTTTCTTACCAACACAAAGACACCCAGCTGCAGAGACTCTCCCCCCTTCACACCCACAGTGCATAAATCCACCACCGACTGACATTCTCAAATCCCTTTTGATGTGATATTCACATCTGCTAAGAGTAATCCTCTGAACAGTATCTTTACAATCTCTTCTCCACAGCCATGCTTTAATCCAATCTGCTGTTTAGAACAAAACCCCTTCGCATTGGGCCCCCAATTAGGCAGCTTAGCTGGCTCATGGCGAACAAATTACCGTCCATGGTCTGAATGGATTTTAATTTGTGCCTGTGCAGCGGTGGACGGTGGGCAGAAGCCTCACAAGAGTTTTTCTGCATTAAACTGATAAATAATTAAGGTTGTTTACCAATCAGTTTGTTTACTTTAATCCCTGGTCGTCTCCACCAATTTCATGTTGTGAGTTCTGACCAAGCAGTCACCTTAGCTGCCTTATTTTACATTTTCCACAAATGACTCCAAAAGTGTAATTTATCTGAGGTTGGTCTGGCAACCGGAGGACGAATGCTGACGAGTGCTCCCCACAGGTGTGTGTACACAGGCCAATAATTCTGGGGCAGGGACGGCTTCCTATTTTTCTATGAGGTTAGTGAATTACTGGCTGTGTTTGGTCAGGCCTGTAATCATGTGAGCTGATGGCAGTTGTACTTCCCTAACTGTATTCCACAGACTGCTCTCGTTTGAAGTGCAGCTCACCATTTGCCCCATCTGCCAGTGCTGCTGATCAAGCTGCAAATAAGAGTCTCGGTGTCCTCTCAGTCAGTGTATCTGAGCTGTTTCATCATGCAGGCTGCTTTTGGGGACAACTGGTCAGTAAAGGCCTTGATTGCCTCTACGTGAGGTATAATGCTTTTTATCATGCTTGGCAGGGTGAGTTTCTGCTAACAAATAATTCTTGGACGTAAAAATATTCTCTTTGATAAGTTGAATCTCAGTGGCTGGAACCAGTAAAACAGAAGGGAGGAGGAAATTGTGAACCATACAGCACTCTTACTACCAGAAAAAAGTGCTCTATATTAGCAATGTTTTCTGATTTCTAAGACCAATTCAACCATAGTAGCCCAACACAACATGTAGGCTATTCATCTTCATTATACACTGTTTTGACAGCAAACATTAGAATTAATGTATCAACTGGAACAGGATCCTCATTGTGAGCTGAAAGGCTTCAGTGGAGCTGCAACTTGAGAACACTCACTACTTTAAATTTAAACAATTTAGCTGGTAAAAGCTTCTTTACAATTGTGTAGTTTTCCACCTTGCATCCACTACGCCATCCCCTGCAAATGTCCAGCTTTTTTCCAGCTGGTGTAAACTTACTTCTCTAGTTTCTTTGCGCATTGCATTTTTGGACAATAATGTCCATCAAAACTACACTCAAATGTCACACTACTGTACACTGCTGCCATTTAAACAATGATTTACTTTGTCATTTCCCTGCATAAACAGTAAGCATACATAATCATAATATTAAGCATAGCGTTAGTTCAGGCAAGACGTGATGTCAAGTCGATGTCAACAGCCCAATCAACTGATGGAGCAGTTGATTGATGAAAGGAAGTCAGCTGATACTGTAGATCACATGATTCCTTTGTATGGAACCAATTGGCAAATCTCATTCAGAGTTCCCTATTTAAACTGCTCTGACCTGCCTCCACCCCAGCTCCTCCTTTTCATGCTGTGTCTGATTTTTTAGTGTCATTTCTGTTTGTCATTGATGCTGCTCTGTTCTGTTCCTGGGGGCATCTTTGCTGCTGCTCTCCCTTAGGCTTTCCATGTAGGCACATGGAAGGGCAGGGAAGTTTGCTCTCTCTGCCTCAGGCTCTCCACATAGGCACGCAGAAGGGCAGAGAGATGTTCTCTCTCTCTGCCTTAGCCTTTCCATGTAGGCCTGTGGAAGAGGCTTACTGCATAGGCCCGAGGAAAGGCAGAGAGGCCCCAGAACAGAGCCATAGCGCCAAATATAATACTGCAAAAGTGTTCCTGACTGAAATGGGTTAATGTAAAATGTGTAAAGATACCCTGTGCAGGTTTATTGTTATAAATGCTATATTTACACTCACACTATTACACATTGTGTGTATTTCTGAGGTCTAACAAATGTATTAAAATGTTTCCTTTTTCTTAAACCTACTTTTTGTTGCTTAATTTCTTGACATCAGCTGTTGATCAGTGGAAGAGCCTTTAGATGTCAGTGTTGCATTCACATCAACCAAGTCCATGTGCACCTTTATACAAGTGTACAAGATACTAGAAAAACAGGGACCCACTCTTAAACTCATTGCTGCATAGCACTTAGTGACAGAAAATTATTTAGCCTCACTGACTACCTTTAGATGCACAACACATTCCAGTCTCATTATGCCATTCAGACTCTTTGCATTAAAATATTTTTTTTTAAAGTTTACCCTGGTGACGAACTTATTTGACAATATGAACACAGCCTCCCTCTTTTAATCTTTTAGCAACCTTCTTGAAAAGGTCAGCGGTGAAATATTTGTGTGTATCAAAAACCTCTTAACATTCCACTCTTTCATAATGTTTTAAAAGTTGGTGCGTGTCTTCTTCAAACCAGAGACGGGGCTTTTCTTTTGGGCATGCATCTCTGCCCTAACCTTATAAACTGTCGATTAGTTGGTTTGTACACAATGCATCCATGACAACACACAGAGCTGACTGTAAACAAGCAAGAAGCCCAGTTTCGCAAACTGTGGTAAAAGCCCCACCTAAGGTGCATATTCCTAATGTGCTGTTTACATGTCCAAAGAATACTCCTAAAACCTGAATAATATAAGTATATCCCATGTCCTAAATGGAAAATGCTACATTTTGAATAAGGCCTAATTCAGAATATCTAAATGGAATATTGTTCACATGACTGGCATAAAATAATAGAATATTGTCATTTATTATATTTATAGTGAAATATTAGTGTGCAAAATATAGTCACTAACTGTCCAAGAACTATCTGTGGTGGACATGGACATGTAAGTGTCAGTGTGAAAAGGTTGTCCCATGTCTAGGGACCTTTGTAGACTGTCCATCTCAAGATTAGGCTTGGACCCATACCTGTAACCCACAACGCTAACTGATTAAAGAGCAGTCCGCACCCAGTTACCGGCTAATATGTACAGACGGGTCAGTCAGGCTCTGACTTGAATCCAAATACGTACACACTGCAACAACGTCAGTGTACAAGCTTGTTAAACTTTTAAGCTTGTTTCTCCGTATTCTCAGTATTAACTCTTTAACCAGCAATCACATGTCTGATATAACACACACAGTGCACAGAGCTATTAGGACCAAGCACCTCCACCTCCTTCACCTCCAATCTCATCACATCCAGCACCCACCCAGGGTTCCTTCTATCATGGCACCTCTAACCCTTAAGAATATTATGACATCGACATGAAGTCTAATCATCAAAGACCCCACATTTCTGTTGGGCACTATGGCAAAACATTTATTATCACTCTTAAAATGAATGACTCACATTTAACATGTGCCTCAGTGATATGCCATTTCACCAGACTGTGATTTCCTTGTGTAGACATTTGAGTGATCAGATCAGAGGTCTGTGCATGGTGCACAGAGGAAACAGAACAGGTGCTCCTAAGCCGCGCACACAGCTGCTGTGTTCATTGAGCGCTGGTTTAACACTGAATATTGAGAGGAACAAATAAGCATTGTTTCAATTTTTGGAAAGACGTGATGATATCTCTGGGTAATTACAAACATTTGGGGGATGGCATATTTTCATACTTCATATATTATAGCGGGAACGTGATCCCCCATGCCCTACGCTCCAGTAAATTTCACGATATAACATTGTATTGTTGTTGTGCAGGCTGCACAGGATGTGTGGTTCACTTTTTTTGTGCCATATATACATTGTTGCAGTGTCTGATGTTCATTTTATGGCTCATTTATACTCCCTTTTTGTATGAAAATAGAAAGAAATACAAAGAAATACAAAATACATGTCCTGAAAATGAGCTAAGGTCCAATATAAAGATTTAAAACAATTGCCTATGTTTTCTTCCAACTTAGAAGACCAGGACCAGATCACTTACATCAAAATAGAAACATTTTATTTTATTTTCCATGATAAAAAACGACTGTCATAGTCTGTAAGTTATGTGATGTACTGGTTGTCTAATGTCCTACACCAGCATCCTGTGTAAGCACCTTGACATGAGAGTCAAACCAGGTGCTTCGTGGTATTTAAGAGAAATACTTTTCTCCACTCTACAGTGAGAGCAGGTAAGATAAAGGTACGTCCAAATTTGCCTGGAAAGCACTTCATCAGGCCACGTGGGCTGCACATCACTTCACCCTCCAGCAGACACAGAGGTCACACTGTCACCCGTGGGTGTTACAGCGGCTCTGCCCTGTCCTTTAGAGATCCTTTTCTGAGCCAGCAGAGGATTTTCTGCTGATACCTCCTCCAGTGCGCCATAGCTGCGAGCTGTGACGTCACACTGATCGTGTGCGACCCCTGGGACAAACGCTTATGGAAACACTCTCCCTCAATGCGCTCTTGTTGTAAAATAGCCTGAGGGTAGCCATAATACAGTAGCTTTATCAGGGCCCTTTTTCCATGCTGGGACACAAACACTAGCCTGCTTTCAAGTCCAAATTTGATTTAGTATAGCTGTTAACACTGCTGCGCAATGGCTTACTGCCAAAGTGGGGAATAAATTTGATATAATTAAAGTAATATGAGCATCAATCAAATATTGACTTGAGAACCAACAGCTTGGTCATTGTCTTTGTCTCCACTCCTTTTTTTTCCTTCTTAAATTTCATGCTGAGTGCAAAATGTGTGAATGTGTGTGTGAATGTGTGTGTGTGTGTGTATTCAGATATGCAGCAATAATTATCTTTGATACTTTATGGATTATTTATTAGATTGCTCTGCCCCCGCTGACTTGGCACAGTTTAACAACCAATGAGGATTTGGCATTTGGACAGAAGAGTGGATACAGACTGCTAAAAATAGATATTGTTAATAAAAATTCACAGAAGAAGTGCTGTTAGAGAGCTGCATTTGGCTGCGTTTAATGTGTTAAAAGAGTCTGTTCTCCATGGAAACCATGAGGATGAATCCAGGAAGAGTTTCACTCTTCAGAAGCTGATTAAATGAGGTCCATTTTATTATGGCATATTTTGAAGGCAAATCGGCTTGTTGAAAATTTGTATTTTGTTTTGTTTCTCTCAAAATTATTTTTACCAGCTGCAACAATGCTGTGATGGCTGGTATGGATTCCACCTTGCGAGTTTGTGTGTGTTTGTGTGTGTCATCGTGGCAAAATGAGGTCCTTGTGGCACCAATTGTAGTGGGAACTACCACAGAAGGTGCTTTGGGTATTAACCAGATGTCTGTCTGTCTGTCTTTGTCATGCAATGATGTTGCAACTGTGCAAGATGCAGTCATGGAGTTTGATGATGGGTCGGTCCGAAAAAGGGGGCCCGAAGTAGGGGGTAGGAAGCAGTGTTGGGGTGTGATGAACGAAACTACATTTTGCAGTAGCTTGCTGCCTTTTTTGTGTAGCTAACTACTGAAACTAAAAACAATGACCACAAAAAGAAAGGAATATTTTTTAATTTATATTTTACCATTGCCTCTACACTGTAGTTGAACTCCCTTTGTTAGCTGACTAACTGAGTAATCCTGCCTGGTGCAATAACCCCACCTAGACTCTAGTTTTTAAAGGCATGTGTCTGACTGATAGAAATTCTATACAAAACCAAGGCTGACATTCATGGCACTTTCTCATGAATAGTGGGGTATTTTATTTTTTTGGCTCCTTTGTACACCGAGCTCTTAACATAGACATGGACGTGTGAAAGGGTTGTCCAGCATCTGGAGACCTATGTAGACCGACTATCTTAATATTAGGCCTGCAACCGCATATGTAATGCTGGAATGCTAAGAGATACAAGGGCAGTCTGAGCCCAGGGACTTGCTGATATATACTGAGAAGTCAGCCAGGCTCCTGTTTGCATCAAAATACACATACACTGCAACAAAGTCAGTATATCTTGTCAAACATTATGTTGTATTGTTTCTTCATATGCGCAGTATTAACTCTTGAACCTGTAGCTACATATTGGATATTCAATAAAACACAGAACACACACGTCCAGAGCTCACCCAGTTTTCCTTTCATCATCAGACGCACAGCTCCACATCACATCCATCCAGATGTGCAGTCTCTCCTTCATCCTTTTATCATTAGTGTCTAGAGTCCATTGCGAGACATTCCTATCTACACATGGCATCTCTACCCATCTACAAATTTCATGACATTGCAATGGGGGCTAACCAGTATCGTCTCTGTATGTCCCCGGCTGAAATGTGCTGTAAGTCGTGGATTGCCGTCTTGTGACTGGAGAGATCCAGTCGCAAGATGGTCTCCAGTTTTTACACGTGAATTTTTCTGCATGGGTTAAATACACATTACTGCTTTGTCAAAACTAAGTATAGGTGAAAGAATTAAGGCAGTCAGTCAGTTAATAAACAAGCTCTATAGCGTTTCGCGGGGCGAATGAAAACCTGCTGTGTCCTGCCCCTTGCCTTGCAGGTTGATATGCTATATATATGGTAAACCTTCTTCATCTCTGAGTCAAAATCATATTGGAAAAGAAAAAACAAAACTGACACAAAAGCTGACATTTGGAAATGAATAGTCATATTTTTGATATACATTTTTGATTATGCATATTTAACAGATGGGTCACTATAAATTTTAATATGCTGGAGCTCCGTGAAAAGTGAGGCAGCTAATTTTAGTCAGAGCACCGTGTTCCCTCCCTACAAAGCTTTTGTGCATTATATTTAATTTGTTGCTGCTCATAAAAAGTGTCCCAACTGTACCCATTCAGCTCTGCTCAATTATGGTACTGTGTTCTCTTCCAAAAGACTGACAGCGCTGACAGCTTGTTGGTTGATCCCTGCAAGACGTCTCTGAGGACGTGGCTTAATTATAGCCTCTTTTGATCGGCAAACTCTGGCAGAGTCTGGCTCTCTGTAGAGGGAGAGTCATCCATCTCCCCTGCCCATGGTTAGACTGTCAATTGCAATGCAAATTTTTTCATCTACTTTGATAGTATTTTAAATGTATAAACAGCATACGAGAGGTCCTGGACAGTGTTACTGTAGTAAGTTACTATGGATACTGGTATATAGACGAAATCATGTAGACACCACATGGAAGAGGCCTAAGTAGCAAACACACAGCTTTTAGCATTAGTCATATTTGGTTGCATACTGGCATGTGTCATCTGTGGAAGCAGTTAGTGCTTACACATTAGTTTTTAAAGCTCCATTAGATAACTGTCAGAACAGAGAAACCAACAGTTACCTGCCAGTTACCAACTATGTTAAGAGGAACAGACACATCACACTGACAAACAGTCAAAAGGTGTGAATAATCAGTGGGTTTATGACAAAAAGCTGTACATATGGGGCTGACAAATGCTGGCATACAGTACAGCCCATTATGACGCAGTCTTTCCCCATTCATTTGTCTATTCTCTGTGGAGGGTTAAAGGATAATTCAGCCATTTTATCATTTTTATGGACTGGGTCATATTTTCTTTTTATAATGATAACACTCTTCTCGCCAGGTTATTTGACAAGATCTGGGAAAACAACAACGTTGGCAAATGAAAGTCTGACAGCGCATGCAACATAAATGGACAGACAATCAGACCAAAACATTATCACTCTCAACTTGTCAAATATCAGTGCTTGGTCAGTGGCCCATAGGTCAAAATATGAGGCTCTAGGAACCCCTCCAGCATTGCCTTTGGACGCTCAGAAATATTATGTTGATTTCCGCTTGTTACATGCATCGTGTCTTTTCAAAATAAACTTCAGTCCTAGGGCTTTCAAACAATTATTTCATTTTTATTGCTATTAATTGCTGAATTTTAATAGTATTATTCACATTTTTAATTGCATATTCAAAATTCCATTATGCTATTTCAAGGAATAACAAGGTGTAACAAGCAGTTCTTACCAAACTGTCTTGATTGGGGAAAAAAAATGGATGCAACATCACAAACGTAGTATGCTACACATGCTAGCACATTACGTGATTGATTTTTGGTGTCACATGGAACAAACAGTGATCCATCAGGTGAAAGTCCAAAGTTTGTTTGACCCATCTCCTTCATCTCTTGCCCAACTCATGCAAGCTTTCTTGCTCTTTAAAATACAGCAGTTTCTCGGAGCTTCAAAAAATTCAGCTGCTCAGTGCGTCTCATTCTGCTGCTAAATTGTGTGCGTCGGTACTTGCCACCAAAAGCGCCCAGGGATCACAAATTAAATCTCAGGGGTTGCACTATGGCTTTCCTCCAGTCTTTTGTTTTTTTAAATTGTTATATAAATTCATGTTGACCCAGGAAGTTGGTCTGTGATCTTTGATGGATATTTCCAACAGAGAATTTAGGTAATAATTTTACTGTTGGTCCTACTTCACGCAAATAACTTGGACTAACATAAATGTCTGTTCACAACATTTGAGGACAA
>JAPZEB010000015.1:3460364-3473266 GCA_029783705.1 Chaetodon striatus | reverse complement strand
CATGGGGCCGATATGGAACCCACGGACAATCCCATATGGGGCCCATTTTTCAACCCAGCTACTTCCCACATGGGCCCCACATACAAATGCTGGCTGGGACTGAGCTGTTGGTTGGAGTGTGCTTGTTTTTCTATGTTCAGTTTTTGAGTAAATACTGTTGGAGTCAAAGCTTAGTTCACCAAATTAGACAACAACCTTCACAGCTTATCTGTATCATGTGCTACTGGCAGGATATAGTAACAATTTCAGGATATAAAACAAAAAGTTAATATTTTTCATAAAAGTTACTGAGTGCAGTTTTAGTCTCTTTTCTCACCATGCAGGTTCCTATAGAAAACTAAACCATCCTTGGAAAGTTTACTTAAATTAAAACATTTGTATTCGGCAATGCAATGTTGCTACATTTAGTTGTTTCCCTCTGTCTTTATGCTAAAGTAAGCTAACGTCCTACTGGCTCCTGCACCTTTCTTTTTGGATAGACGTGACGGATCACAATTTTCTCATCTAACTCAAGTGAATATGCATATGTTCCAAAATGCTGAAATATTCATCTCAATGACTTTTAAATTCTGGATCAGTTTTGGATGAATTTGGGTGCTTCGTGCTTCGTTCTGTTCCAGAGTTCAAAGACAACACATTTTTAATTCACTGCAGCTCTGATTAATGCCTCTTACTGGCGTCTTCTTCATAGCAGTGGTAGAGGCTCATGGGTGTCGCAGGATTAAGAATCATCTTAAAAAAAACATGATTACTCAAACATAACGTTAAAATACTCAAAACTGATGACCATAGCATCAACCTGTTGTATTTTTATGATATGCGGGAGACTGATGTTTCTATGTTGAGGACCTTTAAGGAGATCATTAAGGAAAAATTTAAAATGGTAAAATACTGGAACTGAAAGTGAGCAAGCTAAAAGACAAATGATGTGTAGAAATTGAAAAGGCATCAGCACATAATTGCACACTGTACAGCGTGTTTGCATCACAGAGCTCACACACTGCGTTCATTGTAGTCTAAACTGTGTTTTGCGTCGTGTAAGTGGACAAAGGCACTAAAGAGCAGAGCAGTCAACACCATAAAAAGACAGTGGACTATAAAAGTTTCATTCACTGAGATGATTAAAAGCTGCTATTTCAGTCCCAGCGTTTAACCGTGTGTGTGTGTTTGAATGTGTACTTATGTGTGGGAGTGTGTGTGTTTACTGTACTTCTGTAGATTTGTCTTTATGTTTTCCTTTGTTTCCTCTTTTGTTTGTAGATTCACTCTGAGGGTGTTTGAGAGTTTAGACTGAAGTCACCATCACTGATATTCCAGCTTTTTAAATTAGTGTTAATGAATCTTAATTTTACAGGCAGGAGGATGTGTGTGTATGAGTGTTTGTGTGTGTGTAGTATCCCCAGCATGGAGAATAGCTCTGTTGTTTTGCTGTGTTTTTGGGGTCAGCGTTGGCCTTGCCTTGGGCCATGTCAGCCAATGCTATCAGACTCAAAGAGGAGCCTCTCTTCACACGAATAATAATTAGGATACTCAGTGCCAGTTCACAAAGAAATAGACCATCTGGGTTCGATCCTTCCAGCCTCACAGTCCCTGCTGTCCAGTGTGTGTCCGTCTGATGTGCCGCAGACTTCGACCATGTGGCACAATCGCGCTTTTTATAGACAGCGGAGCTCGTCTCCTGCCACAGCACATTATGATCTGTGAGGAGCTGTAGATGAGCTGCACTCCAGAGGGTTGTTTGTCTCTGGATGTTGTTTCAGTTCCACTTTTCCAACTTATTTTTACAGACTTGTAGCTCACACAAGTACACTGACACTAAACATGACATTCATGTCAAGTTCAGTGTCAGTGTACTTGTCTTAGCTACAGTAGTGAAAATTTACTATTTTTTTTACCTTCTTTTGTTACTTATTTTTTTATCTCAGTGTAATGTGCAAAAACAAAATCATACTTGACATTTTAAATTTTGGGTAAAGTAGATCTTAGTTTCTTTGAAGCAGATATCAGTTGCATGACATCATGCGAGCACTAAGCTCAAAATGTTACCTATTTCTATATTTCAGGCACAAACAGTATCCTTTTGCCATGTGCTTTTTGCTTTTTTGTACATGTAATACTCCCATCCATCCTTTTCCTGCCACTTATTTGGGTCTGGGTCATGGTGGCAGCACCTCTTTCCCTGGCTACAACCTCCAGCACCTCACTGGGGATCCTGAGGCATTGCCAGACCAGATGGGATGTATAATCCCTCCAGCGTAATGTGGGCCTGCCCTGGGGTCTCCTACCAGTTAGATGTGCCTGAAAACCTCCACAGAGAGGCATCCATCAGGCATCTTAATCAGGTGCTCAGACATTTTGGAGGGATCATCCAACAAGCTGTCCTTTCAAGTAGTAGCAGTTCTACCCTAAGCTTCTCACCCTGTTCCTAAAGGCTGAAACATGTTTCTCTGGGCTTCACAATCAAGACGATGACAACCAATTTTAGTCGGCCCTGACCATGGTCAACATCATGTTTTACCATTAATGCTTTTAATGTAAAGCAGCAGCAATAGGATGTTTCATTTGCATTAGCAGTAAATTTATAAAACTCTGAAGAGTGAAACAGGGAAGCTGTTAACAATGAGAAAAAAATTGCTGGAATACATGTGTGTATTTCCTGTGAAGCCAAAGCCCATTCTTATTCCAGGGTCATCAGATACTGATGTTTTGGCATACAATTTGGTGTGTGACACCGAAAGCACCCTTTAGCATCTTTATGAGACACACCAGGCTCACCAATATAAACCTAAAGCAATACTCGGTCTGCATATGGCAGGAGGTAGGGGTGCTGGATGACTGAAACAAAACCAGACTTTTATCCAGGAGATCACAGTTCAAGTCCTGCTTGAAATCAAGAGTCAGTGTTCTTTCAATGTAAAGTTTCATAACATATGTAACTACATCCCCTGTGAAACCAATAGCCACCATACATATTGTTACACAATGTTAGGTAGTTTACAAAAGGTGTTGTGTCATACAAAACATACTTTTTTTAACCCAAAGCATCAACCTAAAGATGATAATCACGTATTAAAATCACATAGTCACATATATATGCTAAAGGGTGCCCTGTGCGTCACTATTAGACGTTAAGGGGCGGCCTGGAAATCAAAACAGGTTGGAAATCCTTGCACTCAGGTAGACAATCCTAATCCAGCGAAGGGAATGGCTGACTCCACTACTACAAATTACTACAAAAAACTAATATATCAAGAGGTAATTACTGATTTTACATGCGCTGAAAGTTTACTGCAAAACTATGGCTAACTATAAATAGTATCAAAAGTTGAGTTTGATATCATGAAAAAAATCACGTAAAAGCTCTGACTGGCCTTTGAGCATATTCTGGATAATTCTGAGGTTTCAAATTCTTGAGTATGAATGATTATGTGCTATGGATGGCTATTTTTCTTGGAAAAAAAAAAAACACTTAAAAAATCAAGTGAACATTTGTTCATTTGATTTCTGAGTGTTTTTTTTTTTTAAATGAACTGTAATCACTATGTGAGCAAAGCCTCCCTTTCACTCTTTGGCACCATCCTTCAGAAGATTTAACAATGGACTGAGAGCTACTTGTGAGACATTTTGTCCTTTTATGACGAATATGACGGATCAGTGTGGCTGCACACTGATGATGCTGATGTATCTCATGGAGTGCAATTATAAATAACAAAACAAAAAAAATCTACTAAATATGCTAAATTATATAGGTGCTTCAAATAACAAATGTACCACTGGAGTTTCTTTCTCTTCATGCCACAATTTGTATACTGTATCAGATATGTAAATTAGGAATGCATAGAGGGTAATAAACTTGAATGAGAAATTAGAAAACGTCAGATATCCACAACGGAGCTGGAGCTCATCTTCTCCAGTTAAATAAATTCGCTCTGGCTTTTCGCACCTTGTCAGGCTGCCTGCTGGCACAAGGACCAATAAATTAACAGAGTCTAAGCCTGTCTTCTGTATTCCTGCCATGTGTCTTCTCATTTAGCTCCCGTAAAGAGTCCTCCCTGCTGAAAATCTGGACCTACGCTCTCCAAGAGGTCTCAACTGCAGACGCTGGTTTAGAAAAATTAAACTCCATCCCTGCCTCATTTGTATTCATTTATGGATGCAAATTTTCTTCAGTTTTTCTTCTATTTAATACATTTGCATGCTTTTGGTCATATAGCTTCTTCAGGCATACAAGCAACACAGAAAGCAAAAGCACCTGCAGTATATGTACACATTTACATCCATTATACCTGAAAAACATTTCTCTTTGAGCTAACCTTTGTTTCAGATCTCTTTCTCTGTACAGATAACATACTTCATACCTTGAAATCTGGGAGAAGAGATTGGTTGTGAATATTATAAAAACATAGTAAAAAAACAAAACAAAAAAAAAAACAGATAAAATCTTTTACTTGTTCTTTCATGTAAAACCTTGTAACGCACAGTATTTTAACTGCTCTCTAAAGACGGACAGACCGTGTAAGGATTCGATTGCCCCAGACTCAGTTTAGAATCAGGCTGAATGTTGGCCACATCAGTTGCTGTTTGATGTGCAGTTTGGGGGAAGTGGTGAGCACCTGAATGACCATAATCTGGTTCTCAGACAATCAGTTGGTTTTCTGGCATGTTGGAAATTTTGGTTGGCTGTTGCAGTTTGATCATTTCCATGGTCCAATTTTCCACAAGACTGCTGTCAAAAGATTTAATTTAAGCTGTAGTGATCTTGTTTTAATATTATTGGAGCAGCATTTTGCTTGTTGTGGCTAAAACTGTAATATTGAGACGGCTGTGATATAAAACTGAACTTCACTGCACAACAGACTGTTGGCATCTTCCAGACATCTGCGGCTCTATATATTCCTTAGTTTCTGTTCTTTTTAGAATTGCAAAAAGTAATGCTGCCATCATTTTGTTTTCTTAATCTGTATTGGAATTGTCACTGGACAAAACCAACTGGGGTTCCACGCTTATGTGATAAAAGCAACCTGTTTGTCACACTTCTTGGCATGTGATAGAGACGCAAAGGGCACCCTTTAGCGTATCTACGTGAAGTACAACTAAAACACATTGTAATGCACAAACAGGACATAAACTGTGAATTAATGTCTGGTTTTGTTTGATCCATCTATCCCCCCTTACTCCCACCCTACACAGACTTTCAAGCTGTTTATATCATGTCAGTTGCTCTCAGTTTCAAGTATTACCACAGATGGGTTTACATTGGAGTTAGTTGAAAGCCTGATGTGTCTCATAAACACACTAAAGGGTGCCTCTGGCGTCAATATCATGCTGAGGAGTGTGATTAAGTGCCTGTGTTTGATAAACTAGGAATGAGAACAGGGTGGATATCATCCCAAGCAGTCTGGTCCTTGCTGAAGATATACTAAGCAGGATTTTGTTTAAAAAATGTTTTCATCATCATACAGAGGTAATCCCTATCAATCCGTGGTGGGCAATATATACTGAATATACTCAGTGCATCATGGCTTGCTCCATGTGGGATGTAAAATCACTATATTGTGAACATTAGGTATACAGTGGATAAAATAAGTATTAAGCACATCACCATTTTACTCAGCAAACATATTTCTAAAGGTGCTATTGACATGCATTGCTCAGGTGTGATTTTGGCCCAGTCTTCCACACAAACAGTCTTCAAATCTTAAGGGTTCCATGGGCCTCTTCCATGAACTCTGATCTTTAGTTCTTCCCATAGATTTTCAATTGGATTCAAGTCAGGTGATTGGCTGGGCCATTCTAGCAGCCTTATTTTCTTTCTCTGAAACCAGTTGAGGGTTTACTTGTCTGTGTGTTTGAGATCATTGTCTTGCTGAAATGTCCACCCTTGTTTCATCTTCATCATCCTGGTAGGTGGCAGCAGATTTTTTTTTTATCAAGAATGTCTCTCTACATTTTTCCATTCATCCTTCCTTTGATTATATGAAGTTTGCCAGTACCATATGCTGAAAAACAGCCCCACACCATGATGTTCCCACCTCCAAACTTCACTATTGGTATGGTGTTTTTGGGGTGATGCACAGTGCCATTTGTCCTCTAAACATGGTGTGTATTATGGCATCCAAAGAGTTCAATCTTGCTCTCATCTGACCAGACTATATTATCCTAGTATTTCACAGGCTTGTCCAAATGTTGTGCAGCAAACTTTAAACGAACTTCAACATGCTTTCTCTTCGGCAATGGAGTCTTGGGTGGTGGGCGTGCACACAGGCCATGGCTGTTGAGTGCACTACTTATTGTTTTCTTTGAAACAATTGTACCTGCTAATTCCAGGTCTTTCTAAAGCTCTCCACAAATGGTCCTTGGCTCTTTGACAACTCTTCTGATAATTCTTTTCACTGCTCTGTCAGAAATCTTGCGAGGAGCATCCGGTAATGGACAGTTTATTGTGAAATGATGTTCTTTCCACTTCCGGATTTTGGCCCAAACAGTGCTCACTGGAAAATTCAGAACTTTAGAAATCCTCCTGTAGCCAATGCCATCAGTATGTTTCGCAACAATAAGGTTGAGAAGGTCTTTAAAGAGCTCTTTGCTTTTACCATGAGTTGTTTCTTGCGTGACACGTTGGTAATGAGACGCCTTTTTATAAGCCATCAGTTGGGACTGAACCAGCTGATATTAATTTGCACCGACAAGTGGCAGGATTGCTTTCTACTTCCTGATAGATTTCAGCTGGTGTCTTGGCTTTCCTTGGCTTTTTGCACCTCTCCTTCCTCATGTGTTCAGTACTTTTTTCCTGTGTCATTTTGCATTATTACACACAATTTAATTTCTGAACTTGAACCTGTTTGGGTTTCTTTGTATGTATGGGTTACTTGGGTTGTTACCAACATCTGTTGAAAATATCATGTCAATAGCACCTTTAGAAATATATTTACTGAGAAAAATGGTGCCATGTTCAATACCTTTTTTGCCCGCTGTAAACTGTCATGTCATTCTTTTTAAGCCATCGACACGAGACTCACTTGGGCGTTGCAGTTCTCTCGCTCTCTGCTATGGCTCTGCCCCTCTCACAGACACACACACATAAACAAAGACTGATACGTAACACACAATCCTCTGCTCATCCAGATCACTTTCTCCTTAGCAATAAAGTAGCAGGCGAAGTGTGTGTCTTATCTGCAGGGCTCCAGACCACTTATGTTAGCCGTATTTTGCAACCACGGAGTACCACTGCGACTGGAAACCATTATTAGTATATGGAATGGAGAGCTGTGAGTTTGTTTCCAGCTTACAGTGAGTAAATAATCACGTTTAGCGGCACCATAGTAACAGTTTAACTTGATGAGTTTAATGACACCATGAGCAGACGAAGTGTGTGATTTGTGCATGCAGGGCTCCGGACCACATCCATTTAGTCGCATTTTGTAACCATGGAGCACCAGTGTGACTTTGAAATACTATTGATATATGGACTCAAGAGCTGTTTGTGTGTTTCCAGCTTACAGTTTATAAATCTTCAGGTTTAAAGGTGCAGCAGCAACAGTCGAACTTTGTGCTACTTGTCAATATCAGACTGGCAACATCCGAAAAATAAAGGCACCAGTGGTTAGTTCATTTGATAATTTTGTGTCCAAGTACTTTGGAGGAGATTTCAAAATGTTGACATATATATTGTGCATCACGATGTCGCCAAAAAATATCGCAATATTATTTTTAAGCCATACCAGCCCTGCTCTCAATAATCGCTTATGACCTACCAAAAGTGTGCAGCAGTGTGTTTTTCTGCAGATACTCTGCCCTCTGCTTGTATTTTCTTTCCTTTTTTTTTTTGTTTTTGTTTTTTTTGGTCCTGGGCTGCAACCTTTGAGCAATTGGTGTGTAGCCCCTAACAAATAACAGGATGCAGGTGTGGTGGAGACTTATAAAAAGGTAGTGACCAGGTGCCAGACAGACGCTACGCCCTCTAGCTCATTAGATAGAGCGTGCACCCCATTCCAACCTGTGGCCCTTTGCTGTGTGTCATCCCAATTCTTTCGCTCTGATTTTCTGTCACTGTCAACAACAACTACAAAAAAAAATCCACAAACACAGTGCCAAAAAACCCAAATACGCAACTATAGCAAGGCAAAAACACAAAGCTGATAAAGTTTGTTACAAAATGAGAGCGAATCTGCAGTTGTCTTTCACTTTCACTGAAAGAGATGATGGGGATGAGAAGCAACACGCTGTTGGCCTGCTTTTTGTCAGACAGTGCACGTACAAGCAGTGCAGGGAAGAGGGGAAACAATAACTGACAGTTCCTTCATAGTACAGCTTTAATACCATAATTTCAATATGTATGATCATAGACACCAAAGAATGACATTTGAACAGAATTTGAAACTCAATATGGGCTCCATTATATTGCACAATAAAAAATCTAATAAAATCACAACCTTACTTATATTGTTATTAGTGAAAAGTTGTTACTACTATAGCCTTTTTTTTAATATATATTGACCTTCACAAGTGCATTACACTTTCCTACTATTTTGCTAGTACTTGGCATTATTATTTCTTTTGCTGAAGAATCTGAGGGAGCAGAGGGACAGAAAAGGTAATCTTAGCCTGAGAAGGAAAATGAGATGCAGAGACAGAGGATGATGAAGCAGAGAATCAGACAGATTAAGTATGCATTGAGAAGTAGATGGAAGCTGCTCTGGACTGCGGGAAATTGAAAAAATTGTCTCCACAGGCTGCTGCTGGACTTTGCTTAAAAATCTGCCCTGACTGCAGGCGAATGTCTTTTTTGTACCTCTTGTTATTGCCCTTCCAGCACTAGTAGAGCCTTTGAGCCAGCTGAGAGGTAGATGCTGTAACAAAGCAGGAAACAAAGTGCTGCTTAAATAAAGGTTATGAGCAGTAAATGGCATAGAGGTTAGAAAAGTGGGTTGACTCCCTGCAGCAGGCATGAAAAAGGAAGAAGCTCTCAGTTGCAACGCTCTGGAGCAAGACAGTTAAACTCAAACTGCACCAGTGGAGCTGTAGAGGAAAATGTGTGCAGCTCCCAGCTGTAGAGGCAAAACTGAAAAAAGAGCATACATTATCAGCCAACCTTCAGTGGATAAATAAATATCAGAAAAACTAATTCTCTGTGAGCATCTGCTGCCAAAAGCTCCGGTCTGTAAACTTGGCAAATGGAGATGAAAACATTTGAATGTGTCTTTTCTGGGGCGGTGACGACCTCTCTGAAGCTCCTCGTCTCTGATTGATAGAGGCTCCTGGTGCCCAGACCAGTCAGCCAGTGGATAAAACTGGATCAATGTGACAGTGATAGTGTTTTATGATGCCAATAAGATGCTCTCTCTGTCTCTCCCTCTGCCATAAACGTAGACACTGAGAGACTCGGTAATGGACTGGGCTGGTACTTGTAAAGCCAGAACACGCTCGCTCTTAAGAAATGGATTTCTAGTGTCTCTTTCTGGTTAGAGATGAGTGGGACTCGACTATTATGCAGCTTTTTGTGATTCTACAATGTGAGAATGGATTCCACATGCTGACCATAAAATTCAGCTCCTCTCCCTCCCTGCCACATCTCTCAGATACATTATAAATAATGGATCACATTTATAGCATGCTTGACTTCCATCTCCCAATAGCTTCAAGTGTGCGTACAAGTGTGTAGTATGTGTGTGCTTTTCCTGATGCATGGTTAAAAAAAATACTTTGCAGATTAACATTGTACTTCTATTCTGGGCTGCATGAGTACATTAGTGGACCAACTGCTGAGCCTCAGTCCTCAACTGTTCAGTCTGCATTTTGGTAAGGATAGATGGTCTTATTTGCATGAATTCATCCATCCACAATGTAACAATAGCCTCTCCTTTTAAGATTTAAGTATACAAAGACGGCATGGGCAAGTAAATCTTATATCAGGGGTCTTCAACGTTTCTCAGGCCAAGGGCCCCTTAACTCAAAGAGGGATGAAACCTTTAGTATAGTTGCCTGAAAATAACAATCATTGTGTTATTGTTACCTTAGAATGAACTGTTCATATCTACCTAGGAGGTGGGTCCTCATCTGTGGAGCTTGCCATGTTGCACTGACATGTAATCCAGAATAGAAAAATCAAACACTGGCTCTAGATAGGGACATTGATGTTTTTGTGTCGGCCACTGTAATTGGTAGCCCCTCCATGATAAGCCAAACAGCACTGGAAAAACACTGATCTGTTATGTGAAACTACTTTATTCAGTGTTTTTATTTGTTTTAATCACTTTGTCCATTTGTTTTGGAGAGAAAGCAACCTCTCAGGTAATGCCACTCCTGTTAAAAACCTCCTCAAAAATGTCTACTGCATAGACATCCTGGTTCCATAAAAAGACCATCTTTTCAGCAGTGAAATACTTCTGTAAGCGATGAAAAAAACTGAAAAATCTGTGGGTTAAATCTGTTTACCTTTGCTGCAACTTTGGCGTTGTATTTAACTCAGGGTAGCAATAAGTTCTGAATTTGCTTACACTCTGATTCATGGCTCTGACTGACTCCTGCTCATCAGCAACGACGGCTGGGGCTCATGGGCATTGCAGTGTTAGAGCTGTCTGACATGCTAAACCAAGGGATCAAATATGATTTCTCAAAAACAAAGCTGAAATAATTAAAACTGATTGCTGCAACATTAAACCATAGGATCATTACATCACCCCCCCCCCAAAAAAAATGCTTGTGTGAGTCTGGTAATCTGAAATGTGACTGCCGCTTGGCATTATATTTACAAGAATTTGAACCACTGTCAAAAAACAACCCTGTCTCCTAGAAATCATCTAACTAAATTATTTCCATAATGTGATGGTGACAATGTAATTGATGTGTGGTTTATGTTTAGAGAAGCTTCTTTGAGTTACACTATACTACACTATATTACACCTATAACACCATGTACCGCGCTGGATTCACAGGGAGGAGGTTGGGTGGATGGCGGACATACAAAGTGCCGGACGATGACACCAGAACACAGAGTTCATGTCCAGAATCCTGTCTGTGGTAAGGTTCAGGCAACAAAGGCCCTGTGGCTAAGGGGTGGTGATTTTGGTAACATGTTAAAAAAGAGATAGCAAAAGTAATGCTTTGCACTTTGAGTGAATAGTGTATTGCAAGATTTTTGGTTTTGGCAAAAAACAAATTAAATAAATTGTCGCTGAATGTTAATAGAAAGCGTTTTGCTCAAACATATTTACTGTTTCAAATTTATTATATATGACCTGTATTTCTAGCAGACACAGGAAATTGCAGTAAATTGTATTGCCCCCAAAAAACAACTGTAAAGTAGAAAAAAAGTAAATTTGGTAGCTTTAGTTGTTTAAAAAAAAAAGAAAAAGATGAACAGGAATCCCACAGTGATTGAATGTGTCATGTACTAGTTCAAGGAGGATCCAAAGGCAGACTATGATCATGACAGAATGTGTTGTAGTACAAAATGTATTGGTTATATTAAGCAACACTAAAAGGATCCTTGAAGAATAAAAAAGGGAACTGTGAATTAAACACAAGTTATTCCAGTGTTCCACTGTATTCCAGTATTAATTTTCTAATAAGATAATGCTGTTGGCATGGAAATATAAGACCCAGACAAATAAGTTTAGCAGAGATGATTTTGAGCCCTGTGATAGTCTGGCAACTTGTCCTGGGTGTACCTCGCCTTTCGCCCAATGTCAGCTGGGATAAACTCCAGCCCCTCTAGGTTAAGCGGTTATGAAAAATGAATGAATGAATGAATGAATGAATGGAGATGATTTTGAAGTATTCCAAAAGTAATCCCAGGTATTTAGAATATGTTACTTAGTTTGGGTAATGAAATGGAAAACTAGGGATGCATGATATTGGATTTTTTACTGATACCCAATATGGCAATATTTAACAACTCATTTGGCCGATAACCGATACCTGTATTGATGTATTCTCTTTTTTCCCCACCTAATTTTAGTGATCATCAAGTCGCTTCTGACATGGAATTAACATCATATTATGCATGCATACTCTAATCATAGTGGCCCACCAGCAGAAGGAGACATGAAATACAATGCTTTTCAATGTATGTAATATTCATTCATCGTGCAAAATAAGAAAAAGCATGTTAGCTGGTTCTAATAGTTCATTTTAAAGCCGATACTGGCCGATACTGATGACACACTGTATTATCGTGCATCCCTATGGTGTACATTATAATTTACATTTTAGGGCATGTATTTAGTATCAGTGGAATACGTGTTAAAAGTAATCCTCTTAACACTGCCCCTGTTTTCAGGTGAAGTGAGGCTGAAGTACCAACCTGACAGTTTGAACCTGTAACTGACAATATCTTGATTTCCTGACAATCCTTTTCTCTACAGTATTCATACTGGGGGCTTCCTGTTAGATAAAGTGGATCATTCAAATCCATTTCAGTTGTGTTTGCCGTCTTAAGGAACATTTTCTCTTTCTGTTCAACCACCAATACACCAGGGTCAAAGAAAAAGGAAACTCAACGTCCCAAAATGGCAAGATTGTGAGCAATAGTATTTTGGTGAAAAATGTGCTTAGGCTTCTTCTCCTTGTAAGAGAAAGCTCTTGTTACCCTGAGAGCAGCAGTGGACTATTCCCCCATTACCAGCTGACTGTTTGGAAATCAAATATTCTCTTTGCATGAAAGAGAAAACTTCAAATGTTTAGAACTTTAGACAGAGCTGTGGTGCATTATAGCTTCCCAGACTGTTTCTCATGCAGGGGGTTTGATTAAAGATGCAAAAAAAAAAAAAAAAAAATCAGCCAACAACACACACACACACACACACACACACACACGCACACACATTGTATCTTGATCACTGTATTGCTATCGTTCTCGCTCTTCTCCTCTCCAACCCCCCACCTCCCACAGCCTTCACTCT
>JAPZEB010000015.1:3421840-3432504 GCA_029783705.1 Chaetodon striatus | reverse complement strand
CCGTAAAACCGTGTTCAGCGTGATGACGTTCTCTAGTAAATAATATGTTGAAAATTAATGAGGTAGTGATTTATTGATGATAAAAAGCAACATGTAGCTGCTTTAAGGGATAACCTAAAACTCATTAGGAAGTGGAGGATATCTAGTCATAGATATTCTGCTCTGAGGTGGGAAGCTGAGTTCAGATACGGGTTAAAAACTGAAATAGAATCTGAGAGAATGTTGAAAAGGTTTGCTGGTTAATTCCCTCGTCAGCTCACTGCTTTACAGCTCACGTTAATTACACACCTTAAGTGTAAAAACACTATTCTTCACTGTGTGACCTTGACAATAACAAGCCTGATATATTCTGGAGACAGCGTACTTGCAAATGAGCGTGTGTGTGTGTGTGTGTGTGAGGAAGAGAGGGACTTGAGTTACATGCTACTACCTGTCAGCTTTGTCATGTTTGTTCAGTGGCTCAGTTGAAGATTATGGAATGAGAGCGGGATGGTGACAGTCTATCTTCCTTAAAAATATGTGTGTGTCAGCCCAGTAGTATCGAGTGTGTGTGTGGTGTCATGTCAACAGCCCTTGAGGTTTGCTGGTTGCCGCCATCCTTCAACCAGCCAGAGAGTCTGAATAAACTCAGACCCACCCTGAGACAGACACACACACACACACACACACACACACACACATTCATACACACAGTGTGGCCGGTCTGCATGATGCCCGGGGTAAGGGCACCACAACAAACAGCGTCAGACTCTGGAGAGCCGGCGCAGGCGGGCTGCGGCGGCGCTGACGCAGGAGAATGTAATGTGTTTTGATAGACGCTCAGGGCTAAACAGGAAAGAAAGGCGAGCAGTGGGTGGGAAACACTGCAACCACACTGAGTTTGTTGGCTAGTTTTAGGAGAAAAGCTGTCTGTTTGGCTCTCTGTCAACTGAGTAGGCTTACATGCACCGTAGCAGTCTGATTTCAGGGAGTAAACAGCTGAAAGGCACCATAAGTAAGATATTTATTGACCCACAGCTCAGAATGACCATACTTATCTGCAAGAGGGTGACAGGATTAAAAATCAAGACTTCACCACCAGGAGGCAAATAATATACTGGAGCTAGTGGGAAACTTCAAAATCCAACTGCTTGGGAATCGGCTGCCAAACAGGAAGCTTTGAAAAGCAAGAAACAATCCAGTTCATATAATTTCATAGCATTAATATCTGATTTTAAGCTTTTCTCATGGATTTAAAGTCAGATGTCTGAGCCTCTCACCCAGTGCAGGACCAAGCAGAATTACATAGCAGACAATAACAATAAATCAATACGGCTGGGTATCCTTTGAAAAAACACAATACCAGTACCACTACCAGTCCACGTAAAGTGATACAGATAACACTGGTATCACAATGGTACCAATCGTACGCCATCTCAGCAACGGCTAACTCTGTCACTGCTCTCAACTTCACCATGGACTGTATGGGTTGTAGCTGCTGTGGTGGCTGGCCAATCACACATCCCATTTAATTAAAGAAGGCTTGCAGTGATTGGCTGCGAGCGCAACCATATGAATAGTAGGTTTTTTTTCTAGATCTGGGTACATAAAGGATCGAATGAAGGACAGGAGAAGTTTTGAAACTACTTAGTACTGGGTCAACGTATTCTCATAGAGCGGTTCATATGATATCTTACGCAAAATGCATACACAACAGTTCATATGATTTCCTACAAGTTAGTGCCCAAAGACTGATGTTACATCCTTAATGTACAGTTACATAATCAATGTAAAGTTACGGAGGTTACGTTTTGGCAATAAAAGTTACCGTTGTTAGGGCTAAGAAAAATAAACATGGTAAGGACGTACCTTAAAAAGACTCAAAGTTCACATGGTTCCAAGCATGTGGCGCCAAACATGTATTGCAACCTTTCAAAATACATGGGATACATAAGATTTTGGGTGCATTTCTTTTTGTAGAACCTGACTGGGTTATTGTGGTTAATACCTGAAAGGTATGAAGAACTGATGCTCGATGAATAAACAATAGAAGAACATGGCTATAAATACAAACTGTCTTTTTTTTCTCCCCAGATGACTTTTGTTTTTTTTTACTTTCTCTTACGCTAATGCTCTCTACATACACTCCTCTCCACCATACCCACCAATGCTCCGGCATGTTCTGACTGTGAGGATCACTTACTGATGAACACATCAGAGAAAACTGCATTGCTAGAACTGGAGGTTGGAGCCTTTAC
Source organism: Chaetodon striatus (assembly GCA_029783705.1). Lineage (NCBI taxonomy): Eukaryota > Metazoa > Chordata > Actinopteri > Chaetodontiformes > Chaetodontidae > Chaetodon > Chaetodon striatus. The sequence continues at coordinate 3,430,267 of JAPZEB010000015.1, read as the reverse complement.
CTTATAAACATTTAATCAACAATTTACAGATAGTCATACTTCCTGCTCCTTTTGTAAATATAGTATAGACAATATATCTTATATTTGATTGATTTGATTGTCACTCAGTTTGTCAAAAAACAACCCCCCGCATGTACCATTTAAAGGCGTAAGACACTCAAACACGCTCAACCTTCCCTAACTTGGATGGACAATGTTCGGGCTCAATTATGCTCATTGTTAGACATAGATATGGACATGGACAAAGCCTTATGTCTGTACTCTGCGTTCATTTCTTCTGTACTTGTGCACCTTTTCTGAAATGAAGCTCTACCACCAGAGAGTGTGGGGAGAGTGTAACATAGTTTAAACAAGATATGACTGTCAGAGACAACAAAGACATTTAAATAATGGTGTCATGAAACAAATTGATAGTATAGTGAAAAGAATTCACTGTCCACATGTGGTGATGTTTTAAATGGTCTCACAGAACACCACCATCCATACTGCTGCCTCAGTTAAAAGGTACATCATTATGTCCTCCTCCACTTGCCTCTTTTGTTGTTGTGTGAAACTTTTACTCTGCCCTCTGGTGCCATATTGGCTGTATATGTGCTATCGTGAGTGAGGTATGAAAGTATGAGGGAAATGTTTGAAATGGACGTATCTATTCTAATGCGTAAAGGGAGTATAACTGAGCCCTTAGAGCTTACCGGTTCTGACACTAAAAAGGAAAGTTTTCCCAGAAAATGGCGCTGGTAGGTAGGTGATTGGGTTATTTGAAATTCGTGACTGTATGTGTTCAGCACCTTCAATGGCAATTTGAACTTTTACCCTCTTCAACTATTAGGAGACGAAAATAACACTGATGAAGCAGTTGTCCACTTCGAATACTACTTGCATGATAAAGGGGGTGAGGAAGGAGTGATTACATGCAAGCTGTCTTATGTTACACACAGGATATTAGTTCCCTCATGTTATTAGATATTAGAAAACTGGGGATCAAATTCCTGAATTGTGCACATACTTGGCCAATAATAAAGCTGATTCTGAATTATCAGCTTACACTGTATGTAACTGTCGCTCTTCAATGAAAACCATGTATCTCCAAAATTGATTATTTAAATGTTTGTGGGACAATCGTCCTACTTCATAGGTTAAAACAACCGTTTAAAAACTTACAGGCTTATATAAAAATGCCTTGTCACCAATCTGAAAACAGGGCCGTTAGTCATATAGGCTGGAGATACATGTTTTCATTAATATAAAGGGGTGGACAAAATATTATAAACATCTGTCAGCATAACGCAGTACAGTTCAACAGCAGCACAGACATCCTCCAAAGTGACCGTGTAACCAGTGGACTCCAGTGATGTCTGCATTGTAGATATAAAGTGCCCAGACTGTGGATATATTTGGAGGCGATCTTCATTTATTCCTCTCCTGAAAGCAAGTGGCAAAAACAAAATCCTCCGTCATACGCAACCATACAAACTTGACACAAGCGACACAAGATTATGTTAGCATAAAATGAATTTATAAACAGCTTAACTGCACTAAAACATGGAAATTACCACGGGAGCAATGTTGCTTACCTCTCCCACAGAGCACAACAGCAAAAGGAGAAAGGCAAGGTGGGAGACACCCTTTTATAGGTACTGCCAAAGGTGAACGTAGGGTTACAAAAACTGGATATCAAACGTTCCACATTTTAATTCGGTGAACCACAACTGAACCACATTTTGTGGAATTATAGCACTCAACATTACAATTGTACAATTACTGCAGTATAATGGACCCTGTTACAACCATGCAGTTGAATCAACACCTTTTTGAGACAGTTTCAACTAAAAAATGTACTAATGAGCTAATCACAGCCACTCTAGACAATTCTGTTCCAGCAGATGCGTGTCAGCAGTGTCTCAGGAGCTACTACGTGCCCTGTTTATTTTTGCTGCAGCACGTTGCGCGGAGCTAACAGACACTATAAATTTTATGTTACAGTGAGTAATGATTTATTTTTAATAGCTAAAACACAGGCACAATTCTTTGATCCATGTGATCCATCTGATCGTTACTTTGACCCATTCAGAACTCGGAAGTTACGTTGTAGGTTACAACACAACAAAGTAGGAAATAACAACAGTAAACACAACTAAAACAGATAAAAAAGAAACCATTTAACTATGCAGCCAGCTTACTTACTTAGGGCAGAAGCATAAATATCAAGAAAAATGAATAACGAAATCTGGCATGCAAAATGCTCCGCTTCTGAAATGCTCCTGTTGGGGTATAAAGCCATGCAAGGAAGAGAACAAAACTGGGTTGTGGACGTGGCACCTTGATTACAGCACAACTGCGCCCAGTTGAATTGTCACTCCCGGCTCCGACACAGTCAAGATGGCGGAAAAAATAACAAAAACAGCTAGCCTAATTATCTGGTATCATGTCTAACTTCAGTAGATATAACATATGTTGTATGGAATTAATATGCAGATCCTCCGGTTGAAAATGAGAGCAAATTTCTCTATGGATGTCAGTTGTTGAGCCGCCACTTAACAAATTAAAAAAAAAAGAAAAAAAAAAAAAGGACTATAACTTTGATGAAGGGAAACAGTGTTTATACGCCCACACTGCTGACAAGTGGTCTAACCATGCAACAAACACCTATGTGAGGTGTAACAAGGGCGTCTTCTCTATTTGGGATGTGTTGTCAAAAATCTCCTATACTACAGAGTTGTCTTTCCACCATTTTATCTCAATGAAGAATATTGTAGGTCTGCTTTGGGGAAACACTGGCTGAGTAGGGGCTAGTGTTCTCAATACAGCCCCTCCACACACTAATTAATGACTAACTGCGACTGATTACTACTTGATTGCACATCGTGAAAACGTTAAGTGAATAGAATCATTGCTCTCCAAAAAAGGAAGGACACTGTCACAGGTTGGCTCTGCAATATTACATTCTACTCCTGCTTTAAGATCACTGTCTGGAAGACAATGGTATACAGGGTTTGTAGGATGAGGACAGTAGAGCCCCCCACCAACCCCATCCATCCTTTTTCTCTTCAACACACACACATACACACACACACACATTCACTCAGTCATGCACATTTCCTCCTGTGAGGGAAGACAGTCTCCTCTTCGGCACCCAGCAGCGTCCCTCCTGCTGCGATGCAAGTAATTAGACAACCTTCCTCAAGTTCAGTGCTGTAGCAGTGAACCATGATAGTCAGTGTTCAACACCAGTCAGCAGATGTGGGAGGAAGTCACACGTGCAAGTCTCAAGCTAGATTCAAGTTAATATTGTGAAAAGCAAGCCGGTCAAGTCCTACTCACAAACTCATGAAGATAAAATAACATAAGCAGCTTACTGAAGTCTTTCACTTTCATGCTACTTTCCACTTCTACTCCATCCACTACATTTTACAAAAAAATATTGTATTGTATTTTTTTCTCTGCTACAGTTTTCTGACAGCTTTAGTTACTAGTTACTTTATAAATTAAGATTTTTGCACAGCAAAGAAAACTAGACTATTAGTCCATTAATGAAGTGACAAAAAAATTAACTGGAAAGTATTTTGATAAACATCATAATCATTTATTTTTTTAATGCAAAAACATCCCTAGGATCCAGATTAACAAATGTGAAGATTTGCTGTGTTAATACATTTAATGTATTAATAATAACGTTGAGGTTTGGACTGTTTTTTGGACAAAATAAACATGTGTATGTGTTACTTTGGGTTCTAGGTAGTTGTGACATTAGGCCTCTTTTACAAACAGTGTATGTGCACAAATCTGTGCTGAAACTGTGCGTAAAAATGTTTTAGTAGAAATGTGGGATTCATCAATATTTTTTTACCTTCTTAACATTAAATATTAATTAAAAATTCAACTATGAAAATGGAGGGTCCCAGTCTTTAATTAATAGAAATTGTGCATATGCTAATTTTTAGCCAATTAGTAAATTAGTTGCCTATCAATGAGGCATGCAGGGTATATAAGAGATTCCGATTTACCTCTAAGCAGGTGTTAAGATGGTATATCTAACCTTGCTGGAAGATATTACAGCCCGTGCCTGCAGGAGAGAGCACATCAGAGACCAAGGTGTTTGAAACCATTTAAAAATGGCCTATCAGCTGTCTCCGACTGCCTTGACATTCACAGATGCTCACGGACAGTTTGACACTGGTGTGTAAGGGCCTTAATATGTGCGTAGAAACAACTTCACCACTTTCTCCATGATACACTTCTGGGAAATCGTATTTACTTGTATAGAGAAATTCACAAGTCATGAGTTCAATGATGATTTTTGCACGTGCACTTGATTTATGTGCAGAGTACGAACATTTCTTCACACAGTAACACATTTGTAAATGAGGCCCATTGTCATTATTTTTATAAATCAAGCAATCAATTAATGAACACATGAACACACATCAGTGTGGATGAACTACCTAAAATGACAGAAACCATCTTCATCTTTGGGAAAAATGTATTTGAGGTATACTTTGATTTTTAAGTTTGGCCCAATTTCATCCGCTAAGAAGGAGTGAGTGGGGAATATGAGCTATACTGCAGCCAGCCACCAGGGGACAATCAAGATGTTTTGGCTTCACTTTTAAGGAGCTGTCATGTCGTCCATCTTTATGATACAGTCATCTGTCTCAAGTCTGAGTTAAAGGGGTCTTCTGGAATCATTGAAAATAATGGTCGCACAAGCTATATTTAGAAAATCCGCAATCGAAAAGGTCCTACCCTCTTCCCCAAGGAGTCACGCCTCCATAGAACACGAACGTGCATTGCTTGTTCACCGAGGCGCGTGAGCGAATGAGTGTGAGCGAATGAGGATAGTGTACAGACTCAAGTGCCATTGCCAACCTACTGAACGCTTAGTAGAATCAAATGAAAATGTTATCTTACCTGTCCAGCAGAAAAAGGGCGACCATTGCATCACTCAGACGACCTTTCTGATCTTTAAGTTGACGCTAACTTTGATAAGCCACACCGATGTTGACTCGTGTTTTGACTCTTTTGGCATCTGCCTTTTTTTTTTTTTAGCAGTAGCTCTCTCGTAAACCGATTTCCTTTTTCGATTAGAAATAATGGCTGGTGTTGGTGCCTTCTCTGCCATCTTACGTGAATTGGTTTACAGAACTTCACATTCAACATTCAGCTAGCTGGCTAGCTAGCTAGCTTATGTTATCTGTGTACTAGCTGAGAGCGCAGTCAATTTGACGTTGCGGGAGGCTTGGGTCACACAGATTAACTGTGTGCACTGTGCATCAAAAAGTAAACGCAGAGGGGGAGGTGACAGTTTGATAGACCTATCACTGGCCATTTGTTGTATGTGGAGTGGTCAGGATGATTGGCTGGAGTTTTTAGAGCCCTAACAGCGTGAAGCCCTTTGATAAAGTCTTGAAAAGATTTAAAAGATACTGATGTTGCAAGCCACACAGGTCGTTCCACAGCCGAGGAGCCCTTAACAGTCTCTCCCCCTTAGTCTTTGAATCGTCTTTGTCAGCAGGTTCCAGGTCAGGGAACAGCACTTCAGATATATATTCTGAGGCAAGACCATAAAGGGCTTTAAAAGTAGAAATTAAAATCTTAAAATCAAACCTGAAACAAACTGGTCTTATTTTAACAATTATTATTATTTAACATATTATTATAACAATAGTCAAATAAAAGCTTGAATGAAAGTTGTGTGTCATTAAGACAGTGAAGTTAGATCAAACTTTGCATTTAGAGGCAAAGTTATCTTTTGTTTTACATTTTGGAGCTGCCATTACAGTGAATCATTGCTTTGTTACCATCAACTTTGATCTCACTCATACTGGAGCAGTCTGTCTCCAAAATGAAAGGTCACCACCTTGTGGCTGCTCATGGACACTGTCAGAGGCTGTTGGGTTCATACAGTATGTGGTGAAGGAGGTTTGAAAAGCCGCCTGGAAATTTTGAATTGCTTTTTAAAAATTCAAAAGGGTTCAAGACACATGTACAGCGTAAGGGAGATGTTTTCAGGACGTGTAGTGATTTGCCAAAGCTGTTTTTAAAAAAATCTGTTTAATGTTTAAATTAGATTAATTAAAATTAAAATTATTTAATTAACATTAATTAAATTAAATTAAATTAAATATTTAATTATATCTTTTCACAGACCGTGGAGCTTTTCATGTTTAAAAGATACACTGTGCAGTATTTCTTCATGTTTTTAAAAAAAATCTTTGTTTTCTGTCACAAATGTTTTGTCTTTTATGGTACGGAGCGCACAGAATCATTTCATAACTCAGACAGCCACTTTCAGCAGGTCAGACAGTAATATTCAGGTGGATGATGAAGAGGAGGAGGATGCTGAGAGGCAAAAAAGGAAATGTGTCTTTTCATATTGTCACATAGAGAATTTTCACACAAAAAAAATGGAAAAATAAAACCCATAAGGCTTGTGTGCGTAACGATTTTTTAGGATGACGGATTTAAAATCCGCATGCCAAAAAAACATACTCAGTGTGCAAAGGCCTTGACTTGGGGAAAATGCATGACCCTCTCTACAGCATGAAGTAGTTTTTTTAAACTTACCCTTTAACGTTTGAATTTTACAAGTTAAAGATTTTAAGTGTTATATCGTAGGCAACTGGACTTGTGTTTCTTGAAGACGTTTCACCTCTTCTCCAAGAGGCTTCTTCAGTTTTTCGTCTCTCGGATGGTAAGCAAAATGTCCTCAAGAAACTCAAGCACGATTACCATGACCTCAATGTCTTCACCTACAAGTTAGAGACAAAATCCTGGAGTTGAAAAAAGCCTTGGCTTTTCACTTTTGTTGCTCATGCTGGTTAGTGCCAACAGTTTATTTTTTGCATATACATAGGATAAAGTAATTTCTATGAAATATGAAAGATGAAATGTTGAAAGGGTCTCAACCTTTCGGTTCCTCGGCATCCACATGGAGGAGGACCTGACCTGGGGCACCAACATCACAGAGCTGATGAAGAAGGCACAGCAGAGACTCTACTTCCTGAGACTCCTCAGGAGGAACCATCTCTTAGAAGCTGCTTGTGGCCTTCTACCACAGCTTCATTGGAAGCATGCTCAGTGTTTTATTCAACCGTCCACCTCCTCCCTATGAAGACATTGTTGCTCTATAATATCACCAGACCGTGCAGACAGGAAGGATTCATAGAAAAGGTGTAGATTCATAGTCTTACTGGCATGTGTAAAAAGTCCAAACTTCACTCAGAGTCCAGGAGACAGTGCATTACAGGATGCAGAGATCAAAGGCGTGCACAACAAGACAACTCTGATGATCTGGGAAGGAGGGAGTGGGAAAGGACTGGTTAAATACCTGTAAGGCTGATTAGGGAAGTGGTAACAGGTGAGCAGGTGGGTGGGGAAGGTCAGGTGACTGGGACAGGTGGGAAAAGTCAGGCGGCATCTGGTGGACAGGAAGGGAATGGCAATGAACAAGAAGTGGGAGTGTGGCTGGAGGATGAGACAGAGACAGGAGGTGTGTGGTGTTTTACCGTGTTCACCTTCCAACTTTCACGTATTTACATTTGCTATTTAGTGAAACAATGTTGTTAATTTTGCATGTGTTTGGTCATAAACCGAAGTATTGGAGAAATTTAAAGTTAGACTTGATGATTGCTGTAGAAGAAAAGTAAAGGGACCTCCAAAGTTATTACAGCCTGTCCTTTAGACTATGGTTCACCAGAGTTATTAGGATTCATCCTCTGGAGGAAGATGAATGTCAGTCCATCCAAAACCTGCTGAGATATTTCAGCCTGGACCAAAGTGATAGATAGACAGACCGTCACTGCCTGCTAACAGGGCAGAAATAAAAAAAACATCCACTGTGATTCGATGTGGTGAAAGAATAAAACATGTAAAAGTCCTGAGGGGAATTTTTATAGGCAGCTGAGTGATGAATATCCAGTGATTTAACACCAGATCCTCTTTTATGATGATGTGTTCATAACATAGAGACTATTAGGCCGGTGAGGATGGACGTGATTGGTTTAAAGTCTGTGTGACAGATGAGCTGTGAGCTGAGAGTGGACTGAAACAGGACAGATCTGTTTGTCTGATGGGGAGATAATGTGAAATACTATAGGGTAAAACATGACATCAGTGAGGTCAGAGAAGAATTGAACTAGAAGGCAGGAAAGTTTCCTCTTATCTTTTACAATCGACGGTCCAGATTAGATTAAATCAGGTTAGATTTATCTATATTCCTACTGCACACAAGATTTTGGGAGCTTGAATACAGCTGCATCGTCATTTACACAATTATATCAACCTTTTTCAGTAGCTTTAAAGCAGCCAGTGTTTGTTTATTCTCTTTTTTTTAATTCAAACCAATTTTTATTAGTGTTGAATGTTTAAACATTTATTTCCCTGGTTTCTGTTGCTGTGAATGAACAACAATTATTCACTACACCAAAT
>JAPZEB010000015.1:3404494-3420352 GCA_029783705.1 Chaetodon striatus | reverse complement strand
TACCCAGAAAAATGGGGAAATGGGGAATCATTTTTTCCCCCCGTTATTTTAATTTACTATGGGAGTGAGCCCAATGTGAGAATGAGTCATAAGAATGAATATTCTGATCACATGTTTCACTTCCTCTACAGTTATATCTTCAACTGTAAATGTTAACTACCGATACTGGTCCTAATCATATCTAACAACCAAAACCTTTTCAGATGGAGGATTCTTAAGTGAAATCTTGTCAAATTGGGGTCTGTGACATTATGTGTATCAATTAAGGGGTCCCTGACATGAAAAAAGGTTGAGAATCACGGCCTGAGGTGGTCCTTCCGTCAATTCTCAATTTTGTTGGCCACTTGGTGTTGGTGCCAAGAAGACTCCTACCTGTAAGACAGTGAATGGAAAACCTGCAAGTTCTATCTAGTAATGCAATATTTTCCATACCAGTTGTGATTTCAAGAAACTATCTCTGTTGGAAGAATTGTCTTAACTCAAAGTCTGCGTACTAGTTTGGCTTACTTCAGAAAAATAATAGATCTCTTGTGAGTCAAGGGTTAACTCCAGGTCTGATAGTAAGGCCATTGAGCAAGTGCCTTAAACCTACATTCCTCCTAATGGCCAGCAGGGGGCAATTTTACGGTTTGAAAAAAAAAAAAAAGTTAAAATTGTAAAAAGTGAACCTTCTTCTCAATTGATTTATCACCTCAGTAAACATTTTCCTGGTCTCAATCACTACTTCCAAGTCTTCTTCAATACAGCATGATGTTCATTTTGTAAATTATTGTCCCATTTAGAGTAAAATAAAAGATAAAGCAATGATAGTCCACAAACCAAAGGGGGGATATCATGGGGGCTTTGTCCACTTCTATACAGTCTGGGTCTGGAGTTCTCCTTGATCTTTCCCAATCTTTCATGCATGAGTCCTGGTTGATAACCTTTGACCCCTACCCAGTTGATGCTGTGAGCGGTTTTGGTCTCAGACAACTAATGTATGCTTCCGGTGTTCATTCAGTCTTTAGTTCAAGGTCTGTTTCAGCAATGTAGTGTTCTTCACAGCTACTGCATGTAATGTCATACACCACTACATTCTCAGTCTTTTTCTTCCTAGTTTCACATCTTTGTGTTGGCATTAAGTTGTTTTTCCATTATAAGCATATTGTAGCTGGGGTGTCAAAGTGGGCTGGTAGCCAGCAGCAGCGCCAGGTTTAAAATGTGTAACAGCAGCAACAGAAAGTTTGTTGATCCAGTGGACTGTCAGGACTGTCCAGCTCCCTGGTGCTGGGGTTTGCGCTGGATGAATTCAGGTTGCTAATTATGCTGTAATTGTGACTGAGGAAGTTGTTTTGCATCGTCTTTTTTTAAGGCGTATTAGTTAAATGTAAAACTAAAAAGTTTTACTGATACTAGCCTCTAATACCCACCTATGATTCAATATGGGGAGAAAAACAAATTTGGTGTTACAACTTGATACAAGGCTGAGTCAGACATCACAGGCAGCACTCTGCTATCGTCAGTGCTGTGTTGATGCTGTAAGTGTGTTGCTCAGTACAGTAAAAATGCCTTCTCAAGTATTATTGTTACAGTAAACTGTAGTAGACTAGAGTCTGAATGCTCTGCTATCTCTTCCCATCCACCTACACATTCTTCCCTACATAAGCCACTGCTCCGAATTACTGCACTTTTTGTGATTTATGAGCAAATTGCACTGTAGTCTACCTTCTGAATTTACGCTGATAGCTCCTGGGACCAATTCAATTCAGGTTGGGGAGGGAAAAAAAAGACCTGGCTGCTGCTTTCCCATTACATGGTAAATCTCCAGAGAATGAGACAGAGGCATGCAAGTCAGCAGAAACCCAGATCTTCTGAAAGCAGCAATTTATATGCACATAGTTTCTGTATCATAGAGTAATAAAAAAGCTGATTAGGTGACTTTTTCACTTTTAATTGCCACTTGAATGGGCCTATGTATCTAAAGGGCCTACTGTGCATGTGCCAGTGTTTTTCAGACCATATGGTGGGGCATGACTTTGATAATATGTGTATACAGAGGGTCTGGGTCTCCCTGTGGAGTACAAACGTAATGGGAAAACTGCAGCTAAAAGCAGGACAACTGTGCCTGAGAAGTGAGCCCGATGAAAACGATTCCAAAGTTTGATTCCTCTTGAGATACAGTCATGGTGCAGAGCCCAAGTCCCAACTTCTAAAACACAAAGGAATTGTTTTGAATGATCCCATCTTGTCAGTTCTTCTCCTGGCCTGGTACTTGGTTCACTGATTAACACTACCACACTGAGTCTGCTAATGATTTTCAATAACAACAAAACTGTGTCTGTGCCGTCATCCATAGGCTTAGTCATCATTCTCTGTCATCATGCTGAATGTTAAGTGTCACTACATTGAACCAGGAGTTAGGAATACTTCATCAAAAATGATAATTTTGCATGACTCACAACCCACAGCCCAAAGAGTTTGCACTCAAAAAGTTGGTACATTTTCTGAAGGTCAACTGAGTTTCCTAAAATGTTAGCTATTAATACAAAAGTGGTAAATTGAGAAATGTCTGTTAAAAGTTCAGTACTTATGCTGTGTTATCCATGTACCAGGTATCCACTTAAATGCTCAATACACTTAAAAATAAATAAGCATTTAAATTAACTCATTCTCAGAGTATCTCTAACCTGACACTACAGGCTAATCCACTAATGACTATCCGTGAGGAAATAACAGCACTTTGTGACTGCTAGACAGCAGCTATGTGTGGGGAAAAACAACCCAACTAGACTGGGACATTATGAAAACTCCATGTCACAATTTTCCTGGCCAAAATAACTGCAGTTTATGATATTATCCAAAATATCAAAATATACCCAAAACTAGAGAATAAGAGACACAGCAGTGGCACATTGGTGGCCAGTGTTGGCCTTGTTGACTGCCATCGGCAAATAAGATGGCATTCATCGATGGCAGTGGCCAGTGTTTTTTCATTGTGTCCAGTCAGTTTTGTGCAGGCTTAAAAATGGAGCTCAAGTCTTACGGCGTCTTATTATTCAGGGGACAAAAGGAAATGTATTTTCGATGATCAGAGCTAGTTAGCTGTTAGCTGCCGGTGTAATTGCTGATGGAGGTTGCACTGATTTATATTATGTTGCATTCAGCTCTATTCCGTCTATTCAGCAATATAAAATTTCTGAGGGAATTATGAAATATCATATATAGTAAAAAGACTTTTGAAGGCTTTTTAAAATGTTTTTATATGTCAAATAAGGTTATTTAAAAGGTTACTTGTTTGTTGATTGAATTTGTGCTCATTCATTGTGTAGTGAAGAACTGAAAGACTTAAAAACATTATTACAGAGATTTCTTTGTTTTGCGGGCACAAAAAGGGGAATAAATAACAACAAAACAAAACAAAACAAAACAAAACAAAACAAAAAAAAAAACAGCAACAAAAACACTGGAATTGGCTACTAGCCAATTTTTTTTTTTTAAACATCGGTATGGGCCCAGAATTTTGTAGTTGATGCATCCCTAACTAGAATTGCACAAAACCACACTGGAATCCCTTTACCTTACGTTTTAATGATAAACACATATTTTTCTTGCATCCCAGATAAAACACATCTTTTTTTAGTGAACATCCTCTTTACTGAAAAACAAACAATCAACCAATCCTAAGATGCCAGACCGTCTGTATTTCCTGAATTTCTTCTTATTTTCTGTGTTTGGGATGTTTATAGGTGTGTAGCCCCAAAGCATTCAGGTGAGGTTGGGGCATTATAGAAAAAAGTAGGGACCAGGTGCCAGACTGAACCAGGCTGCAGCATCCACAAACAGATACATGTATCCTAAAATACAGGAAAGACATAATAAGACGGGGCGACGTGGCTTGCTTTGGCTGAACTCTCCACTGTAATATTTATTCAAATAGCACAATTATAGTTTACTGTATGCCTTTTCCTTTTTCCCCCCAGATTTTCTATCTCTCTAGACATATTTTCCATGTTCATAAAACATGTATATATAAAATCAACAAACATTTTTTTCCCCTGAGCCCTGTTTTTTTATCCTTACACATTTGAAGCCCAGTATACACTGTGTTATTTTGGACTGTCCCAGACAAAGGATGACTAATGTGATAGAAATGTAGTGATATCTTTGGCCGTAGCTCTAAAATGATGATCCTACGTCGCACAATGAGAGAGGTTCAAGGATGGCCATTGTCACGGTCTTGTGATCAAAGACAGCCTGGGATAAAATTCTGCAGTGTCTGAAATTTGGAATGACCATCTCACTGTGTTACTGCTGTTATGACGTACGTCTACTAACCAATCAACAGAAATGCAGCATGAAATGAAGCAATGATCAGCGCGGCAATGCTAAATGCTAGTAAATGCTCAATGCTTAGCTGTCGTTGCAAAATTGGCATGCCAAGTTGGCCTCATTTCCCAATCCAAAACTGCATCCACATTCTCCTCCTCCTCTTTAGATTTTTCGACACACATGCCACAATAGCAAGGGCTCGATTCATGTTTTTTTTTGTTTGTTTTTTTTGTCTTACCACTACAGCGGCGTAGATGGATGGTACACACTGATGATGTGTTGTTCTTGGATATTGACATCATTGGACGTACGTCTTCGCCTGCAATTTAGTAGGCGTTGTCACTGTACAGCAGTAATAATAAGTAGAGGTCTAGTGGTCATTCACTGAACTGAGGTTTTTGCAACATGCGCATTGGCTTCTTATTTTAGCCTCAGAGGTCGCTGCTTGGATTTTTGTCATGATCCGTGACAAAATCCTGGACTGTCCCATTGTAGAGCTACCACAGTTTCGAAGTTACATAGATGTTGATATAATGGCCTGCAACAATATTGAAACCCAAAATGAACATTATGATGTCATCTATAGTGGCCATAGCTGCTATTTGCATTGAAAGAAATAATCAATCAATCAATCAGTCAATCAATCAATCAATCAATCAGTCAATCAATCAATCAATCAATCAATCAATCAATCAATCAGTCAACCTCATATCAATGCATTTAGTACAGAGGAGGGGTAAGGATGTGCTCTGCCTAGCTTAGCATAAAGACTAGAGGCCAGACTTGGTCCAAACTTTAAAAACCCAGCAGCACCTCTTATGTTGCCTTGTGTATATGATGTATTTTCTTTCTCTTTCTGTTTATATAAAGATGTACTAGAATTTATTAAGTTGTGACAAAGGCATGTTCCAGAGATTAATACTGATCCTCTAAGAGAGCAAATATGCTTATTTCCAAAATGCTCAACTATTCAATCATTCAATCAGTTCACAGCAACATTGTATTACATGGTGAAAAGTTGCTGCACTTGTTCAGGTTAACTTGGCTTGTTGCCTTATGTGAAATGTTTGCTGAGTCTGCAGTTCCACAGTATAAAAGATTATACTGCACGGCAAAAGATCAGGCGGCTTTGCTCGGAGCAAAATAAATGGCATGTCTTTAAGCAGGAGTTTGTCCTCAATGATATTCGCCTGCAGCACTAAAATGTAATATGAGAGAGAATCCCACTTTGGGCACATTCAAAGCAAAACTGTAACTGAAGACATAATGTGATATTTCTGCCAAAGGCCTTTCTGCTGTTTTTTTAAAGCTTGGAAATAAACAACAGCAATCCTAATCTCATCTCGCATCTCATATCTGCCCTTGAGCTTTCACTGTGTTGAGACAAATCTCAGCATATGTGCTGGTGTTGCTTTTCATTCATTTAGCCAAGAGCAAAGCCAGGGAAGAGAACAACAAAAAGTGCTTCATTATAACAGCAAAAACTGCCTCATTTGTCTTTAAACTCTTGTCTGTCTGCACTCTTACTCCTTCTTTTCAAAAGACAAATTCATCACATGTCATTCTCTGGTTATACTGGACATTTCAAAGACATGATTTCATTTTGTCATTTTGACATCTAGACAGTTTACCCTTCTTTTTTTTAAATCTATTATCAGCCCATGAAGGAGTAGTTCAACATTTGGGGAAAGTTGGGCTTTTATGAATGTAACAAAATCCATCCACAACTCAACTCAAGTGTCAAAACTCCAGAGGATGAGAGAATATAATGCATTCAATCAGAAACTGGGATAGCCAGGTATCAGTACCCAATACAGTAACGTTAAGGTATCAACTAAAATAACCCAGTACCAAGTCGTATCGAAATGTCTCCTGTCAAAAGATACCCGTATTCAATCCTTTTTGTGCTGGGGTCCAATCTTGAACTGTCCCCACTCGTTGCCAGATCAGGAAACTCTCTAAACCAGCTCTCCACCCAGCATACAGTCAGTTCGACATCTGCCTGGTTAGCATGAGCGAACACAGCAGCAGCAGCAGCTAAAATGCAACACCAAGCCGTTCAGTGGTCCGAAATGGCTTGCCTCTGTCATTAAACCCATTACTAACTGTTAGTCAATGCTAGCAATTTGATGCTTACAATTAGCCCTGTCACTGTGTGTATATGGCTGGGCAAACTTTCTGAACTGTCCACGGTGCAGAGCTCAAACACTTCTAGTGTGGTAAAGTCAGGTGCGATGAATTTGAGTGGGCTGGCAGTTCAGCATGCCAAGATGCCACCAAAACATTTGAAATTATGGCCAAATGACACACCATTCCCTTGTCATCATGGATATCAAATGAAGCACTCTGTTGGTATTGGTATCACTTTAAAGCTACTGGTATTGATTCTGGCATCATATTTTTTTTAAATGATAACCAGCTCTAGTTAAAATAAATACATCTTTTATGTGGCATAACATAATGAGGCATAAGTTGAGTATGTTATGTCAACACTGACTTTTGGTTTCACACGGGACATGAACAGTAGCCTCCTAGGTAAAAGTCCCTTGTTTGTTTGACCCATCCATCCACCCTGACCTCTTCTATATGTGGACTTTGTTGCTCTTTATACTACATCACCTGACTTCCTCCTTTGCGCTTGTCATCATTCCATACTGCCACTAGAGGTTGCCACCTAACAATAAACGGAAATGTAAGAGGAAGAGTGGGGCCATAATACCTTAAATCTATGCTCCCAATAACTAATAATGGCCATTTAATGGACTGACAACATTCAAGCCTGCTGATAAATTTAAACATTTTTGTTTTGTTTGAACTCTGAGACCAAAATGTATCTTCCAGTTTTAGTAAGTAATCACATTAATAAAATCTAGATGATTCTGCTCTTGCCTGAAAAGAAATTAAAACTTAATTTAATGATGCTGGTTAAGAAATGCATACAGGGGTACTTGGCCACCCCAAGTCCTCACAAGTTAGCTCCCACAGATAAAATGTGTGGAGAAAGAACACTCATGATTTTTCACACTACACTTACTGCTAGATGCAGTCTTTGAATTTTAACAGCATTCAGGCCATGACTAATCATTTACAAATCGATGAGAACACAGGAAAGAAAGCAGATTGAAAATGACCTAATTTCTGGACCAGAAACAATCCATCATACATGAAAACATAACCTGTCATTTTTACACTTTATTTTTGTACAGGGTAAACAGATGAGTTATAACATGTTTAAAGGTGCTGGTAGGCAGACTTTGAATGGACCCCAACTAGCTGTTTTATGCTAAGATAAGCAGCGTGCTGCCTATAGGTACATTGATTGCACAGACATACAGTATGAGATATTCTCTTGGCATTAAAACCAATTGGTGAATTTCCTAAAATAACAAACTCTTCCTTTAAGTTGAATGAGGCCCACTTAGATAAGAAAGATGTTAGTGAACAGTGTGCTGTTGACAACAGCAGTTCCCCCTGCAGTGTTCTAGCTGGCCTGAGCAGCATGCCGGGCACAGAGAGCTGTCATCTGATTTTTAATTGCAGCCGCAGTGGCTATAATCGGATCTTATTGGAATGCACCCATGCAAAGCCAGCAGCCATGATTTAAAGCCCGAGAGTGACGGCCAGACATTGATTCCATAACCTTTCCTAAATTATCCAGGCAATAGAGAGGATTGTGTCTCTCTTTTCTCTCACTTTCACTCTGTCTCCCTCTTATCAGTTGTCACTATAATGAGCAGCAGGATTGGGGGACCCTGTAAGAGTCCAGCCGTGGGCACCGTGCTGGGATGAACTGCAATTGATTAGCTGTGTGGCTATCTAAGACAGCTCAGTCGCAGCACGAGCCGCGCTTTGATACTGGATGACAGCAAAGTAAATGTCTGCCAAGATAATGAGGTGGCCTCGACACGCCCTGCGTGTCAGTGCTCTACCAATCTATGCGCGTGTGTAAACAGCCAATAAAATTGGCCTTGTGTGAGTGTGCATGCGTATGTGGCATATTTTAAACTGATGCCAAAAGAAACAGGACAATTCACAGTGGCCTTTGTGCCAGTGGGGAGAGGGGCCTCTTCAGATGGTCTGGAAAGAGACAGGCGAGGCTGGTGGGCGCCTGGAGGTTAGAGAAACAGGCTTAGGACTGGATGCTTGCCAGTTTAGCTCCCAGATCAACTGGAAAAATCTAGATAACAGAAAAAACTATCTTTACAGCTACTGTTGAGTCATCCTGAAGTAATAATCTGCAACTATTTCATAGCCTGCTTTGCTACCAGATGATATAACACAACTCAAACCCTGTTTATGAAAGCTTTTATATTTTTATTCAGTGGGAAAAATCTCCCACACAGGAAATTATGTGGGTTTCTTTGTAATAAAAAATAAAAGACAAAAACAAGAACAAGACTAAGGTTTTTCAACCATGCTAGCAGCTCAATGAGGCTGTACTTATGTTGTGTTCCATTTACTCAAACATTGGAGGTGGGAATGACATTATACCTAAGTTGACTGCATTCTGGTACAAGTCAGAGAACCAAGATGTACCAGTTCTAGCCAGATTAGTTATACCAGTTGATAACAATGCATTACACTGTGTTTTGTGCATATAAACATTGTAGAAGCTGGACAGTACTGTGTGTATAACTGTTTTATGAGACACAAATAAGACAGGAGCACTAATAGACAGTATGTTATTACAACTTTCAATACCATTGATGCATGGAGCCGCCATCTTGGAGTTTGAGGTTTCTCCCACTTTCCAAGTTGGAAATTTGACTTCAGAGCGCTTTCCACTTGAAATTTCTGACTGTGACCTTGCAAATTATGACAAATAGAACACATCATTAGGCACAGTAGTGCTTTGGACTAAAAAGATAATGCCAGCATGCCAACATTTGCTAATTAGCACTACACCATGGATGTGTAAAGAAAACTGGATACAGTGTTTGAGACGGGTCTTTGTTCGTTTCTATGAAAGTTGCTCAGTGAAGCACAAGGCCACGACAGGTCCATTTTTTTTCAGTTTCCCAAATCTTCTGCACTGTGAGGCCTGCAGAGCAAGTGCACTAGAGACTTATGGCGGTGTGGCTCAGTGCGGCCGAGCTGCAAACCTTTACCGGCTGAACAGCTAACCTCCAATTAGCTCCAGTAACTAAAATGGGGATAAAATGAATGAATCATGGAGCTCCTCTATACTTTTAAAATGTTATCAGACTAAATGGATCAAGTCCTTATTTTGTGGGGGTTTTAACACTCAAAAAAATGTATCCATTGATTTACAGATGTCTCTTTCGCAATGCAGGTCTTTGGAGAAGAGACTTTTTGGGCCCCATGGCATCACATGACGGACCCAGAAGATGTAGTTTGGCCACTTTATAAAACTGGTTTAATTTGGTCAGTCCCACTTCTGCCTGGCCTGGCTAGCTTAGAGAATTACTGTGACCAATTGTGACCCAGTTAACAATTGGCTTCAAAGCCAGGCGCTGGTCTTGGGGCTTGCACTGACAACAAAGTGCAATTGAGGCTCACGACATCATATTAAAGGACCATCAAAGTCATTCAATTTCATCCTGAGGGGGGACATGAATGCCCATATCAAATGTTTAGTAATCTAATAGTTATTGGAGTCATTTCACTCAAAACTGCACATGTCAACCATATGGTTGTGCTAGATGAAAAGTAAGGGAAACATCAATGTCTGTACAAAATTTCATGGCAATCCATGAAATAGCTGTTCAGATATTTCAGTCTGGACAAAAGTGGTGGCCAAACAGACTTACATTACCATCCATAGATGCCACTGGAGTGGTGCTCTGCTTTGCTCCCAGATGGTATAACACAACTCTGTTAATGAAAGCTTTTTTGTTTGAGTTCAGTTGGAAAAATATTCTCCCTCACAGAAAATGGTGTGGTTTCTTTATAATAAATAAAAGACAAAATGGGCAGTTGGTTTGAACAGCATGGCACTTACCAAAACTAAAATTCAGAGAAAACAGATCAGCTCAGTCTCTCAAAGGAAGATATCCCAAAACTGATGGTCTCCAAAGCAAAACCAAAATAGACATCTATGTCTCCTTGTCATGCTTTGGAACACTTCAAGATGAGACGTGACTCAAGAGCAGCACAGTTGTTGCTGCTTTTCTTCTGCATTAAAAGGCCTCGCTATCTTTTATCCTTGGGCTACACTCAGTGGAAAACGCTTCTTAAGCTTGAGTACTCCAGAAGGGCCAGCTTTAACAAACAACACACATTCATATTCCTCCTCCTTACAAAATACAACTGTTACCAGAGTCTCTTTATTTTATGCCATGGAGATAATTCAAAGGCTGAATGTACTGCATTAATTACAACGGCTGCAGAGATGGTAGGCCATTAAAGTTTGATTATGAAAGACCAAGAACATTTGCACTCAAAAGACTTGCCCTCTCCTTTTTTGGGGTTAAAACCTATTGGGGGAGAATATTTCAATGTTACATCATTTTATTTACTTTTCCCTTTCTTTCTTTATATTGCTGCAAGGTAACAGTATGAATAAGCCTTTTAAGACTGTAGTGTTTTGTACCATTTAACCCTGGACCTTCACATGTAGTTTTAGTAAGGACACATTAAATAAAATGCTGTATATCTGTATGATGTAAGCTGCCTGGAAGGAAGTCTTCAGATTCTTCAGACTGTAGCCAACCATACTAAACCAAACCTCAAACTGACGAATCAATACAAAGTATTGCTTTTCTAAGTGATAAGTGGTCGCTACCCGGAGAGAAAAAAAGATGAGTTGTGTTTCTGACCATCTGGTGAATGCATGTCAAATATGTAAGACCTTGTCAAAGCATCTTCAAGTCTCCACTCATTATGCCAGGGTTCTTTCTATGGATTTTACCTCTGCTTTTAACACCATGCAGATACACACACTCCTGCAGAGACTTACTGACCTGGGGGTGAATGGAGGTATCATCCATCTTGTTAGAGACTTTCTCTCGGACCGCCCTCAAAGGCTCCTTGTTAATGACATCCTTTCTGATGTCACTGTGCTCAATACAGGAGCTCCGCAGGGAACTATTTTATCCCCCTTACTCTTCTCCATGTATACAAATGAGTACCAGATTGATTGGGATAAGTTTCATTTGTTCAAATATGCTGACGACATGGCCCTGCTTGCTTTATTGAAGAAAGGGGATTTTGAGGGAGGGTGTGCATACAGGGATCATGTGTCATCTCTCCAGAACTGGTGAAAAGCGAGCTCCCTAGAGATGAATGTAACTAAGACTAAGGAGCTTGTCATAGGCCTACAAAATAGCTCAGTGCAGCCTCTCATGATCAATGATCAAACAGTAGAGCTAGTGGATCACTTTAAATATCTCGGCACACACATTGATAGCGACCTAAATTTCAATGTGAACACTGATCACATTTTTTAAACATGTAATCAAAGCCTCCACCTACTACGAAAGCTCAATGACTTCCATGTGAGCAAATACATTGTAGAAACAGTCTATAAGAATTTAGTGGAGAGCATTCTAACCTTTAACATGGCAATGTGGTACGGTAATCTAAGTATGAAAGGACGAAATAAGCTGCAGAGGTTAGTGAACTTGGCCTCAAAAATCATAGGAAAACCACAAAAACAGCTAGTTAGCATCTACAAGGAAGTGCTTAGGAAAAAAACTAGCAAGATCTTAAATGATCCATCTCACCCACTTCATAGGGAGTTCGAACTATTACCCTCAGGCAGTCGTTCCAGACTGCCTAAGGCAGACCGAAACATTTTTAAGAACTCCTTTATTCCTAATGCCATTAAGGCACTAAATGAGACTAGGATTCGTTGGACTCCTATTTTTGTTAGAGTAGGTAGCCTCTATTATCTGTGGGTGTGGGGGTGCAATTTTTGTATTTCTCTCTGTACACTGTTTAAGGGACGATCATGTATATGTCTGTTGTTGTTGTTGCTATTGTTGCTATTGTTGTTGTTGTGTAATTTGTGAGACCAAAGACAAATTTCCACCTTGTGGACAATAAAGTGAACTAACTAACTAACTAACTAAAAAAACTCTAAACTTTTCAAAGTTAATCAACTCCCCAAAGATTTTGAATGGAGGCTGCAACCAGGACATTATGAACCTGAATCCTTTCCGAGATAATCCATCCACCTGATAGGTGTGGCCTATCAGGATGCTGATTAAATAGCATCATTACTACACAGGTGTGCCTTCAGATGGTGACAATAGAAGGCCACTGTAAAATGTGCAGTTTGATCTCATAACACAATGCCTATGCCACTGGCATGCTGACTGCTGGGATATTAGTGTTGTGCAGATCGATACTTAAGTATTGATATTTATGATCCCAATCATGTGCGTTTTAGGATTGATACTCATAACAGTATTGATACTTTCACAAATCTGCACTAATTTCATATATTTTTTCATCGCAGTATACAGTTCTTTTGCTATTTACAGGCCCTATTCCCCACTGGTTGGCAGGGACGAAGTTACATCTCCTTCCGCCTGTGAGGTGAACTACAGCTGTATCCCTTCCTTACGCATGCACACATACACACAAAGATGCTCAGCCTTAATGGGATGAATGGGATGAGAATGGCTGTCATGTGTGGAGCTTTTTTACCTCAGAGAATAAAAACGACGCCACATGCGACATGTGTCGTTAGACAGTGAAGTACAGTGGAAAGACCACGAACCTCATTAAACATTTAAAATGTCATCACACGACCGAATATGAGGAAGTCATGCTGCAGCGGAGAGAAGAAGTGGAGCAAACAGTCATACCTGCTGCCACTCCTGCTGGGGTGAGACAGGTATTGCTTGCCAATTCCTTTGGTGCTGGCCGGCAGTATCCAGGTGCATAGGGAGGGAGTAGCTTAAGCCATATCAACGTTTATCACAGTCTTGTGTATTGATGTTCAAATGACAGGAGTTCCCCCCATCCCTGAAACTTGACGCTTCATTTCACCCAGATCAATTAAAATAGATATGCCAGTGAAATAGATAATCATGGTTGATTAATTATTAATTAAAAATCCTTTATAAAACAATGTAAAGATTAGTGCTGCAACTATTCTAAGCTTGGAGTGAGATTTGTGTCAGTGAGATCTCCTCAGATAAGTTTCAGAAAATATCTCTCAGATGATATGTCTGTTTGTCTGTTTTTCAAGCCGAGGATGCTGAAAAGGTATTATTGGCAATACCCTTTATTTTAAATATATAGGCTACCTACTCAAATGTAAATTATTAAAAAAAAAAATAGAGGTAACAAACCTTACCTGACAAAATAATTTCGTATTTGCAGCCTGTTGTGTTTACTTACTCAGTTGTTCTTGTTAGACCAAGAATTATTTCATAAATGGGAATTTATGCATTCATGATGACATTTATTTATTTCACTATTTGATTGTTGATTGATTGTTGATATATTTCACTGGGGATTTTAATTTCAATATGAATAACAGAACATTTAAAATAAAGGCTGCATACATAGTTTACGTTTTTGAGCTTTGATGTCATTGTGTCATTGAATTGTGTCATTTAATTTGAAGCACTCTTTTTTTTTTTTTTAAATTCCCTTCCCTTGACACATTAAGCTTTTGTAAAAAGTAGCGGTATCGGTATCGGTATCGGTATCAGTATCGGCAAAATCACCTTTGGTTTTACTTGGTATTGGGTCAGAATGAAAATCAGTGGTATCGCACATCATTACGGGATATCCACCAGAGCTGCTGCCCCCAACAACAGTTTCTTTTAACTACCATAAGCCAGTTTCTTTTAACTACCATAAGCCATCTCCAATGGCAGTATATCTGATCGACCACACAACAGCAAACCACATGTAACCATGCCAGCTCAGGACCTCCACATCCAGCATCTTCACCTGCAAAGATCATCTGATACCACCCACCGGTTTGAACAAAAGAAAAATTTCTGTACAACGCACAAGAAACTATCTCAGGGAAGGTCAGCTGAAAGCTCATCATCCTCACCATGATCTTGACCATAGCAGTTTGTCATCATAAACAACTTTAGTGGGCAGCTGCTTACTTTTAAAGGTGTCTGGCATTTTGGAGAGGTATTCTATTCTCAGATGAATCCTGGTTTACACTGTACTGGGCAAGTGGCAGACAGCATCTGTGGTGTCATGTGGGCAAGCAGTTTGCTAATGCCAACGTTAAGAACAAAGTGTCCCATAGTGTCAGTGGGGTTAAGGTATGGGCTGCCATAAGGTATGGGCAACCAACACAAGTGTATTTTTATTGATACTTACTGAGCAGCATGGCTTAGGCACAACTGCAGCTGCAGCTCATCTAAAGATTCAGAGTGTAGTGGCTATCTTTAGTCTACATATGTCTTACTTCTTCATATCTACTTACTTCTTCATATAACCACATTTCTGGACGACACAGATGACATGAGACTGTTTTACGCGTTGAGTTGGCTTGGTGGCAATGCCAACGGTAAAACATCCGTGTTGCTCCGCCATCACGCATTTATTCACTATACAGAATCTTTCACAATAAAATTCCACTTCCTGTTAATTCAACGGAAACTGCACTGGATGACAAAATAAAGCTCAGAGGGCAATACAAACAGGAATAAAGTCACACAAAATATTCAACAATATTCCCTGACCCTAAATTTAAATATTCTCTCATCGTGCTCAACAAGAAATACAATTTAAAAGTAAACAAATTTACTAAATGTTAAATGGTGCTTACACTAACTAAACCAGGATTTCTGAGGGTGTTATTCTTCAGGCAAAGTGACTCAAGGCTCACATCAGCACCTGCATGACCACACATGTTGAGCCACTGAGTTGGAGTTACGACAGGGATCACATGCCATCACCGAATATCATGACTCAACACAGCTAAGGGCGCTGCACTGGGATGGTGGAAAAGCAGTTCAGACACGCTGGAAACTTATTTCAGCTGCTTAAACCCATCATGTCATTTTTTTCCACACTATACAAACTTTGCTACCTTAGATCAGGGTTGGAAAGTGAACTGAGAGGTAAACTAAGAGCTCTGTTGAACATTTGTATTCCAAATAACCTTCCCTCAGGGCAGCACCTCAGGGCCATTGACATGTTTTTCCTTTCTTTGAGGAACTCACCAGGGTGAAGCTCTTGGGTGAGGCAGCCCAGCGTTTGATGTTGGTCAGGTTCCATTCTTGGATCACCTCCTTGGTCTTCTCGTCCACCCTCATCACACTCTCTTTGGTGATACCCAGCAGACGAGGCACCAGTTTATTCTTGCCCTTCATTTTCTCCTGCAGGACGTTTAAGGAAACAGAATGTCCTTACTGGAAATAAACCAACAGTGTTCACATTTATTGAACTTTTTATTCAATGTTCAATTTTTTCAGATGACAGAATATTCACTCACATAGGACCTCTTAAAAATTATATGTTTAAAATAGGGCTGGGACTTTAACGCGTTAATTTCAATTAATTAATCACAGGAAAAATAACGTGTTTAAAAAAAATAACGCATTTAATCGCACCTTTCTCAGTTCCTTAATTTCAGGCACACTGCTAATACTGATGCACACA
>JAPZEB010000015.1:3342567-3357408 GCA_029783705.1 Chaetodon striatus | reverse complement strand
ATCAACAGCCCCTCCCACAAGTCATCAACAGCCCCTCCCGAGGCGGAAGGCCGCCTCGCTCTGTTTATACTTAAACCATTCTGCCGATATGACTACCCTACGAGGCGGGAAAATTGGGCGCCTCAGATCAACTCGCCAATCCGGCTACGTGTGTCTAAATGCTCACAGCTGGCCGGCAAATCAGCCGAACATTCGCGGAAAATCTGGCAGTGTTAAAGGGGCTTCTGTTTGTCACTGTCACTCAAGTCTGCATCATGCACTTGGATGAATGCAACCACCTGGAATTTTAACTGGCACACTGAAAAGAGCCCTGGCATTTACTCAAGTACATGCCTACTTACTCAGATAAAAGCGTGAGGCTGTTAAGGGTGTAAATCACTAGTTTAATCACGATATGATACATCTATTCTTTGGATGATTCGATATTTGACAATATCACAAAGTCACTTTGTCTGTCTACAATTTTGATTTGATTTGATTCAGGGGCCTATGATCCATACAAGATTTTATTTAATGCCCATTTAGCACAATCTGTTATATTAGAAGCTGTCATTCCTTTCTTTTTTGCTTTTGGCCATAAAAAACAAAAAACACATAAAGAATTTAACTGGTTCAGTGCAGTAAAGTTTACTTTAAATTGATTAACACACATTAAATTGTTGCTGAACATGGCAGGCTAGAAAGTAGTGATGCTAAAATAACCTTTTATAATGACTCACTATTGAAAGACATACAAAGTTGATGTCTCTCATGATATGACCTAGACACCTGATACATTCTACTGAAGTACATGTTGACTGTAAAGAACAGCTCTAATGGGCCAACAGGGTTGCTGTGGGGAAAAAGATTTTGAGAATAAATTAATAATATTTTGTGCTTTCTTTCTGAAACTAATACCCCAATACTTAATCATAGGTTGTAAACTTATGTTGTATAAAGAGGGAAAAGTCTGAATTGAGCTAGAGTGTGAACAAGGTAAGCAGTCTTTGGTAGCTGTGGTGCATTTTGGGATAAATGTCACTAGGTGGCAGTGTTGCTTTAAATCAGCCACATTTTCTGAGTGTTTGTGTCATTAGAACAATGTAGCAATGCTGTTAACAGATCTTTTCTCTTTAAAGTGCATGTGTTGAATGCTTCACTTTGCTCTCCTGTCCCTTTTCTCCAGGCGTTAGAGTTGTTGACCAACTGCTATGTGATGGTGCAGGGTAACACAGTGTCGGCCCTGGGGCCCTACAATGGCCTAAAGGAGGTAAGAACTTCAAAGCCTCTGTCTGTTCACAGGAGTCTACTGGTAAATATGAAGGGTGAAGAAACTACGCTTCAGTAGGTGATTATGAGGCAAAAACCACCAGTGGAAACACAGCTCACTGTCTGACCAAAAGGCTAATTGAAAAAGAACTTTTTTCATTATAAGATGAATAATACCCCTGAAAATGTGCCTATGATGAGTAATTGAGTGTATGTGTGCTAACCATCCACAAAATCCTAACACAAAGAAAACACCTGAAATCTGAGTCCACTGTTTGGTGTGCTGCCCACTCAAATGCTACACAAACCCTCCTGAGGGTTAATTAAGCTCTGTTGAGCTCAGCTGGAGGTGAGATGAAACCATAATTGTCGCTGTTGGGAAATCTGGGTGGCTGCAACAACAAATAGTTGCAGGATTCTGCAAGACAGACTTAAGAGCAGATACCCAAGTGGTCAGTATTTTATAGACATGTAACTTATGATGAAATAAATAATTCCTCATTCGGTACTTCTTTTTTTTCGCAATGCAATCACATTTTATGATTTCAGCCAACCGTATGCCCCATGTCTCTTAAAGAGGCAAGCTCAACAACCAATGGTGCCAACTTGGCAATTTTCTTGCAACTCCTACTAAACTCCCTTTTAAATTGAAAAGGTCAATTCTTGAATAGGCAACTATGTTTTGTAGTAGCCTTTAGTGTTGCTATCTTAACCCTTTGAACCCTGACGGTGCGATTTATTTCAAAAACATGGGAGAAAAAGGCAATGAGCAGCTCGCTGAGAAACGTCCAACAGACTGAAAAAATATTATTTAGAAATTTATTTTAACAAAACTGGGAAAAAAGTAGAAACTGGGGAAGAACTAAATTTATAAATATTATTACATTTTAAAATTATTATAATTTTTGTTTGTTTTTAACTTTTTTTTTTTTCTTAACTAAGTTTATTTGTTTTGAATTTTCTCATTTTTCTAATTAGTTGTTCATTTTTTGGGTAATTTCTTCTTTCGCTGCTCGCCACCGTCCTCCCATGTTTTTAACAGAAATCAGTTTCCTGTCAGGGTTTGAAGAGGTTTAAGAGAGGCATGGGGTATGTGCTTCTCTGAAAAGTTAGGAGATGGTGATTGTTAACAAGGGATGTCCGTTTCAGTTAATTTTGAATTCAGTAGCCAAACACTCCATTAACCAGTAACTAATCACAGCACTTGTCATGCTGACACTGCTAATGGTGTTAACAGAGCTAACAACAGCTTACAATGGTAACGGGCATTTACAGTTCTAAATTGAGCTGCTAACTCACTGAGATGACCTGGGGGAAGACCAAAGGGTGGGCACTGTGTTTCCGCAGCAACTCTGTTTGGTTGGGATGGTTGGGCATCACTAGTGGTATTCACCAAACTAATGTTAATAGTACCACAGTAATGAAAAGTTGCATTATGAAATAAAATATAATTATAAAAAGGACATTTTATAATAAAAATGATTAGAATGAAACAAAAATGATATCTGAGTTCAGTTATTTCTGAAAATAAATGATGAAATAATAGAGGTAGGGATCACCACAGGATCCATAATACAATATTATCACGATACTTAAGTCACGATACAATATTATTGCGATTGTAAATATGTTGCGATATGAATATTGGGATAAAATGTATTGCGATTTATTACCTTTTTTTCCAACTGTAAATTATGTCCTCAAAGGAAAACTTTGTCAATGTATGTTGTAACTAATAAGATACTTTTTCAGCCTATTCATCTCACTTAAGCCATTTTTTTGCCGCTGCATCTAGTGGACTGAAAACGCAATTGATTATACTATTCTATTAGGCACAACGGACAGAGGATGTGGAACCATCAAATTATTTTATGTCTGTGTTCTCTGTTCAGGTACGCAAAGTGGTGATGGACACGATGAAGAACATTCATCCCATCTACAACATCAAGGTACATTTAACCTGCTGGCAGACACCTTGCTAGTTAGGCAGCATTCCACCAGGCCACAGCTCAAAAGCAATAGTCCTGCATAGACGGAAACAGTCGGACAGACAGCAGTCATGCCCAGTGAAGATGTCTCCATCCTTGTTCTTGATCTCCTGACTGAGATAAATCTCTCTGGGTTTGTACACCAAGACTGACTCAACCTGGAGCTGAGGGCATGAAAGAGCCACAGATGCTCTTATCTTATTTTTCAAATTTGTCTTAATCTAAGAACAATGCACAGCAGCCATTGTGTAAGCCACAGTTTGTTATGTAGGATTATTACACTTAAGAACAGATAGTGAACATACCTTGCAAACAGCTGAGCTCTGAGTCTTACTCCAGGCACACTGTACTGTCCTGAGGCAATGATCATTTTTCTTAGATGTCCTCACAACCTTCAAGTTTTCCCAAACACTGGCCCCACATTTAACATTTTTAATGTTGTAGATGTAATAACAAATCTTTGTTTCTAATAGTAATCCTGCCAAGAACAGCTGAAAACACAGAGGGCTAACACACTAACAAAGCATTTGTCAAAGCATTATTTTAGCACCCTATGTGTACCAGAGAGAAAAAGTTGTATTGCGATCTGTCTCACTTGTCACCATTTCCTGTGTTTCTTTCACGTTAAAAGCCTACCAGTGCCTTCAAATTAAACTCCTGCTGTGAAAACACACTAACCAGTCCTGATAAACAATGCAATAAAATGCATGGGACATTATCATGGCACCTGAATGACTGAAGTGGAGACTATATAAATACAGTCGTAACAACACTGCATTTTAGTGCAGAAAGGGCTTATGGCGTGACAGTACAACATCACCTCACATCACATAACATTTTTGCTACATGTACTCCCACCCCACCAACACAACTATTCTCCCAACCGCCCACCCCCACCCCTTCCAAATTCTCTGACACCATCAGACACTGATGATCAAAAGGGAGCTGTCCAAAGACCCCGAGCTGCGGATGCAGAACTGGGAGCGCTTCCTGCCCAAGTTCCGCCACAAGAACCTGGCCAAGCGCAAGGAGCCCAAGAAGAAGAGCGTGAAGAAGGAATACACACCATTCCCTCCATCACAGCCAGAGAGCACGGTCAGATGTTTGCTTTAACATTCATACTTGAATAACTTCCTCTATCTGGTCTATGAAGAACACAGTGACATTAGTTTACTTGCTAAATATAACAAGTAGTCTATCACATGTATACACACTTGCCCATACAGCATTGTGTTGTATCATAAAAAGATATGCTGAAAGCAGCTATTTAAAGGTCTTTTTCCATAAAAAAGGTTGATGTTAATGCAAACTAACAACACAAAGCAATGTTTTTTGTTTGAACACAGTTACTGAAACAACTTTTCATAGTGAGACTATTTTAACATTGATTTTAACTCTGGATTATCTTTGTAGGTTGACAAGGAGCTGGCCACAGGAGAATTCTTCCTGCGTGAAAGTGTGAAAAAGAGGAAGAAGATGGAAGAGATTAAGGTGAGCAGTGGGTCGATTTTTCTCCTGCTGGGCTTCAGTGTCTCTTCACATGTAATGATATCCAGCTGTTTTCTGGCCTGCTTTCCTTCTATTGCTTATACTTCTTTTCCACCAAAAATTTGTGCGTGTATGCAGGTTTTTTAACCACAGGCCAAAATAGGCCATGGACTTCTTCCCCAGTGCTAGTAAACCAAAGCTGCGTGCACAACTCCGCAGCAGACAAATATGCTTTTCTTTTGGTGTGTGTTTTGGATATGTCACATTCAATGACACGGACAAGGCCAGAAAACAGGTTAGGAAACCATAGAAAGCAGCATGGAGGCCAGTGAAAACTTAACTGTGGTTACTTCTTCTTATATATCTCTTAACTATTCAGTCTCTCTTTCAAACTCGGTGCAGACTAATTCGGATGGACGTTTGAGCGCTGCTTGGGCGGAGACGGACAGTATTTTGTGGTGGCGCATCACTGCATCCCCCGGTTAAGTGGCTAAAATAAGCTCAAACTAAAATAAGCGTAAACTCACCCTAAAATAGTAAAGAAAGAGTTCCATTATATTCCGAGAACTGACAACTTTGTGACTGTCATTGTTCCTTTTTATCAGGTGAAACAAGCAGAAGCACTGACCAAGAAGCAGGAGGAGCGGAACAAAGCTTTCATTCCTCCTAAAGAAAAGCCTTTAATGAAGAAAACCACTAAAGGTATAAATAGGGAACAAATCTTTGCCTGAGAACAAATCAACTTTTTCTGAAATGTTCTGTGTAATAGTCCAGTTAACCTCTGTCCTAACCATGTTGACCTTGTTTATGTCACAGCTCCCACAGAAGGCAAGCTGGACATCGAAGCCATTAAAGAGAAAGTGAAGAAAGCTAAATCTAAGAAGCTGGGGGCTCCACCAGTAAACCCAGCTCCTCCCACCAGCACCACCGACAAAAAGAAAAAGAGCAAAACAAAAAACGGCTAGTCACAGATTAACACCATCACAGTTGTAATGTGTACCATATAATATGGTATTCGTCGGGCAGTTCCGTTGGACATATTAAGGACTTTGTAAGGACATTGGAAGATGGGACGTCAGATATACAATGTGTGCTTGGATCAAAATGAATTCCATCACAAACTGTCATGGATGTTTTCATTGCTAACTACTTTTGCTGTGAGGATTTCCTGTTCATATTACCTGAGTATAATATTCTGTCAGGAGACCCAATTCTCACTCAAGGTAGATGAACAGACCACCAGTGACTGATGTCATACATTTTCCCCTTTTCTGCTCCATCTGTCTCCCCCTAACTATTGTCCAGATTTTGTATGGTCAGTATTTATAGTTTTCAGAATATGTGTGTTGAGGAGGACGCAGACTCAAATAGATGTAAATGTAAAATTAAAGAAATATTTTAACAAGTTGGATTTATTATTTGTAGGTTTGTCTTTTTAAACATTACAGATATCTTTTTACTGCCAGGCATTAGCCTGGAAGGGATCATGAGTCTGGTCGTGCATGCATGCATGCATATATGTTTGTGTCTGTCTACAGCTAATCTTGCATACTACTGGACTAATCAGCCTAATATTTTGTGTGTACATGTATGACTGTATGCTAAAGAACCCTTTCAGGATGTTGTGATTTACAGTTGTTGAAAAGCCTGTTTTATTGACTATTGAATACCATCATTAACTGCTGACTCATGTATTCCAGAAATCAGCTCTGCTTAAAACAAGAGGCCTTACCGTCTGTTGCAGGCCACATTTTGGCCTTTCTCCTGGCTCAAAAACTGACATCCACAGAAAAGATTGGTCTTATTTTGAACTGGGGCATCTGCAGATTGATTCCATACCCAATATGTTATCATCCACTAAGTTAGGCATGACACCAGATAAATAAGTCAACCACTTAAAAACAAAACAAAACAAAAAAAACGTATCTTGATTGTAAGAAAGGTTGGAAGGACAAAATCACCAGGTGCAGTTGTGCAATGTTTTAGCTGCCATGGCTACCACCTGGTTATGTTTGTTTATAACACACCAAAAGCGTTTCAGAAGGGCTGTGTTTTCCCTCCCCAGTTTAGTTAATTTGGTCATTATTCCTTTGAACTTCTACCATATGTGAGTAGGCTGTGTAGTTAAGTGAATTTGTTTGTCTGTTTTAGTTGTTAATTGTAATTTTCTTTGTGCTGTAGCCTACAGACAAAAGTTAATACTGTTAAAAAAAAAAATCAGTTATGAACAACGTGGATCTAAGATTTGTGGCTGTTTTAGTTAATAAAACATGTTCATCCTCATAATGACATCATATCTTTACAGTGCTTGTTGGCAGGAGAAGGAGATCTGCTCTGCAACATGCCACGTTTAGTCAAAAATAGATGAGGTGCATATTTTTACTAGTGTCTGGGATGGGCTGTGGCGTCTGCTGGAATGACGCGAAATGTCTGGCTGTGATAAGCTCGGGCACCCACCTGCGGAAATCTGCTCTCTACGGAGTGCACTTCTCTTGTTTCTTTTTTTGTCCTTTGTGTATTTACTTATTCAGACAGAGAGCAAATGATTGCCATTCATTTGGAGTGTTTTTTGTTTACACCATCATGTTCAATATTTACTTGCTTTAGCTCCTTTTTGATGCTTCAATAACTCTTGATGGAAATATCTGACTTGTTTGCTGCTAAACTGCGTTCACCATCTAGTTGCAATCTCTGTCTGATGTTTGGTGCTGCGCAGGTAGTTTACAGAGGGTGTGTCAGAGCTGCCTGGTTGTCAGCAGTGACAGTGAACCAAATGCTAACACACCCTGCAGAGCTTAGGGGAACTACAGAGCTGGGTGATAACTCTGTGGGTTCATCTACTACTTTTACATTTCACACAGTTATTTGACCTATTTGTTAAAATGAAAATATGGATTACCGCAGCTTTAAACTAATGTAACTGCAGATCAGGGGTGTCCAACCTACAGCCTGTGGGCCGGTTCTCATGTGGCCCTTTGGATGACTGTATGAAAGAGATGATCGTCCCACGATATTCTTGTCCAACAATTTCATCAGCTGAGCATATTTTATTAAAATTTCCTTACAGACCTTTCTTTGACACTTGTTACAAATGTACCAGCCACCTCACTGATGATTGAAACTACAAACCCACACAGACATGACAGTTACCAACATGAGCCAGCATGTTCTAAACACTGATGTAGCAATACAAAGTCATATTTGCGTTCTGGAGTGTAGAGTTGCAATACAAAACTTTGAACAACTAAATAAACACTAGATCAGCACGGGTATGATGGGAAATGAGGGCGGCCTTGTCATTACTAGACTTTCAGCACTGGCACCAAGGTGCACATCACAGCTGAGACTGTGGAGCAGAGTCAAGCGATGACAGGTACAGCTGCAAACTATGAAATACATAACTGTAAAGTTAACAAACACTGATTCAATTTCATTAAAAGACTATTATAATAAGTAACTCATGCTTATCCTATCTGTTTGCAGTTAGTGGGATAGTTACCCGGCTACAGTTAGTAATGTAGCACAATGGACTGTGGTCAAGCCAACAGTCACTCTAATCTCCTTGGTCACATCAGCTAACGCTACAACTGCAGTGCATCTGTACTGACATTAATATGTGTTACACTGAATAAAGCCTACAAATGTCCCAGATCCAGCTGTTGGGGGGAGCTATCAATAGACTCAGCAAAGTTAGCGGAAGGATGTGTGGCTAAGTTCAGTTTTCAAAATAAGGTGTTATGAAATACACACAACATTATGGAAATACAGTTAATTGGATTATATTCAGAAGAGATGTGAAATGAGTAACCAGTGTCCCTTATATTGTATTAAAAAGTAAAGACCACTAACTTATGAGGGAAATGTCTTTATTCTTTGATTTTTTTTTAAAAATTGAAAAGATTACTCTTGATGTGGACAAGTCTGACAATATTCAGACACAAACTCAAGTACTAAGAGATATTTCCAAAGTAATAGTCTCACATTTCTACCTTAAAAATCTGAAACTTGAAGTGTCATTTAACAAAAAAAAAAAAAAGAGGCTCCATGTATATACATATGTATATATACACACCCCTGCTGTACATATATAACGCTCCAGTAAAATGAAAAAGCCCAGTGGGCATTTTGGGTGTGTTCACTTTAGTTTTCTCTCCCAAACCCTAGGTTTAGTTAGTTGCTTATTTCCTGTTGGATTGCCTAAATCTGTCTGGCTATTGGCATCACTAAAAAGAAGCTGCAGGGTAAAATACATGAGCTTCTGACAGTAAATCTACAGCTCTGATAGGGCATAAAAGCTGTCTTAGAGACAGGTTTAATTAAACTCGCATCTTCATCTCAGCACTGACTGAATTAGTCCATATCTGTCAGGTCACCACAGTAGTCTATTCATAGCAGAAGACATCAGGATAAAAGTGGCGGACTGCATACGCTGTGATGAAGGTGAGGATAAGGGCAATAGGTCGGACAACCAAAACAGGCACATAGTTGGAGCCACTGGTAGCCAGGGCAGGGTCCCAGTCTGGGGTCCAGTTGTAACCTGGAAACACAAATTAAATCAGACAGAGTGGTTTTCAGTTTTCGCACCCACCACAGCTTTAAGTGTGATTTATCCTGTAGTATGTGTTATATCTTTATCCACTAACACTATGTTTTAAACAGCAGTGCTTTCTAACCAACATGTGGGTTAATTTAAACCCAGCTTTTCTGCTTCAAACTGCATTTTTCCAATTCATATGCCATTACTTACTTTTCTGTGAATCTCGTTCTTGGCTACCTGCAAAGACATTAAGACAGAAATGGTTGAAATACTTATAGAGTGTTTTTAGGGTTAAATGTTTACATTTATTTCTCGGGTTTTTGTTAAGTAGCCTTTTAAAGTGTCAGTAGCAATGCTTAAAACATGGAGAAGCTCTATTTTTTTGCATCAACAAAAAGTAGACTCACGGCAGAGATTCTCAACACAGGTGCCTTGGCATCCAGAGCAGGCTGCCCCTTGATATTCATATGGTCGCCTTCTGTTCACATTACCCCTGCAAAGCAGCCGTCATCCAAGTTAAATCACTTTTTAATTTTGAATGCAGAAAGTGTAGGTTCATTCTGGCGTCATCTTTGCTCAGAACCTTCAGAACCTTTTTCTGAAAATGTTCAAATGTAGAAATTGCAGGGAAACCTATCCATCACATTATTTGCTTTGAACTGTTCAGATTTTTGTAAGTGGGCTTATATGAGGTACTTATCCATAGTCAGTGTATAACCTTCAGTGGAAGGCGATCAGCACGCCCCCAGTTTGGAGAGGCAGGCCGGAGTCTGACACGGAAGCTAAGCAATGTACTGCTGTGGACTGGGTCAGCAATAAAACATATTTTAGTCATGTAAAAAAAATCCTACCCAAAAATCTATATCAGATTAAGTATACAATATATTGAGAGAATTTTCACCCCTTTACCTTTCTGTCAGACAGCCCATTCCAACAGAGAAGCTGTTTGGTTCCACATCTGTGCTGTCTTAAAAGACAGCAGACTTGGCAAAAACAGTAATTATGGCTCATCAACCACAGGAGCTGCTGGTCTGCTGCTGCCTCAGTTAGCTAGGAAGTTTGTGTCATTGTGAGGCTTTGGGGAATCCAAACTAACCACTTTAAATGCCAAAGTTACAGAGTAATACAAACACACACACAACTGATCGAGGCAGTGGTAGACCAGCAGCTCCTGTGTTAAGCAATATTTAATTACTGTTTTTTTCTCAATTACTGTTTTATTGTTAAGCAATATATAACTACTGTTTATACTGCTGTTTTCTCAGTGGAGTCTGGCTTTGAAGACAGTGATATAATGACTTTAGTTCCCTGACGGAAAGCTAATACTGTCAGTAGAGCGTACTCTTAAACAGATATTGATTTATTTAGGTGAGACTTTTCTAGGTGGCTGACCTCGTCCACAGCAGTACTTGGCCTAGTTTCCAAGGCGTGTGGACTGCCATCTACAACATATAGTACACTGACAACAAGTATCTTTTACAATTCCACCTCAAAAAAGCCAAACTATCCCTTTAAACGATACGGCTGGCATTATCTTGTGTTTCTTGTGGTCAATAAACCCCTATTAGAAAGACCCAAACCAATGATGTGTTACTCCATCTCTCAGTACTCTGACTTCTCTTACCTGTATGTGACTTTAAATGCCTTGTAATTTCATTGAACAGCTGGTTGCTGTATATTGAAGTAGTGCCTTAGTTGGGAACTGTTTTCAGGTACAGATTAACTCTAGTGCTTTGCTATATATTTACAGCAGCAGGATGGTGTGTGTGGGATTGAGTGGAAATAAACTGGGTGTGCAGTGTATGTGTTCCCAGTTCAACAGTGGGGCAATGAGCCCCCTGGCGTAGGCTCTGCGTGTACCCTACACCGTAGCATGACATGCACCCCCCAGAAATGTAACTACATATCGCAGTGACGCAGACCTCCTCCTTTTTTAAGCTGAAAACCATTTCCCTCAGTGGAAACAAAGCTTTTTTGATTTTTATTTCACAGATATGAAACACTATAAATGGTGAAGACAACAAAGCCCCCACAAAATAGCATTTTAAGCCTCGTGTGTGATTTACCCTGACGTCACATGGGTAGAGAAAATCTCTGATATTTGCTAGGCTAATTTATACAATGTAAAATGCCATAGACTTGTGCTAATAACGTTAACATGTTGTAAAATGTGTTTAGTATAAGACAGTTGTTATGTCGGTGAACCTTATGAGTAGTAATGAAGCCGAATTTTGTAATGTTACCTTTGTTAAATGTTGCTGTTGTCCCTGGTTTCATATGGGTAGAGGAAATGTCCACTAGCTGCTAAGCTAATATCTACAATGTAAAATGCTATAGGCTCATGCTAATAACATTAGCGTGTTGGTATTTGTGGGGAAAATGTGTCCAGCAAAGACAAGTGCTTTGTCTGTGAATCCTGGGAGTTATAATGAACCCAATTTGTGTACTTGTGTTTGAAATTGTCGCTACTAAGCCATGTTTAATGTGTGTTTTGGGTGTGTTTTGAATCAGCTCAACTTTACAGCACTTCACAGAAACCCCACCACCAACTAGTGTTTCGGAGGTGTAACTGCAGTGACACAGACACACCACCACACAAAAATGCTCACAGCTGCATAGGCCAAGGTCTCAGCATAGAGCTGACGCACAAGTATAAATCTGCCTTTACTGCACTGAGCCTTGCTAAGTGATTGCTGTGAATACCACTTCCTTTTTTCACATGACACCAGGGCTGAAACCACGCCTTACCACTGCAAGCACACCAGTGAAGAAAAAAACAAGTAGGGTGTGCAAAAGACATTTGATATCACCAGAGAAAAATACAAATATTAAAATGCTGACAAGACAGGTACATTTTTTTGTAAACTATGATCCAACATTTTTGAAACCCCACAAGCCCTGAACTCATATCTTATAAGTCAGAGATGTAATTTATTTGTACATGTGATCAACTTACGCTGTAGCATAGTTGCATACAAAAATGACACCCCCTTTGGAAGGAAAGCTGGTGTTTTTGACTCCATTCTTGCACAGCTGGACAGCACAACCAACCTTGAAGCTGCTTGCCCACACAACCTGAAAAAACACAAACCAAATAGAAAACATCATGAGCAGTTCCTGTTTCTTTGCATTTATCTCTTCAAAACATCTCACCACAAACTGAAATAGCACAAGCATGTTATCAGTCTGTTTCCAAAGAAAAGTGCACACACCTGTGTGTAGTGGCCACAGACGTTTGTGCAGACATTGCGGTTGTAGTCATAGTCTTGTTTTTCATCCACCCACCCTTTTATGGCCCTTGA
This sequence comes from Chaetodon striatus, assembly GCA_029783705.1. Classification (NCBI taxonomy): domain Eukaryota; kingdom Metazoa; phylum Chordata; class Actinopteri; order Chaetodontiformes; family Chaetodontidae; genus Chaetodon; species Chaetodon striatus. Next base: position 3,344,845 of record JAPZEB010000015.1, on the reverse strand, counting down.
CACATCAAAATGGGGTGAGCTGCTAGTCCATATGTTTTCTCCCACAGAGGAGAAGGTAGGGTGCACACGGCGGACATCTTCGAGATATATGTTGTGTTCAAACACACACTGTCTTGCCCACGCTCTTGCCGTGATGGCCAAGCCCTCATCCCATGTCTGAATGAACAGAGATAAAGAATATCAAACAGCAGTCCTTTATAATGACTCACCTTTTTAAATTACGTTTTTAAAGTTGGTTCATCCAAAAATAATAAATACAATCTTCTCAAGTCCTCCTTGTGGTATTTTTCTAGGTTTTCGAAAATGTCTCCAGTATAATCTACTGCACTATAAGGTCAGTGGAATTGAGACAAATATACGAAGTTGAATGGCAGTATGTATGTCCTGGTTACTCTGGATAATCCACAGGCCTTACAAGTTGAACAAGTTGGTGTTGCATTTTTGTAAATGTAATTTTAGCACTGTGAATGAAAATACACTCGCATTCAATGTGGCCTTGTCACAGAGTGGGGCAATAGGCTGTATTCATTTATTGATACTGTGTTATGAGATTGTTTTTTGTTTAAATTTTCTTGGTTTTAAAGGTTCCATTACTGTAAAGCGATGGGATTTTTTGACAGTTCGAGCTGTTGTGTTATTTGCCCTTAGTCATATCCACATTTATGATGACAATCTGTTAAAGAATTCATTGTGTTAATATTTTGTGAACGCATAATATCATCACAATATCTATATTAAGGTATTTGGTCAAAAATATTGTGATATTTGATTTTCTTCATATAGCCCAGCTCTTCCTGGTCACACCAGAAAATGGCACGGCAAAACTCACTGCACATCTTTTTGAAAGAGCGATGACTCATAAGGCAAATTCATGAACTGCTGTAGCTAACAGCTAACATGCTAAGAAGCTGGGAATATGCACTTGTCAGTCAGTAGCTCTCAGAGACCTTTTGTATCTTCTCTGTTACTGTGCTGTCTAGGCCTCCTGGTATTTTTCTTTTAAATTTGGTCGGATTTTTTTCAGTAGCTATATATTAACTATAGATTTAGGTTACTTTGTGCAGTGGTGTTTCAAGATTCATTCAAGCTTTAACTCAATGTTGTGGTAGGTGTAATGTGAGAATATGACAAGCTGTCTTTAGGTACCATGACAAAACTTTAACCCTAATTGGTTTTATGTCTAATCATATTTGGAAGGGATAGAAACCACTGATTTAAACTGCAAACAAGGAAAGAAAATGCTGTTTTACATCAATAGGCTTTTTTCACCCCTGGTTTAGGGCCCATTGTAACGTTATTCTCTTGACTTGCCACTCTCTCTCTCTCTCTCTCTCTCTCTCTCTCTCTCTCTCTGTCTATCATGAGATAAAACAGTCCTTCTGCCTCCACCAATGAGACTACTGCTGTGGGAGCCTTTGCGGTGTTGGCATGAGTTTTTTTGGGGACCATTTAGTGGCTCAATGTCGGATGTTAGCCGCTGCTGCTGTGTTAGCTCGTGCTAACCAGGCAAACATGGGACTAACCGTTCTCTCTCTGCCTGAACTGGCATCTACTAAGGGTCCATTCATGCTCACATCAGAGACAGAGACTGATGGAGCCTTTCGTCCATACTCTGCATTCATTTTGTCCATATTTGTGCACATTTCCTGAAATCTCAGGGATACGTGCGAAACAGAACAGGACCACCAGAGATCATTGAGGCAGTGTAGCATAGTTCAAGCGATATACAACCTTTATAGACAAAAAAATTAAAATAATGGTGGAATGGAAAAAATCGGTAATATAGAGAAAAGAATTCTCCATTCTCATGCTGGGATGTATATAACGACTACACAGACCACCGCCGTCTACAATGCTGCCTGTGTTTAAAGGTACAGTATAATGACCTCCACTGTTGCCTCATTTGTTGTTGTGTGAAACTTTTGACTCTGCCCCCTAGTGCCATCTATTGGCTGTATCTTTGCCATCATAAAAGAGGCATGGCGGTATGAGGGCAGTGCCATTTGTAACGAAATGACACATCTATTTTTATACATAAAGGGAGGTTAAATAAGCTTTAAGACTCTCGATCACTCACAACACTTGGATACTATGTGGTACCAATAGCGTTATACTATGGGATCACAAGCCTTGCTAGAACCAGTAACCAAACATCAGACATTTAACATATAGGTAAACAAACTGTTATTTTTGAGACCTAGGAAAACATTTTAAATTATTGATTTACAACCATATATATATATATATATATATATATATATATACATATATGTATATG